>JAKFHT010000272.1:0-74836 GCA_023783455.1 Erythrocebus patas
TGAAGGAAAGATGTAACTCTGTGAGATGAAGTAACAGAATACAGAGCAGTTTCTCAGAGAGCTTCTTTCCAGTTTTGAGCGGAAGATATTTCCTTTTTCACCATAGCCCTCTATGGGCTTCAAATATCTCTTGCTAATTCCACAAGAACAGCCTTAGCGAAGGCTTCTTGAAGGAAAGATGTAACTCTTTGGGGTGAACTAACAACACAGAGCAGTTTCTCAAGCTTCTTTCCAGTTTCGAACGGAAGATATTTCCTTTTTCACCATAGCCTCATGGGCTTACAAATATCCTTGCCAATTCCACAAGAACAGCCTTAGCGAAGGCTTCTTGAAGGAAAGATGTAACTCTGTGAGATGAAGTAACACAACACAGAGCAGTTTCTCAGAAAGCTTCTTTCCAGTTTTGACCGGAAGATATTTCCTTTTTCACCATAGCCCTCTGTGGGCTTCCAAATATCACTTGCCAATTCCACAAGAAGAGCCTTAGCGAAAGGCTTGAAGGGAAAGATGTAACTCTGTGAGATGAATTAACAGAACACAGAGCAGTTTCTCAAGAAAGCTTCTTTCCAGTTTTGAACGGAAGATATTTCCTTTTTCACCATAGCCCTCTGTGGGATTTAAATATACCTTGCCAATTCTACAAGAACAGCCTTAGCGAGAAGCTTTGAAGGAAAGATGTAACTCTGTGAGATGAATTAACAGAACACAGAGCAGTTTCTCAGAAAGCTTCTTTCCAGTTTCAAGCGGAAGATATTTTCTTTTCACCGTAGCCCTCTATGGGCTTCCAAATATCACTTTGCCAATTCCACAAGAACAGCCTTAGCGAAAGGCCTCTTGAAGGAAATATGTAACTCTGTGAGATGAAGTAACAGAACCCAGAGCAGTTTCTCAGAAAGCTTCTTTCCTGTTTTGAGCGGAAGATATTTCCTTTTCACCATAGCCCTCTATGGGCTTCCAAATATCCTTTGCCAATTCCACAAGAACAGCCTTAGCGGAAAGCTTCTTGAAGGGAAAGATGTAACTCTGAGATGAATTAACAGAACACAGAGCAGTTTCTCAGAAAGCTTCTTTCCAGTTTTGAACGGAAGATATTTCCCTTTTCACCATAGCCCTCTAAGCGCTTCCAAATATCACTTGGCCAATTCCACAAGAACAGCCTTAGCGAAAGGCTTCTTGAAGGGAAAGATGTAACTCTGTGAGATGAATTAACAGAACACAGAGCAGTTTCTCAGAAAGCTTCTTTCCAGTTTTGAACAGAAGATATTTCCTTTTTCTCCATAGCCCTCTATGTGCTTCCAAATATCACTTTGCCAATTCCACAAAACAGCCTTAGCGAAAGGCTTCTTTTAGGAAAAGATGTAACTCTGTGAGATGAATTAACAGAACACAGAGCAGTTTCTCAGAAAGCTTCTTTCCAGTTTTGAACGGAAGATATTTCCTTTTTCACCGTAGCAAATCTATGGGCTTCAAATATCCTTTGCCAAATCCACAAGAACAGCCTTAGCGAAGGCTTCTTGAAGGGAAAGATGTAAGTCTGTGAGATGAATTAACAGAACACAGAGCAGTTTCTCAGAAAGCTTCTTTCCAGTATTGAAGCGGAAGATATTTCCTTTTCTCCATAGCCCTCTATGGGCTACTAAATATCCTTTGCAATTCCACAAGAACAGCCTTAGCGAAAGGCTTCTTGAAGGGAAAGATGTAACTCTGTGAGATGAATTAACAGAACACAGAGGAGTTTCTCAGAAAGCTTCTTTCCAGTTTTGAACGGAAGACACTTCCTTTTTCAACATAGCCCCTATGTGCTTCCAAATATCCCTTTGCCAATTCCACAAGAACATTCTTAGCGAAAGGGTTCTTGAAGGGAAAGATGTACTTCTGTGAGATGAATTAACAGAACACAGAACAGCTTCTCCGAAAGCATTTTTTCCGTTTTGAACGGAAGATATTTCCTTTTTCATCGTAGCCCTCTATGGGCTTCCAAATATCCCTTTGCCAATTCCACAAGAACAGCCTTAGCGAAAGGCTTCTTGAAGGGAAAGATGTAACTCTTTGAGGTGAACTAACAGAACACAGAGCAGTTTCTCAGAAAGCTTCTTTCCAGTTTTGAACGGAAGATATTTCCTTTTTCACCATAGCCCTCTATGGGCTTCCAAATATCCCTTTGCCAATTCCACAAGAACAGCCTTAGCGAAAGGCTTCTTGAAGGGAAAGATGTAACTCTTTGAGATGAATTAACAGAACACAGAGCAGTTTCTCAGAAAGCTTCTCTCCAGTGTTGAACGGAAGATATTTCCTTTTTCACCATAGCCCTCTATGGGCTTCCAAATATCCCTTTGCCAATTCCACAAGAACAGCCTTAGTGAAAGGCTTTTAGAAAGGAAAGATATAACTCTGTGAGATGAATTAACAGAACACAGAGCAGTTTCTCAGAAAGCTTCTTACCAGTTTTGAACGGAAGATATTTCCTTTTTCACCATAGCCCTCTATGGGCTTCCAAATATCCCTTTGCCTATTCCACAAGAACCGCCTTAGCGAAAGGCTTCTTGAAGGGAAAGATGTAACGGTGTGAGATGAATTAACAGAACACAGAGTAGTTTCTCAGGAAGCTTCTTTCCGGTTTTGAACGGAAGATATTTCCTTTTTCACCGTAGCCCTCTATGGGCTTCCAAATATCACTTTGCCAATTCCACAAGAACAGCCTTAGCGAAAGGCTTCTTGAAGGAAAGATGTAACTCTGTGAGATGAGTAACAGAACACAGAGCAGTTTCTCAGAATGCTTCTTTCCAGTTTTGAAGGAAGATATTTTCTTTTCTCCATAGCCCTCTATGGGCTTCCAAATATCCCTTTGCCAATTCCACAAGAACAGCCTTAGCGAAGGCTTCTTGAAGGAAAGATGTAACTCTGTGAGATGAAGTAACAGAACACAGAGCAGTTTCTCAGAAAGCTTCTTTCCAGTTTTGAGCGGAAGATATTTCCTTTTTCACCATAGCCTCTATGGGCTTCCAAATATCACTTTGCCAATTCCACAAGAACAGCCTTAGCGAAGGCTTCTTGAAGGAAAGATGTAACTCTGTGAGATGAATTAACAGAACATAGAGCACCTTCTCAGAAAGCTTCTTTCCAGTTTTGAGCGGAAGATATTTCCTTTTTCACCATAGCCCTCTATGGGCTTCCAAATATCCTTTGCCAATTCCACAAGAACAGCCTTAGCGAAGGCTTCTTGAAGGAAAGATGTAACACTGTGAGATGAATTAACAGAACACACAGCAGTTTCTCAGAAGCTTCTTTCCAGTTTTGAGCGGAAGATATTTCCTTTTCACCATAGCCCTCTATGGGCTTCCAAATATCCTTTGCCAATTCCACAAGAACAGCCTTAGCGAGAGGCTTCTTGAAGGGAAAGATGTAACTCTGTGAGATGAAGTAACAGAACACAGAGTAGTTTCTCAGAAAGCTTCTTTCCAGTTTTGAACGGAAGATATTTCCTTTTTCACCATAGCCCTCCATGGGCTTCCAAATATCACTTTGCCAATTCCACAAGAACAGCCTTAGCGAAAGGCTTCTTGAAGGGAAAGATGTATCTCTGTGAGATGAATTAACAGAACACAGAGCAGTTTCTCACAAAGCTTCTTTCCAGTTTTGAACGGAAGATATTTCCTTTTTCACCATAGCCCTCTAAGGGCTGCCAAATATCCCTTTGCCAATTCCACAAGAAGAGCCTTAGCGAAAGGCTTCCTGAAGGGAAAGATGTAACTCTGTGAGATTAAGTAACAGAACACAGAGCAGTTTCTCAGAAAGCTTCCTTCCAGTTTTGAACGGAAGCTATTTCCTTTTTCACCGTAGCCCTCTATGGGCTTCCAAATATCCCTTTGCCAATTCCACAAGAACAGCCTTAGCGAGAGGCTTCTTGGAGGGAAAGATGTAACTCTGTGAGATGAATTAACAGAACACAGAGCAGTTTCTCAAGCTTCTTTCCAGTTTTGAGCGGAAGATATTTCCTTTTGCACCGTAGCCCTCTAGGGCTTCAAATATCACTTTGCCAATTCCACAAGAACAGCCTTAGCGAAAGGCTTCTTGAAGGAAAGATGTAACTCTGTGAGATGAATTAACAGAACACAGAGCAGTTTCTCAGAAAGCTTCTTTCCAGGTTTGAGCGGAAGATATTTCCTTTTCTCCATAGCCATCTATGGGCTTCCAAATATCACTTTGCCAATTCCACAAGAACAGCCTTAGCGAAGGCTTCTTGAAGGGAAAGATGTAACTCTGTGAGATGAAGTAACAGAACATAGAGCAGTTTCTCAGAATGCTTCTTTCCAGTTTTGAACCGAAGATATTTCCTTTTCTCCATAGCCCACTATGGGCTTCCAAATATCACTTTGCCTATTCACAAGAACAGCCTTAGCGAAGGCCTCTTGAAGGAAATATGTAACTCTGTGAGATGAAGTAACAGTACCCAGAGCAGTTTCTCAGAAAGCTTCTTTCCAGTTTTGAGCGGAAGATATTTCCTTTTCACCATAGCCTCTATGGGCTTCAAATACCTTTTGCCAATTCCACAAAAACAGCCTTAGCGAAGGAAAGATGTAACTCTGTGAGATGAATTAACAGAACATAGAGCATTTTATCAGAAAGCTTCTTTCCAGTTTTGAACAGAAGCTATTTCCTTTTTCACCTTAGCCCTCTATGGGCTTCCAAATATCACTTTGCCAATTCCACAACAACAGCCTTAGCGAAAGGCTTCTTGAAGGGAAAGATGTAACTCTGTGAGATGAATTAACAGAACATAAAGCAGTTTCTCAGAAAGCTTCTTTCCAGTTTTGAGCGGAAGATAGTTCCTTTTCACCATAGCCCTCTATGGGCTTCCAAATATCCCTTTGCCAATTCCACAAGAACAGCCTTAGCGAAAGGCTTCTTGAAGGGAAAGATGTAACTCTGTGAGATGAATTAACAGAACATAAAGCAGTTTCTCAGAATGCTTCTTTCCCGTTTTGAACGGAAGATATTTCCTTTTTCTCCATAGCCCTCTACGGGCTTCCAAATATCCCTTTGCCAATTCCACAAGAAGAGCCTTAGCGAAAGGCCTCTTGAAGGGAAAGATGTAACTCTGTGAGATGAAGTAACAGAACACAGAGCAGTTTCTCAGAAAGCTTCTTTCCAGTTTTGAACGGAAGATATTTCCTTTTTCACCATAGCCCTCTATGGGCTTCCAAATAACCCTTTGCCAATTCCACAAGAACAGCCTTAGCGAAAGGCTTCTTGAAGGGATAGATGTAACTCTGTGAGACGAATTAACGGAATACACAACAGTTTCTCAGAAAGCTTCTTTCCAGTTTTGAACGGAAGATATTTCCTTTTTCACCATAGCCCTCTATGGGCTTCCAAATATCCCTTTGCCAATTCCACAAGAACAGCCTTAGCGAGAGGCTTCTTGGAGGGAAAGATGTAACTCTGTGAGATGAATTAACAGAACACAGAGCAGTTTCTCAGAAAGCTTCTTTCCAGTTTTGAACGGAAGATATTTCCTTTTGCACCGTAGCCTTCTAGGGGCTTCAAAATATCACTTTGCCAATTCCACAAGAACAGCCTTAGCGAAAGGCTTCTTGAAGGGAAAGATGTAACTCTGTGAGATGAATTAACAGAACACAGAGCAGTTTCTCAGAAAGCTTCTTTCCAGGTTTGAACGGAAGATATTTCCTTTTTCTCCATAGCCATCTATGGGCTTCCAAATATCACTTTGCCAATTCCACAAGAACAGCCTTAGCGAAAGGCTTCTTGAAGTGAAAGATGTAACTCTGTGAGATGAAGTAACAGAACATAGAGCAGTTTCTCAGAATGCTTCTTTCCAGTTTGAACCGAAGATATTTCCTTTTTCTCCATAGCCCACTATGGGCTTCCAAATATCACTTTGCCTATTCCACAAGAACAGCCTTAGCGAAAGGCCTCTTGAAGGGAAATATGTAACTCTGTGAGATGAAGTAACAGAACCCAGAGCAGTTTCTCAGAAAGCTTCTTTCCAGTTTTGAACGGAAGATATTTCCTTTTTCACCATAGCCCTCTATGGGCTTTCAAATACCTTTTTGCCAATTCCACAAAAACAGCCTTAGCGAAAGGCTTCTTGAAGGGAAAGATGTAACTCTGTGAGATGAATTAACAGAACATAGAGCATTTTATCAGAAAGCTTCTTTCCAGTTTTGAACAGAAGCTATTTCCTTTTTCACCTTAGCCCTCTATGGGCTTCCAAATATCACTTTGCCAATTCCACAACAACAGCCTTAGCGAAAGGCTTCTTGAAGGGAAAGATGTAACTCTGTGAGATGAATTAACAGAACATAAAGCAGTTTCTCAGAAAGCTTCTTTCCAGTTTTGAACGGAAGATAGTTCCTTTTTCACCATAGCCCTCTATGGACTTCCAAATATCCCTTTGCCAATTCCACAAGAACAGCCTTAGCGAAAGGCCTCTTGAAGGAAAGATGTAACTCTGTGAGATGAAGTAACAGAACACAGAGCAGTTTCTCAAAGCTTCTTTCCAGTTTTGAGCGGAAGATATTCCTTTTTCACCATAGCCCTCTATGGGCTTCCAAATATCCTTGCCAATTCCACAAGAACAGCCTTAGCGAAGGCTTCTTGAAGGAAAGATGTAACTCTGTGAGATGAAGTAACAGAACACAGAGGAGTTTCTCAGAATGCTTCTTTCAGTTTTGAGCGGAAGATATTTCCTTTTCTCCATAGCCCTCTCGGGCTTCCAAATATCCTTTGCCAATTCCACAAGAAGAGCCTTAGCGAAAGGCCTCTTGAAGGGAAAGATGTAACTCTGTGAGATGAGTAACAGAACACAGAGCAGTTTCTCAGAAAGCTTCTTTCCAGTTTTGAGCGGAAGACATTTCCTTTTTCACCATAGCCCTCTATGGGCTTCCAAATAACCCTTGCCAATTCCACAAGAACAGCCTTAGCGAAAGCCTTCTTGAAGGGATAGATGTAACTCTGTGAGATGAATTAACAGAACACAGAGCAGTTTCTCAAGCTTCTTTCCAGTTTTGAGCGGAAGATATTTCCTTTTTCACCATAGCCCTCTATGGGCTTCCAAATATCCTTTGCCAATTCCACAAGAACAGCCTTAGCGAAGGCTTCTTGAAGGGAAAGATGTAACTCTGTGAGATGAATTAACAGAACACAGAGCAGTTTCTCAGAAAGCTTCTTTCCAGTTTTGAGCGGAGGATATTTCCTTTTTCACCATAGCCCTCTATGGGCTTCCAAATATCACTTCGCCAATTCCACAAGAACAGCCTTAGCGAAAGGCTTCTTGAAGGGAAAGATGTAACTCTGTGAGATGAATTAACAGAACACAGAGCAGATTCTCAGAAAGCTTCTTTCTAGTTTTGAACGAAGATATTTCCTTTTTCACCATAGCCCTCTTTGGGCTTCCAAATATCCCTTTGCCAATTACACAAGAACAGCTCTAGTGAAAGGCTTCTTGAAGGGAAAGATGTACCTCTGTGAGATGAAGTAACAGAACACAGAGCAGTTTCTCAGAAAGCTTCTTTCCAGTTTTGAACGGAAGATATTTCCTTTTTCACCATAGCCCTGTATGTGCTTCCAAATATCCCTTTGCCAATTCCACAAGAACAGCCTTAGCGAAAGGCTTCTTGAAGGGAAAGATGTAACTCTGTGAGATGAAGTAACAGAACACAGAGCAGTTTCTCAGAAAGCTTCTTTCCAGTTTTGAACGGAAGATATTTCCTTTTTCTCCATAGCCCTCTATGGGCTTCCAAATATCCCTTTGCCAATTCCACAAGAACAGCCTTAGCGAAAGCCTTCTTGAAGGGAAAGATGTAACTCTGTGAGATGAATTAACAGAACACAGAGGAGTTTCTCAGAAAGCTTCTTTCCACTTTTGAACGGAAGATATTTCCTTTTTCACCATAGCCCTCTATGGGCTTCCAAATATCCCTTTGCCAATTCCACAAGAACAGCCTTAGCGAAATGGTTCTTAAAGGGAAGGATGTAATTCTTTGAGATGAATTAAGAGAACCCAGAGCAGTTTCACAGAAAGCTTCTTTCCAGTTTTGAAGGGAACATATTTCCTTTTTCACCGTAGCCCACTATGGGCTTCCAAATATCACTTTGCCAATTCCACAAGAACAGCCTTAGCGAAAGGCTTCTTGAAGGGAAAGATGTAACTCTGTGAGATGAAGTAACAGAACACGGAGCAGTTTCTCAGAATGCTTCTTTCCAGTTTTGGACGAAGATATTTACTTTTTCACCACAGCCCTCTTTGGGCTTCCAAGTATCCCTTTGCCAATTACACAAGAACAGCTCTAGCGAAAGGCTTCTTGAAGCGAAAGATGTACCTCTGTGAGATGAAGTAACAGAACACAGAGCAGTTTCTCAGAAAGCTTCTTTGCAGTTTTGAACGGAAGATATTTCCTTTTTCACCATAGCCCTCTATGGGCTTCCAAATATACCTTTGCCAATTCCACAAGAACAGCCTTAGCGAAAGGCTTCTTGAAGGGAAAGATGTAACTCTTTGAGATGAATTAACAGAACACAGAGCAGTTTCTCAGAAAGCTTCTTTCCAGGTTTGAACGGAAGATATTTCCTTTTTTTCCATAGCACTCTATGGGCTTCCAAATATACCTTTGCCAATTCCACAAGAACAGCCTTAGCGAAAGGCTTCTTGAAGGGAAAGATGTAACTCTGTGAGATGAATTAACAGAACACAGAGCAGTTTCTCAGAAAGTTTCTTTACAGTTTTGAACGGAAGATATTTCCTTTTTCACCGTAGCCCACTATGGGCTTCCAAATATCACTTTGCCAATTCCACAAGAACAGCCTTAGCGAAAGGCTTCTTGAAGGGAAAGATGTAACTCTGAGAGATGAATTAACAGAACATAGAGCACTTTCTCAGAAAGCTTCTTTCCAGTTTTGAACGGAAGGTATTTCCTTTTTCACCATAGCCCTCTATGGGCTTCCAAATATCCCTTTGCCAATTCCACAAGAACAGCCTTAGCGAAAGGCTTCTTGAAGGGAAAGATGTAACACTGTGAGATGAATTAACAGAACACACAGCAGTTTCTCAGAAAGCTTCTTTCCAGTTTTGAACGGAAGATATTTCCTTTTTCACCGTAGCCACTATGGGCTTCCAAATATCACTTTGCCAATTCCACAAGAACAGCCTTAGCGAAAGGCTTCTTGAAGGAAAGATGTAACTCTGAGAGATGAATTAACAGAACAGAGCAGTTTCTCAGAAAGCTTCTTTCCAGTTTTGAACGGAAGGTATTTCCTTTTTCACCATAGCCCTCTATGGGCTTCCAAATATCCCTTTGCCAATTCCACAAGAACAGCCTTAGCGAAAGGCTTCTTGAAGGGAAAGATGTAACACTGTGAGATGAATTAACAGAACACACAGCAGTTTCTCAGAAAGCTTCTTTCCAGTTTTGAACGGAAGATATTTCCTTTTTCACCATAGCCCTCCATGGGCTACCAAATATCACTGTGCCAATTACACAAGAACAGCCTTAGCGAAAGGCTTCTTGAAGGGAAAGATGTAACTCTGTGAGATGAATTAACAGAACACAGAGCAGTTTCTCAGAAAGCTTCTTTCCAGGTTTGAATGGAAGATATTTCCTTTTTCTCCATAGCCATCTATGGGCTTCCAAATATCACTTTGCCAATTCCACAAGAACAGCCTTAGCGAAAGGCTTCTTGAAGTGAAAGATGTAACTCTGTGAGATGAAGTAACAGAACATAGAGCAGTTTCTCAGAATGCTTCTTTCCAGTTTTGAACCGAAGATATTTCCTTTTTCTCCATAGCCCACTATGGGCTTCCAAATATCACTTTGCCTATTCCACAAGAACAGCCTTAGCGAAAGGCCTCTTGAAGGGAAATATGTAACTCTGTGAGATGAAGTAACAGAACCCAGAGCAGTTTCTCAGAAAGGTTCTTTCCAGTTTTGAACGGAAGATATTTCCTTTTTCACCATAGCCCTCTATGGGCTTCCAAATACCTTTTTGCCAATTCCACAAGAACAGCCTTAGCGAAGGCTTCTTGAAGGAAAGATGTAACTCTGTGAGATGAATTAACAGAACACAGAGCAGTTTCTCAGAAAGTTTCTTTACAGTTTTGAGCGGAAGATATTTCCTTTTTCACCGTAGCCCACTATGGGCTTCCAAATATCACTTTGCCAATTCCACAAGAACAGCCTTAGCGAAAGGCTTCTTGAAGGGAAAGATGTAACTCTGAGAGATGAATTAACAGAACATAGAGCACTTTCTCAGAAAGCTTCTTTCCAGTTTTGAACGGAAGGTATTTCCTTTTTCACCATAGCCCTCTATGGGCTTCCAAATATCCCTTTGCCAATTCCACAAGAACAGCCTTAGCGAAAGGCTTCTTGAAGGGAAAGATGTAACACTGTGAGATGAATTAACAGAACACAGCAGTTTCTCAGAAAGCTTCTTTCCAGTTTTGAGCGGAAGATATTTCCTTTTTCACCATAGCCCTCCATGGGCTGCAAATATCACTGTGCCAATTACACAAGAACAGCCTTAGCGAAAGGCTTCTTGAAGGAAAGATGTAACTCTGTGAGATGAATTAACAGAACACAGAGCAGTTTCTCAAGCTTCTTTCCAGGTTTGAATGGAAGATATTTCCTTTTTCTCCATAGCCATCTATGGGCTTCCAAATATCACTTTGCCAATTCCACAAGAACAGCCTTAGCGAAAGGCTTCTTGAAGGGAAAGATGTAACTCTGTGAGATGAAGTAACAGAACATAGAGCAGTTTCTCAGAATGCTTCTTTCCAGTTTTGAACCGAAGATATTTCCTTTTTCTCCATAGCCCACTATGGGCTTCCAAATATCACTTTGCCTATTCCACAAGAACAGCCTTAGCGAAAGGCCTCTTGAAGGGAAATATGTAACTCTGTGAGATGAAGTAACAGAACCCAGAGCAGTTTCTCAGAAAGGTTCTTTCCAGTTTTGAAGCGGAAGATATTTCCTTTTCACCATAGCCCTCTATGGGCTTCAAATACCTTTGCCAATTCCACAAAACAGCCTTAGCGAAAGGCTTCTTGAAGGGAAAGATGTAACTCTGTGAGATGAATTAACAGAACATAGAGCATTTTATCAGAAAGCTTCTTTCCAGTTTTGAACAGAAGCTATTTCCTTTTTCACCTTAGCCCTCTATGGGCTTCCAAATATCACTTTGCCAATTCCACAACAACAGCCTTAGCGAAAGGCTTCTTCAAGGGAAAGATGTAACTCTGTGAGATGAATTAACAGAACATAAAGCAGTTTCTCAGAAAGCTTCTTTCCAGTTTTGAACGGAAGATAGTTCCTTTTTCACCATAGCCCTCTATGGGCTTCCAAATATCCCTTTGCCAATTCCACAAGAACAGCCTTAGCGAAAGGCTTCTTGAAGGGAAAGATGTAACTCTGTGAGACGAATTCACAGAACACACAGCAGTTTCTCAGAAAGCTTCTTTCCAGTTTTGAACGGAAGATATTTCCCTTTTCAAAAAAGCCCTCTATGGGCTTCCAAATATCACTTTGCCAATTATACAAGAACAGCCTTAGCGAAAGGCTTCTTGAAGGGAAATATGTAACTCTGTGAGATGAATTAACAGAACACAGAGCAGTTTCTCAGAAAGCTTCTTTCCAGTTTTGAACGGAAGATATTTCCTTTTTCACCATAGCCCTCTATGGGCTTCCAAATATCCTTTGCCAATTCCACAAGAACAGCCTTAGCGAAAGGCTTCTTGAAGGAAAGATGTAACTCTGTGAGATGAAGTAACAGAACACAGAGCAGTTTCTCAGAAAGCTTTTTCCAGTTTTGAACGAAGATATTTCCTTTTCACCATAGCCCTCTATGGGCTTCCAAATATCCTTTGCCAATTCCACAAGAACAGCTCTAGCAAAAGGCTTCTTGAAGGAAAGATGTAACTCTGTGAGATGAAGTAACAGAACACAGAGCAGTTTCTCAGAAAGCTTCTTCCAGTTTTGAACGGAAGATATTTCCTTTTCACCATAACCCTCTATGGGCTTCCAAATATCCTTTGCCAATTCCACAAGAACAGCCTTAGCGAAAGGCTTCTTGAAGGGAAAGATGTAACTCTGTGAGATGAAGTAACAGAACACAGAGCAGTTTCTCAGAAAGCTTCTTTCCACTTTTGAACGGAAGATATTTCCTTTTCACCATAGCCCTCTATGGGCTTCCAAATATCCTTGCCAATTCCACAAGAACAGCCTTAGCGAAAGGCCTCTTGAAGGAAAGATGTAACTCTGTGAGATGAAGTAACAGAACACAGAGCAGTTTCTCAGAAAGCTTCTTTCCAGTTTTGAACGGAAGATATTCCCTTTTTCACCATAGCCCTCTATGGGCTTCCAAATATCCCTTTGCCAATTCCACAAGAACAGCCTTAGCGAAAGGCTTCTTGAAGGGAAAGATGTAACTCTGTGAGATGAATTAACAGAACACAGAGGAGTTTCTCAGAAAGCTTCTTTCCAGTTTTGAACGGAAGACACTTCCTTTTTCAACATAGCCCCTATGGGCTTCCAAATATCCCTTTGCCAATTCCACAAGGACACCCTTAGCGAAAGGGTTCTTGAAGGGAAAGATGTAACTCTGTGAGATGAATTAACAGAACACAGAGAGTTTCTCAAGCTTCTTTCCAGTTTTGAACGGAAGACACTTCCTTTTTCAACATAGCCCCTATGGGCTTCCAAATATCCCTTTGCCAATTCCACAAGGACACCCTTAGCGAAAGGGTTCTTGAAGGGAAAGATGTACTCCTGTGAGATGAATTAACAGAACACAGAGCAGCTTCTCCGAAAGCTTCTTTTCAGTATTGAACGGAAGATATTTCCTTTTTCATCGTAGCCCTCTATGGGCTTCCAAATATCCCTTTGCCAATACCACAAGAACAGCCTTAGCGAAAGGCTTCTTGAAGGGAAAGATGTAACTCTGTGAGATGAAGTAACAGAATACAGAGCAGTTTCTCAGAAAGTTCCTTTCCAATTTTGAACGGAAGATAGTTGCTTTTTCACCATAGCCCTCTATGGGCTTCCAAATATCACTTTGCTAATTCCACAAGAACAGCCTTAGCGAAAGGCTTCTTGAAGGGAAAGATGTAACTCTTTGAGGTGAACTAACAGAACACAGAGCAGTTTCTCAGAAAGCTTCTTTCCAGTTTCGAACGGAAGATATTTCCTTTTTCACCATAGCCCTCTATGGGCTTCCAAATATCCCTTTGCCAATTCCACAAGAACAGCCTTAGCGAAAGTCTTCTTGAAGGGAAAGATGTAACTCTTTGAGATGAATTAACAGAACACAGAGCAGTTTCTCAGAAAGCTTCTCTCCAGTGTTGAACGGAAGATATTTCCTTTTTCAACATAGCCCTCTATGGGCTTCCAAATATCCCTTTGCCAATTCCACAAGAACAGCCTTAGTGAAAGGCTTTTTGAAAGGAAAGATTTAACTCTGTGAGATGAGTTAAGAGAACACAGAGCAGTTTCTCAGAAAGCTTCTTACCAGTTTTGAACCGAAGATATTTCCTTTTTCACCATAGCCCTCTATGGGCTTCCAAATATCCCTTTGCCTATTCCACAAGAACCGCCTTAGCGAAAGGCTTCTTGAAGGGAAAGATGTAACGGTGTGAGATGAATTAACAGAACACAGAGCAGTTTCTCAGAAAGCTTCTTTCCAGTTTTGAACGGAAGATATTTCCTTTTTCACCTTAGCCTCTATGGGCTTCCAAATATCCTTGCCAATTCCACAAGAACAGCCTTAGCGAAAGGCTTCTTGAAGGAAAGATGTAACTCTGTGAGATGAATTAACAGAACATAGAGCACTTTCTCAGAAAGCTTCTTTCCAGTTTTGAACGGAAGATATTTCCTTTTTCACCATAGCCTCTATGGGCTTCCAAATATCCTTTGCCAATTCCACAAGAACAGCCTTAGCGAAAGGCTTCTTGAAGGGAAAGATGTAACACTGTGAGATGAATTAACAGAACACAGAGTAGTTTCTCAGAAAGCTTCTTTCCAGTTTTGAGCGGAAGATATTTCCTTTTCACCATAGCCCTCTATGGGCTTCCAAATATCACTTGCCAATTCCACAAGAACAGCCTTAGCGAGAGGCTTCTTGAAGGAAAGATGTAACTCTGTGAGATGAAGTAACAGAACACAGAGCAGTTTCTCAGAAAGCTTCTTTCCAGTTTTGAAGCGGAAGATATTTCCTTTTCACCACAGCCCTCCATGGGCTTCCAAATATCACTTTGCCAATTCCACAAGAACAGCCTTAGCGAAAGACTTCTTGAAGGGAAAGATGTATCTCTGTGAGATGAATTAACAGAACACAGAGCAGTTTCTCAGAAAGCTTCTTTCCAGTTTTGAAGCGGAAGAGATTTCCTTTTTCATCATAGCCCTCTATGGGCTTCCAAATATCCTTGCCAATTCCACAAGAACAGCCTTAGCGAAAGGCTTCTTGAAGGGAAAGATGTAACTCTGTGAGACGAATTCACAGAACACACAGCAGTTTCTCAAGCTTCTTTCCAGTTTTGAAGCGGAAGATATTTCCTTTTCACCATACCCCTCTATGGGCTTCCAAATATCACTTTGCCAATTATACAAGAACAGCCTTAGCGAAAGGCTTCTTGAAGGGAAAGATGTAACTCTGTGAGATGAATTAACAGAACACAGAGCAGTTTCTTAGAAAGCTTCTTTCCAGTTTTGAACGGAAGATATTTCCTTTTTCACCATAGCCCTCTAGGGGCTTCCAAATATCACTTTGCCAATTCCACAAGAACAGCCTTAGCGAAAGGCTTCTTGAAGGAAAAGATGTTACTCTGTGAGATGAAGTAACAGAACACAGAGCAGATTCTCAGAAAGCTTCTTTCCAGTTTTGAACGAAGATATTTCCTTTTTCACCATAGCCCTCTTTGGGCTTCCAAATATCCCTTTGCCAATTACACAAGAACAGCTCTAGCAAAAGGCTTCTTGAAGGGAAAGATGTACCTCTGTGAGATGAAGTAACAGAACACAGAGCAGTTTCTCAGAATGCTTCTTTCCACTTTTGAACGGAAGATATTTCCTTTTTCACCATAGCCCTCTATGGGCTTCCAAATATCCCTTTGCCAATTCCACAAGAACAGCCTTAGCGAAAGGCTTCTTGAAGGGAAAGATGTAACTCTGTGAGATGAAGTAACAGAACACAGAGCAGTTTCTCAGAAAGCTTCTTTCCAGTTTTGAACGGACGATATTTCCTTTTTCACCGTAGCCCTCTAAGGGCTTCCAAATATCAGTTTGCCAATTCCACAAGAACAGCCTTAGCGAAAGGCTTATTGAAGGGAAAGATGTAACTCTGTGAGATGAAGTAACAGAACACAGAGCAGTTTTTCAGAATGCTTCTTTCCAGTTTTGAACGGAAGATATTTCCTTTTCTCCAGAGCCCTCTAAGGGCTTCCAAATATCCCTTTGCCAATTCCACAAGAACAGCCTTAGCGAAAGGCCTCTTGAAGGGAAAGATGTAACTCTGTGAGATGAAGTATCAGAACACAGAGCAGTTTCTCAGAAAGCTTCTTTCCAGTTTTGAACGGAAGAGATTTCCTTTTTCAACATAGCCCTCTATGGGCTTCCAAATATCACTTTGCCAATTCCACAAGAACAGCCTTAGCGAAAGGCTTCTTGAAGGGAAAGATGTAACTCTGTGAGATGAATTAACAGAACACAGAGCAGTTTCTCAGAATGCTTCTTTCCAGTTTTCAACGGAAGATATTTCCTTTTTCACCATAGCCCTCTATGGGCTTCGAAATATCACTTTGCCAATTCCACAAGAACAGCCTTAGCGAAAGGCCTCTTGAAGGAAAGATGTAACTCTGTGAGACAATTAACAGAACACAGAGCAGTTTCTCAGAAAGGTTCTTTCCAGTTTTGAGCGGAAGTTATTTCCTTTTCACCATAGCCCTCTATGGGCTTCAAATATCCCTTTGCCAATTCCACAAGAACAGCCTTAGCGAAAGGATTCTTGAAGGAAAGATGTAACTCTGTGAGATGAATTAACAGAACACAGAGCAGTTTCTCAGAAAGCTTCTTTCCAGTTTTGATGAGATATTTCCTTTTTCACCTAGCCCTCTATGGGCTTCCAAATATCCTTTGTCAATTCCACAAGAACAGCCTTAGCGAAGGCTTCTTCAATGGAAAGATGTTACTCTGTGAGATGAATTAACAGGACACAGAGCAGTTTCTCAGAAAGCTTCTTTCCAGTTTTCAACGGAAGATATTTCCTTTTTCACCATAGCCCTCTATGGGCTTCCAAATATCCTTTGCCAATTCCACAAGAACAGCCTTAGCGAAGGCTTCTTGAAGGAAAGATGTAACTCTGTGAGATGAATTAACAGAACACAGAGCAGTTTCTCAAAGCTTCTTTCCAGTTTTGAGCGGAAGATATTTCCTTTTTCACCCTAGCCCTCTATGGGCTTCCAAATATCCCTTTGCCAATTCCACAAGAACAGCCTTATGAAAGGCTTGAAGGAAAGATGTAACTCTGTGAGATGAATTAACAGAACACAGAGCAGTTTCGCAGAATGCTTCTTTCCGGTTTTCAACGGAAGATATTTCCTTTTTCACCATAGCCCTCTATGGGCTTCCTAATATCACTTTGCCAATTCCACAAGAACAGCCTTAGCGAAAGGCTTCTTGAAGGGAAAGATGTAACTCTGTGAGATGAATTAACAGAACACAGAGCAATTTCTCAGAAACCTTCTTTCCAGTTATGAACGAAAGACATTTCCTTTTTCAACATAGCCCTCTATGGGCTTCCAAATAAAACTTTGTCAATTCCAGAAGAACAGCCTTAGCGAAAGGCTTCTTCAAGGGAAAGATGTAACTCTGTGAGATGAATTAACAGAACACAGAGCAGTTTCTCAGAAAGCTTCTCTCCGGTTTTGAACGGAAGATATTTCCTTTTTCACCATATCCCTCTATGGGCTTCCAAATATCCCTTTGCCAATTCCACAAGAATAGCCTTAGCGAAAGGCTTCTGGAAGGGAAAGATGTAACTCTGTGAGATGAATTAACAGAACACAAAGCAGTTTCTCAGAAAGCTTCTTTCCAGTTTTCAACAGAAGATATTTCCTTTTTCCCTTAGCCCTCTATGGGCTTCCAAATATCACTTTGCCAATTCCACAAGAACAGCCTTAGCGAAAGGCTTATTGAAGGGAAGGATGTAACTCTGTGAAATGAATAAACAGAACAGAGAGCAGTTTCTCAGAAAGGTTCTTTCCAGTTTTGAACGGAAGATATTTCCTTTTTCACCATAGCCCTTTAAGGGCTTCCAAATATCCCTTTGCCAATTCCACAAGAACAGCCTTAGCGAAAGGCTTCTTGAAGGGAAAGATGTAACTCTGTGAGATGAATTAACAGAACACAGATCAGTTTCTCAGAAAGCTTCTTTCCAGTTTTGAACGGAAGATATTTCCTTTTTCACCATAGCCCTCTATGGGCTTCCAAATATCCCTTTGACAATTCCACAAGAACAGCCTTAGCGAAAGGCTTCTTGAAGGGATAGATGTAACTCTGTGAGATGAATTAACAGAACACAGAGCAGTTTCTCAGAAAGCTTCTTTCCAGTTTTTAACAAAAGAGATTTCCTTTTTCACCATAGCCCTCTATGGGCTTCCAAATATACCTTTGATAATTCCACAAGAACAACCTTAGCGAAAGGCTTCTTGAAGGGAAAGATGTAACTCGGTGAGGTGAATTAACAGAACACAGAGCAGTTTCTCAGAATGCTTCTTTCCAGTTTTCAACGGAAGATATTTCCTTTTTCACCATAGCCCTCTAGGGGCTTCCAAATACCACTTTGCCAATTCCACAAGAACAGCCTTAGCGAAAGGCTTCTTGAAGGGAAAGATGTAACTCTGTGAGATGAATTAACAGAACACAGAGCAGTTTCTCAGAAAGCTTCTTTCTAGTTTTCAACGGAAGATATTTCCTTTTTCACCGTAGCCCTCTATGGGCTTCCAAATATCACTTTGCCAATTCCACAAGAACAGCCTTAGCGAAAGGCTTCTTGAAAGGAAAGATGTTACTCTGTGAGATGAATTGACAGAACACAGAGCAGTTTCTCAGAAAGCTTCTTTCCAGTTTTCAACGGAAGATATTTCCTTTTTCACCATAGCCCTCTATGGGCTTCCAAATATCCCTTTGCCAATTCCACAAGAACAGCCTTAGAGAAAGGCTTCTTGAAGGAAAAGATGTAACTCTGGGAGATGAATTAACAGAACACAGATCAGTTTCTCAGAAAGCTTCCATCCAGTTTTGAACGGAAGATATTTCCTTTTTCACCGTAGCCCTCTATGGGCTTCCAAATATCACTTTGCCAATTCCACAAGAATAGCCTTAGCGAAAGGCTTCTTGATGGGAAAGATGTAACCCTGTGAGATGAATAAACAGAACACAGAGCAGTTTCTCAGAAAGGTTCTTTCCAGTTTTGGAAAGAAGTTATTTCCTTTTTCACCATAGCCCTTTATGGGCTTCCAAATATCCCTTTGCCAATTCCACAAGAACAGCCTTAGCGACAGGCTTCTTGAAGGGAAAGATGTAACTCTGTGAGATTAATTAACAGAACACAGAGCAGTTTCTCAAAAAGGTTCTTTCCAGTTTTGAACGGAATTTATTTCCTTTTTCACCATAGCCCTCTAAGGCCTTCCAAATATCCCTTTGCCAATTCCACAAGAACAGCCTTAGCGAAAGGCTGCTTGAAGGGAAAGATGTAACTCTGTGAGATGAATTAACAGAACACAGAGCAGTTTCTCAGAAAGCTTCTTTCCAGTTTTGAACGGAAGATATTTCCTTTTTCACCGTAGCCCTCTATGGGCTTCCAAATATCACTTTGCCAATTCCACAAGAACAGCCTTAGCGAAAGGCTTCTTGAAGGGAAAGATGTAACTCTGTGAGATGAATTAACAGAACACAGAGCAGTTTCTCAGAAAGCTTCTTTCCAGTTTTCAACGGAAGATATTTCCTTTTCCACCGTAGCCCTCTATGGGCTTCCAAATATCACTTTGCCAATTCCACAAGAACAGCCTTAGCGAAAGGCTACTTGAAGGGAAAGATTTAACTCTGTGAGATGAATTAACAGAACACAGAGCAGTTTCTCAGAAAGGTTCTTTCCAGTTTTGAACGTAAGTTATTTCCTTTTTCAACATAGCCCTCTATGGGATTCCAAATATCACTTTGTCAATTCCACAAGAAGAGCCTTAGCGAAACGCTTCTTCAAGGGAAAGATGTAACTCTGTGAGATGAATTAACAGAACACAGAGCAGTTTCTCAGAAAGCTTCTTTCCGGTTTTGAACGGAAGATATTTCCTTTTTCACCTATCCCTCTATGGGCTTCCAGATATCCCTTTGCCAATTCCACAAGAACAGCCTTAGCGAAAGTCTTCTTGAAGGGAAAGACGTAACTCTGTGAGATGAATTAACAGAACACAGAGCAGTTTCTCAGAAAGCTTCTTTCCAGTGTTCAACAGAAGATATTTCCTTTTTCCCTTAGCCCTCTATGGGCTTCCAAATATCACTTTGCCAATTCCACAAGAACAGCCTTAGCGAAAGGCTTATTGAAGGGAAGGATGTAACTCTGTGAAATGAATAAACAGAACAGTGAGCAGTTTCTCAGAAGGGTTCTTTCCAGTTTTGAGCGGAAGATATTTCCTTTTCACCATAGCCCTTATGGGCTTCCAAATATCCTTTGCCAATTCCACAAGAACAGCCTTAGCGAAAGGCTTCTTGAAGGAAAGATGTAACTCTGTGAGATGAATTAACAGAACACAGAGCAGTTTCTCAGAAAGCTTCTTTCCAGTTTTGAACGGAAGATATTTCCTTTTTCACCATAGCCACTATGGGCTTCCAAATATCCTTTGCCAATTCCACAAGAACAGCCTTAGCGAAAGGCTTCTTGAAGGAAAGATGTAACTCTTTGAGATGAATTAACAGAACACAGAGCAGTTTCTCAGAAAGCTTCTTTCCAGTTTTCAACGGAAGATATTTCCTTTTTCACCATAGCCTCTATGGGCTTCCAAATATCACTTTGCCAATTCCACAAGAACAGCCTTAGCGAAAGGCTTCTTGAAGGAAAGATGTAACTCTGTGAGATGAATTAACAGAACACAGAGCACTTTCTCAGAAAGCTTCTTTCCGGTTTTCAACGAAAGATATTTCCTTTTCACCATAGCCCTCTATGGGCTTCCAAATATCCTTTGCCAATTCCACAAGAACAGCCTTAGCGAAAGGCTTTGAAGGAAAGATGTAACTCTGTGAGATGAATTAACAGAACACAGAGTAGTTTCTCAGAAAGCTTCTTTCCAGTTTTGAACGGAAGATATTTCCTTTTTCACCCTAACCCTCTATGGGCTTCCAAATATCCCTTTGCCAATTCCACAAGAACAGCCTTAGCGAAAGGCTTCTTGAAGGGAAAGATGTAACTCTGTGAAATGAATTAACAGAACACAGAGCAGTTTCTCAGAATGCTTCTTTCGGTTTTCAACGGAAGATATTTCCTTTTTCACCATAGCCCTCTATGGGCTTCCAAATATCACTTTGCCAATTCCACAAGAACAGCCTTAGCGAAAGGCTTCTTGAAGGGAAAGTTGTAACTCTGTGAGATGAATTAACAGAACACAGAGCAGTTTCTCAGAATGCTTCTTTCCAGTTATGAACGAAAGACATTTCCTTTTTCAACATAGCCCTCTATGGGCTTCCAAATAACACTTTGTCAATTCCAGAAGAACAGCCTTAGCGAAAGGCTTCTTCAAGGGAAAGATGTAACTCTGTGAGATGAATTGACAGAACACAGAGCAGTCTGAAAGCTTTTTCCAGTTTTTAACAAAAGAGATTTCCTTTTCACCATAGCCTCTATGGGCTTCCAAATATCCTTTGCCAATTCCACAAGAACAACCTTAGCGAAGGCTTTTGAAGGAAAGATGTAACTCTGTGAGGTGAATTAACAGAACACAGAGCAGTTTCTCAGAATGCTTCTTTCCAGTTTTCAACGGAAGATATTTCCTTTTTCACCATAGCCCTCAGGGGCTTCCAAATATCCTTTGCCAATTCCACAAGAACAGCCTTAGCGAAGGCTTGAAGGAAAGATGTAACTCTGTGAGATGAATTAACAGAACACAGAGCAGTTTCTCAGAAAGCTTCTTTCTAGTTTTCAACGGAAGATATTTCCTTTTTCACCATAGCCCTCTATGGGCTTCCAAATATCACTTTGCCAATTCCACAAGAACAGCCTTAGCGAAAGGCTTCTTGAAAGGAAAGATGTAACTCTGTGAGAGGAATTAACAGAACACAGAGCAGTTTCTCAGAAAGCTTCTTTCCAGTTTTCAACGGAAGATATTTCCTTTTCACCATAGCCCTCATGGGCTTCCAAATATCCTTTGCCAATTCCACAAGAACAGCCTTAGAGAAAGGCTTCTTGAAGGAAAAGATGTAACTCTGGGAGATGAATTAACAGAACACAGAGCAGTTTCTCAGAAACCTTCCATCCAGTTTTGAACGGAAGATATTTCCTTTTTCACCGTAGCCCTCTATGGGCTTCCAAATATCACTTTGCCAATTCCACAAGAACAGCCTTAGCGAAAGGCTTCTTGATGGGAAGGATGAAACTCTGTGAAATGAATAAACAGAACACAGAGCAGTTTCTCAGAAAGGTTCTTTCCAGTTTTGAACAGAAGTTATTTTCTTTTTCACCATAGCCCTTTATGGGCTTCCAAATATCCCTTTGCAAATTCCACAAGAACAGCCTTAGCGAAAGGCTTCTTGAAGGGAAAGATGTAACTCTGTGAGATGAATTAACAGAACACAGAGCAGTTTCTCAGAAAGCTTCTTTCCAGTTTTGAACGGAAGATATTTCCTTTTTCACCCTAGCCCTCTATGGGCTTCCAAATATCCCTTTGCCAATTCCACAAGAACAGCCTTAGCGAAGGCTTCTTGAAGGAAAGATGTAACTCTGTGAGATGAATTAACAGAACACAGAGCAGTTTCTCAGAATGCTTCTTTCCAGTTTTCAACGGAAGATATTTCCTTTTTCACCATGGCCCTCTATGGGCTTCCAAATATCACTTTGCCAATTCCACAAGAACAGCCTTAGCGAAAGGCTTCTTGAAGGGAAAGATGTAACTCTGTGAGATGACTTAACAGAACACAGAGCAGTTTCTCAGAAAGCTTCTTTCCAGTTATGAACGAAAGACATTTCCTTTTTCAACATAGCCCTGTATGGGCTTCCAAATAACACTTTGTCAATTCCACAAGAACAGCCTTAGCGAAAGGCTTCTTCAAGGGAAAGATGTAACTCTGTGAGATGAATTAACAGAACACAGAGCAGTTTCTCAGAAAGCTTCTTTCCGGTTTTTAAACGGGAGATATTTCCTTTTTCACCATATCCCTCTATGGGCTTCCAAATATCCCTTTGCCAATTCCACAAGAACAGCCTTAGCGAAAGGCTTCTTGAAGGGAAAGATGTAACTCTGTGAGATGAATTAACAGAACACAGAGCAGTTTCTCAGAAAGCTTCTTTCCAGTTTTCAACAGAAGATATTTCCTTTTTCCCTTAGCCCTCTATGGGCTTCCAAATATCACTTTGCCAATTCCACAAGAACAGCCTTAGCGAAAGGCTTATTGAAGAGAAGGATGTAACTCTGTGAAATGAATAAACAGAACAGAGAGCAGTTTCTCAAAAAGGTTCTTTCCAGTTTTGAACGGAAGTTATTTCCTTTTTCAACATAGCGCTTTATGGGCTTCCAAATATCCCTTTGCCAATTCCACAAGAACAGCCTTAGCGAAAGGCTTCTTGAAGCGAAAGATGTAACTCTGTGAGATGAATTAACAGATCACAGAGCAGTTTCTCAGAAAGGTTCTTTCCAGTTTTTAACGGAAGTTATTTCCTTTTTCACCATAGCCCTTTATGGGCTTCCAAATATGAATTTGCCAATTCCACAAGAACAGCCTTAGCGAAAGGCTTCTTGAAGGGAAAGATGTAACTCTGTGAGATGAATTAACAGAACACAGAGCAGTTTCTCAGAAAGCTTCTTTCTAGTTTTGAACGGAAGATATTTCCTTTTTCACCGTAGCCCTCTATAGGCTTCCAACTATCACTTTGCCAATTCCACAAGAACAGCCTTAGCGAAAGGCTTCTTGAATGGAAAGATGTTACTCTGTGAGATGAATTAACAGAACACAGAGCAGTTTCTCAGCAAGCTTCTTTCCAGTTTTGAACGGAAGATATTTCCTTTTTCACCATAGCCCTCTATGGGCTTCCAAATATCACTTTGCCTATTCCACAAGAAAAGCCTTAGCGAAAGGCTTCTTGAAGGGAAAGATGTAACTCCGTGAGATGAATTAACAGAACACAGAGCAGTTTCTCAGAAAAGTTCTTTCCAGTTTTGAACGGAAGTTATTTCCTTTCTCACCATAGCCCTTTATGGGCTTCCAAATATCCCTTTGCCAATTCCACAAGAACAGCCTTAGCGAAAGGCTTCTTGAAGGGAAAGATGTAACTCTGTGAGATCAATTAACAGAACACAGACCAGTTTCTCAGAAAGCTTCTTTCCAGTTTTGAACGGAAGATATTACCTTTTTCACCGTAGCCCTCTATGGGCTTCCAAATATCACTTTGCCAATTCCACAAGAACAGCCTTAGCGAAAGGCTTCTTGAAGGAAAAGATGTAACTGTGTGAGATGCATTAACAGAACACAGAGCAGTTTCTCAGAAAGCTTCTTTCCGGTTTTGAACGAAAGATATTTCCTTTTCCACCATAGCCCTCTATGGGCTTCCAAATATCTCTTTGCCAATTCCACAAGAACAGCCTTAGCGAAAGGCTTCTTGAAGGGAAAGATGTAACTCTGAGAGATGAATTAACAGAACACAGAGCAGTTTCTCAGAAAGCTTCTTTCCAGTTTTGAACGGAAGATATTTCCTTTTTCACCCTAGCCCTCTATGGGCTTCCAAATATCCCTTTGCTAATTCCACCAGAACAGCCTTAGCGAAAGGCTTCTTGAAGGGAAAGATGTAACTCTGTGAGATGAATTAACAGAACACAGAGCAGTTTCTCAGAAAGCTTCTTTCCAGTTTTGAGCGGAAGATATTTCCTTTTCAACATAGCCCTCTATGGGCTTCCAAATATCACTTTGTCAATTCCACAAGAACAGCCTTAGCGAAAGGCTTCTTCAAGCGAAAGATGTAACTCTGTGAGATGAATTAACAGAACACAGAGCAGTTTCTCAGAAAGCTTCTTTCCGGTTTTGAACGGAAGATATTTCCTTTTTCACCATATCCCTCTATGGGCTTCCAAATATCCCTTTGCCAATTCCACAAGAACAGCCTTAGCGAAAGGCTTCTTGAAGGGAAAGATGTAACTCTGTGAGATGAATTAACAGAACACAGAGCAGTTTCTCAGAAAGCTTCTTTCCAGTTTGCAAGAGAAGATATTTCCTTTTTTTCTTAGCCCTTTATGGGCTTCCAAATATCACTTTGACAATTCCACAAGAACAGCCTTAGCGAACGGCTTCTTCAATGGAAAGATGTTACTCTGTGAGATGAATTAACAGAACACAGAGCAGTTTCTCAGAAAGCTTCTTTCCAGTTTTCAACGGAAGATATTTCCTTTTTCACCATAGCCCTCTATGGGCTTCCAAATATCACTTTGCCAATTCCACAAGAACAGCCTTAGCGAAAGGCTTCTTGAAGGGAAAGATGTAAGTCTGTGAGATGAATTAACAGAACACAGAGCAGTTTCTCAGAAAGGTTCTATCCAGTTTTTAACGGAAGTTATTTCCTTTTTCACCATAGCCCTTTATGGGCTTCCAAATATCCCTTTGCCAATTCCACAAGAACAGCCTTAGCGAAAGGCTTCTTGAAGGGAAAGATGTAACTCTGTGAGATCAATTAACAGAACACAGACCAGTTTCTCAGAAAGCTTCTTTCCAGTTTTGAACGGAAGATATTTCCTTTTTCACCGTAGCCCTCTCTTGGCTTCAAATATAACTTTGCCAATTCCACAAGAACAGCCTTAGCGAAAGGCTTCTTGAAGGAAAAGATGTAACTCTGTGAGATGCATTAACAGAACACAGAGCAGTTTCTCAGAAAGCTTCTTTCCGGTTTTGAACCAAAGATATTTCCTTTTCCACCATAGCCCTCTATGGGCTTCCAAATATCCCTTTGCCAATTCCACAAGAACAGCCTTAGCGAAAGGCTTCTTGAAGGGAAAGATGTAACTCTGTGAGATGAATTAACAGAACAGAGACCAGTTTCTCAGAAAGCTTCTTTCCAGTTTTGAACGGAAGTTATTTCCTTATTCACCATAGCCCTTTATGGGCTTCCAAATATCCCTTTGCCAATTCCACAAGACCAGCCTTAGCGAAAGGCTTCTTGAAGGGAAAGATGTAACTCTGTGAGATGAATTAACAGAACACAGACCAGTTTCTAAGAAAGCTTCTTTCCAGTTTTGAACGGAAGATATTTCCTTTTTCACCATAGCCCTCTATGGGCTTCCAAATATCACTTTGTCAATTCCACAAGAACAGCCTTAGCGAAAGTCTTCTTCAAGGGAAAGATGTAACTCTGTGAGATGAATTAACAGAACACAGAGCAGTTTCTCAGAAAGCTTCTTTCCGGTTTTGAACGGAAGACATTTCCTTTTTCAACATAGCCCTCTATGGGCTTCCAAATATCACTTTGCCAATTCCAAAAGAACAGCCTTAGCGAAAGGCTTCTTGAAGGGAAAGATGTAACTCTGTGAGATGAGTTGACAGAACACAGATCAGTTTCTCAGAAAGCTTCCTTCCAGTTTTGAACGGAAGATATTTCCTTTTTCACCATAGCCCTTTATGGGCTTCCTAATATCACTTTGCGAATTCCACAAAAACAGCCTTAGCGAAAGGCTTCTTGAAGGGAAAGATGTAACTCTGTGAGATGAATTAACAGAACACAGAGCAGTTTCTCAGAAAGCTTCTTTCCAGTTTTGAGCGGAATATATTTCCTTTTTCATCATAGCCCTCTATGGGCTTCCAAATATCACTTTGCCAATTCCACAAGAACAGCCTTAGCGAAAGGCTTCTTGAAGGGAAAGACGTAACTCTGTGAGATGAATTAAGAGAACACAGAGCAGTTTCTCAGAAAGCTTCTTTCCAGTTTTGAACGGAAGATATTTCCTTTTTCAGCATAGCCCTCTAAGGGCTTCCAAATATCCCTTTGCCAATTCCACAAGAACAGCCTTAGCGAAAGGCTTCTTGAAGGGAAAGATGTAACTCTGTGAGATGAATTAACAGAACACAGATCAGTTTCTCCTAAAGCTTCTATCCAGTTTTGAACGGAAGATATTTCCAGAATGATTCTTTCCAGTTATGTTCGAAGACAATTCCTTTTTCAACATAGCCCTCTATGGGCTTCCAAATATCACTTTGCCAATTCCACAAGAACAGCCTTAGCGAAAGTCTTCTTGAAGGGAAAAATGTAACCTTGTGAGATGAATTAACAGAACACAGAGCAGTTTCTCAGAATGCTTCTTTCCAGTTTTCAACGGAAGATATTTCCTTTTTCACCATAGCCCTCTATGGGCTTCCAAATATCACTTTGCCAATTCCACAAGAACAGCCTTAGGGAAAGACTTCTTGAAGGGAAAGATTTAACTCTGTGAGATGACTTAACAGAACACAGAGCAGTTTCTCAGAAAGCTTCTTTCCAGTTTTGAACGGAAGTTATTTCCTTTTTCACCATAGCCCTTTATGGGCTTCCAAATATCCCTTTGCCAATTACACAAGACCAGCCTTAGCGAAAGGCTTCTTGAAGGGAAAGATGTAACTCTGTGAGATGAATTAACAGAACACAGAGCAGTTTCTCAGAAAGCTTCTTTCCGGTTTTGAACGGAAGTTATTTCCTTTTTCACCATAGCCCTTTATGGGCTTCCAAATATCCCTTTGCCAATTACACAAGACCAGCCTTAGCGAAAGGCTTCTTGAAGGGAAAGATGTAAGTCTGTGAGATGAATTAACAGAACACAGAGCAGTTTCTCCGAAAGGTTGTATCCACTTTTTAACGGAAGTTATTTCCTTTTTCACCATAGCCCTTTATGCTCTTCCAAATATCCCTTTGCCAATTCCACAAGAAGAGCCTTAGCGAAAGGCTTCTTGAAGGGAAAGGTGTAACTCTGTGAGATCAATTAACAGAACACAGACCAGTTTCTCAGAAAGCTTCTTTCCAGTTTTGAACGGAAGATATTTCCTTTTTCACCGTAGCCCTCTATAGGCTTCCAAATATCACTTTGCCAATTCCACAAGAACAGCCTTAGCGAGGGGCTTCTTGAAGGGAAAGATATAACTCTGTGAGATGCATTAACAGAACACAGAGCAGTTTCTCAGAAAGCTTCTTTCCGGTTTTGAACGAAAGATATTTCCTTTTCCACCATAGCCCTCTATGGGCTTCCAAATATCCCTTTGCCAATTCCACAAGAACAGCCTTAGCGAAAGGCTTGTTGAAGGGAAAGATGTAACTCTGTGAGATGAATTAACAGAACACAGAGCAGTTTCTCAGAAAGCTTCTTTCCAGTTTTGAACGGAAGATATTTCCTTTTTCACCATAGCCGTCTATGGGCTTCCAAATATCCCTTTGCTAATTCCACAAGAACAGCCTTAGCGAAAGGCTTCTTGAAGGGAAAGATGTAACTCTGTGAGATGAATTAACAGACCACAGAGCAGTTTCTCAGAATGCTTCTTTCCAGTTTTCAACGGAAGATATTTCCTGTTTCACCATAGCCCTCTATGGGCTTCCAAATATCCCTTTGCCAATTCCACAAGAACAGCCTTAGCGAAAGGCTTCTTGAAGGGAAAGATGTAACTCTGTGAGATGAATTAACAGAACACAGAGCAGTTTCTCAGAAAGCTTCTTTCCAGTTTTCAACAGAAGATATTTCCTTTTTCCCTTAGCCCTTCATGGGCTTCCAAATATCACTTTGCCAATTCCACAAGAACAGCCTTAGCGAAAGGCTTATTGAAGGGAAGGATGTAACTCTGAGAAATGAATAAACAGAAGAGAGAGCAGTTTCTCAGAAAGGTTCTTTCCAGTTTTGAACGGAAGTTATTTCCTTTTCACCATAGCCCTTATGGGCTTCCAAATATCCTTTGCCAATTCCACAAGACCAGCCTTAGCGAAGGCTTGAAGGAAAGATGTAACTCTGTGATATGAATTAACAGAACACAGACCAGTTTCTCAGAAAGCTTCTTTCCAGTTTTGAACGGAAGATATTTCCTTTTTCACCATAGCCCTCTATGGGCTTCCAAATATCACTTTGCCGATTCCAAAGAACAGCCTTAGCGAAAGGCTTCTTGAAGGAAAGATGTAACTCTGTGAGATGAATTAACAGAGCACAGAGCAGTTTCTCAGAAAGCCTCTTTCCGGTTTTGAGCGGAAGATATTTCCTTTTTCACCATAGCCCTCTATGGGCTTCCAAATATCCTTTGCCAATTCCACAAGAACAGCCTTAGCGAAGGCTTCTTGAAGGGAAAGATTTAACTCTGTGAGATGAATTAACAGAACACAGAGCAGTTTCTCAGAAAGCTTCGTTCCAGTTTTCAACGGAAGATATTTCCTTTTTCCTTAGCCCTTCATGGGCTTCCAAATATCACTTTTCCAATTCCACAAGAACAGCCTTAGCGAAAGGCTTCTTGAAGGGAAAGGTGTAACTCCGTGAGATGAATTAACAGAACACAGAGCAGTTTCTCAGAAAAATTCTTTCCAGTTTTGAACGGAAGATATTTCCTTTTTCACCATAGCCCTCTAAGGGCTTCCAAATATCCCTTTGCCAATTCCACAAGAACAGCCTTAGCGAAAGGCTTCTTGAAGGGAAAGATGTAACTCTGTGAGATGAATTAACAGAACACAGATCAGTTTCTCCTAAAGCTTCTATCCAGTTTTGAACGGAAGATATTTCCTTTTTCACCATAGCCCTCTATGGGCTTCCAAATATCCTTTTGCCAATTCCACAAGAACAGTCATAGCGAAAAGCTTCTTGAAGGGAAAGATGTACCTCCGTTAGATGAATTAATAGAACACAGAGCAGTTTCTCAGGAAGCTTCTTTCCAGTTTTTAACGGAAGATATTTCCTTTTTCACCGTAGCCTTCTATGGGCTTCCAAATATCCCTTTGCCAATTCCACAAGAAAAGCCTTAGCGTAAGGCTTCTTGAAGGGAACGATGTAACTCAGTGAGATGAATTAACAGAACACAGAGCAGTTTCTCAGAATGATTCTTTCCAGTTATGATCGGAAGACAATTCCTTTTTCAACATAGCCCTCTATGGGCTTCCAAATATCACTTTGCCAATTCCACAAGAACAGCCTTAGCGAAAGTCTTCTTGAAGGGAAAAATGTAACTCTGTGAGATGAAGTAACAGAACACAGAGCAGTTTCTCAGAATGCTTCTTTCCAGTTTTCAACGGAAGATATTTCCTTTTTCACCATAGCCCTCTATGGGCTTCCAAATATCGCTTTGCCAATTCCACAAGAACAGCCTTAGCGAAAGACTTCTTGAAGGGAAAGATTTAACTCTGTGAGATGACTTAACAGAACACAGAGCAGTTTCTCAGAAAGCTTCTTTCCAGTTTTGAACGGAAGTTATTTCCTTTTTCACCATAGCCCTTTATGGGCTTCCAAATATCCCTTTGCCAAATCCACAGGACCAGCCTTAGAAAGGCTTCTTGAAGGGAAAGATGTAACTCTGTGAGATGAATTAACAGAACACAGACCAGTTTCTCAGAAAGCTTCTTTCCAGTTTTGAACGGAAGATATTTCCTTTTTCACCATAGCCCTCTATGGGCTTCCAAATATCACTTTGTCAATTCCACAAGAACAGCCTTAGCGAAAGGCTTCTTCAAGGGAAAGATGTAACTCTGTGAGATGAATTAACAGAACACAGAGCAGTTTCTCAGAAAGCTTCTTTCCGGTTTTGAACGGAAGACATTTCCTTTTTCAACATAGCCCTCTATGGGCTTCCAAATATCCTTTGCCAATTCCACAAGAACAGCCTTAGAAAGGCTTCTTGAAGGAAAGATGTAACTCTGTGAGATGAATTAACAGAACACAGACCAGTTTCTCAGAAAGCTTCTTTCCAGTTTTGAACGGAAGATATTTCCTTTTTCACCATAGCCCTCTATGGGCTTCCAAATATCACTTTGTCAATTCCACAAGAACAGCCTTAGCGAAAGGCTTCTTCAAGGGAAAGATGTAACTCTGTGAGATGAATTAACAGAACACAGAGCAGTTTCTCAGAAAGCTTCTTTCCGGTTTTGAACGGAAGACATTTCCTTTTTCAACATAGCCCTCTATGGGCTTCCAAATATCACTTTGCCAATTCCAAAAGAACAGCCTTAGCGAAAGGCTTCTTGAAGGGAAAGATGTAACTCTGTGAGATGAATTGACAGAACACAGATCAGTTTCTCAGAAAGCTTCTTTCCGGTTTTGAACGGAAGATATTTCCTTTTTCAACATAGCCCTCTATGGGCTTCCAAATATCCCTTTGCCAATTCCACAAGAACAGCCTTAGCGAAAAGCTTCTGAAAGGAAATATGTAACTCTGTGAGATGAATTAACAGAACACAGAGCAGTTTCTCAGAATGCTTCTTTCCAGTTTTCAACGGAAGATATTTCCTTTTTCACCATAGTCCTCTATGGGATTCCAAATATCACTTTGCCAATTCCACAAGAACAGCCTTAGCGAAAGGCTTCTTGAAGGGATATATGTAACTCTGTGAGATGAATTAACAGAACACAGAGCAGTTTCTCAGAAAGCTTCTTTCCAGTTTTTAAAGGAAGAGATTTCCTTTTTCACCATAGCCCTCTATGGGCTTCCAAATATCCCTTTGCCAATTCCACAAGAACAACCTTAGCGAAAGGCTTCGTGAAGGGAGAGATGTAACTCTGTGAGATGAATTAACAGAACACAGAGCATTTTATCAGAAAGCTTCTTTCCAGTTATGAACGGAAGACATTTCCTTTTTCAACATAGCCCTCTATGGGCTTCCAAATATCACTTTGCCGATTCCAAAAGAACAGCCTTAGCGAAAGGCTTCTTGAAGGGAAAGATGTAACTCTGTGAGATGAATTAACAGAACACAGAGCAGTTTCTCAGAAAGCCTCTTTCCGGTTTTGAACGGAAGATATTTCCTTTTTCACCATAGCCCTCTATGGGCTTCCAAATATCCCTTTGCCAATTCCACAAGAACAGCCTTAGCGAAAGGCTTCTTGAAGGGAAAGATTTAACTCTGTTAGATGAAGTAACAGAACACAGAGCAGTTTCTCAGAAAGCTTCGTTCCAGTTTTCAACGGAAGATATTTCCTTTTTCTCATAGCCCTCTATGGGCTTCCAAATATCACTTTTCCAATTCCACAAGAACAGCCTTAGCGAAAGGCTTCTTGAAGGGAAAGGTGTAACTCCGTGAGATGAATTAACAGAACACAGAGCAGTTTCTCAGAAAAATTCTTTCCAGTTTTGAACGGAAGATATATCCTTTTTCACCATAGCCCTTTATGGGCTTCCTAATATCACTTTGCCAATTACACAAGACCAGCCTTAGCGAAAGGCTTCTTGAAGGGAAAGATGTAACTCTGTGAGATGAATTAACAGAACACAGAGCAGTTTCTCAGAAAGCTTCTTTCCAGTTTTGAGCGGAATATATTTCCTTTTTCATCATAGCCCTCTATGGGCTTCCAAATATCACTTTGCCAATTCCACAAGAACAGCCTTAGCGAAAGGCTTCTTGAAGGGAAAGACGTAACTCTGTGAGATGAATTAACAGAACACAGAGCAGTTTCTCAGAAAGCTTCTTTCCAGTTTTGAACGGAAGATATTTCCTTTTTCAGCATAGCCCTCTAAGGGCTTCCAAATATCCTTTGCCAATTCCACAAGAACAGCCTTAGCGAAAGGCTTCTTGAAGGGAAAGATGTAACTCTGTGAGATGAATTAACAGAACACAGATCAGTTTCTCCTAAAGCTTCTATCCAGTTTTGAACGGAAGATATTTCCTTTTTCACCATAGCCCTCTATGGGCTTCCAAATATCCCTTTGCCAATTCCACAAGAACAGTCATAGCGAAAGCTTCTTGAAGGGAAAGACGAACTCTGTGAGATGAATTAACAGAACACAGAGCAGTTTCTCAGAAAGCTTCTTTCCAGTTTTGAACGGAAGATATTTCCTTTTTCAGCATAGCCCTCTAAGGGCTTCCAAATATCCCTTTGCCAATTCCACAAGAACAGCCTTAGCGAAAGGCTTCTTGAAGGGAAAGATGTAACTCTGTGAGATGAATTAACAGAACACAGATCAGTTTCTCCTAAAGCTTCTATCCAGTTTTGAACGGAAGATATTTCCTTTTTCACCATAGCCCTCTATGGGCTTCCAAATATCCCTTTGCCAATTCCACAAGAACAGTCATAGCGAAAAGCTTCTTGAAGGGAAAGATGTACCTCCGTTAGATGAATTAATAGAACACAGAGCAGTTTCTCAGGAAGCTTCTTTCCAGTTTTTAACGGAAGATATTTCCTTTTTCACCGTAGCCTTCTATGGGCTTCCAAGTATCCCTTTGCCAATTCCACAAGAAAAGCCTTAGCGTAAGGCTTCTTGAAGGGAAAGATGTAACTCAGTGAGATGAATTAACAGAACACAGAGCAGTTTCTCAGAATGATTCTTTCCAGTTATGATCGGAAGACAATTCCTTTTTCAACATAGCCCTCTATGGGCTTCCAAATATCACTTTGCCAATTCCACAAGAACAGCCTTAGCGAAAGGCTTATTGAAGGGAAAGATGTAACTCTGTGAGATGAATTAACAGAACACAGAGCAGTTTCTCAGAATGCTTCTTTCCAGTTTTCAACGGAAGATATTTCCTTTTTCACCATAGCCCTCTATGGGCTTCCAAATATCACTTTGCCAATTCCACAAGAACAGCCTTAGCGAAAGACTTCTTGAAGGGAAAGATTTAACTCTGTGAGATGACTTAACAGAACACAGAGCAGTTTCTCAGAAAGCTTCTTTCCAGTTTTGAACGGAAGTTATTTCCTTTTTCACCATAGCCCTTTATGGGCTTCCAAATATCCCTTTGCCAATTACACAAGACCAGCCTTAGCGAAAGGCTTCTTGAAGGGAAAGATGTAACTCTGTGAGATGAATTAACAGAACACAGACCAGTTTCTCAGAAAGCTTCTTTCCAGTTTTGAACGGAAGATATTTCCTTTTTCACCATAGCCCTCTATGGGCTTCCAAATATCACTTTGTCAATTCCACAAGAACACCCTTAGCGAAAGGCTTCTTGAAGGGAAAGATGTAACTCTGTGAGATGAATTAACAAAACACAGAGCAGTTTCTCAGAAAGCTTCTTCCGGTTTTGAACGGAAGATATTTCCTTTTTCAACATAGCCCTCTATGGGCTTCCAAATATCACTTTGCCAATTCCACAAGAACAGCCTTAGCGAAAGGCTTCTTGAAGGGAAAGATGTAACTCTGTGAGATGAATTGACAGAACACAGAGCAGTTTCTCAGAAAGCTTCTTCCGGTTTTGAGCGGAAGATATTTCTTTTTCACCATATCCTCTATGGACTTCCAAATATCCCTTTGCCAATTCCACAAGAACAACCTTAGCGAAAGGCTTCTTGAAGGGAAAGATGTAACTCTGTGAGATGACTTAACAGAACACAGAGCAGTTTCTCAGAAAGCTTCTTTCCAGTTTTGAACGGAAGTTATTTCCTTTTTCACCATAGCCCTCTATGGGCTTCCAAATATCACTTTGTCAATTCCACAAGAACACCCTTAGCGAAAGGCTTCTTGAAGGGAAAGATGTAACTCTGTGAGATGAATTAACAAAACACAGAGCAGTTTCTCAGAAAGCTTCTTCCGGTTTTGAACGGAAGATATTTCCTTTTTCAACATAGCCCTCTACGGGCTTCCAAATATCACTTTGCCAATTCCACAAGAACAGCCTTAGCGAAAGGCTTCTTGAAGGGAAAGATGTAACTCTGTGAGATGAATTGACAGAACACAGAGCAGTTTCTCAGAAAGCTTCTTTCCGGTTTTGAACGGAAGATATTTCCTTTTTCACCATATCCCTCTATGGACTTCCAAATATCCCTTTGCCAATTCCACAAGAACAACCTTAGCGAATGGCTTCTTGAAGGGAAAGATGTAACTCTGTTAGATGAATTAACAGAACACAGAGCAGTTTCTCAGAAAGCTTCTTTCTAGTTTTGAGCGGAAGATATTTCCTTTTTCACCGTAGCCCTTTATGGGCTTCCAAATATCACTTTGCCAATTCCACAAGAACAGCCTTAGCGAAAGGCTTATTGAAGGGAAAGATGTAACTCTGTGAGATGAATTAAGAGAACACAGAGCAGTTTCTCCGAAAGCTTCTTTCCAGTTTTTAACGGAAGAGATTTCCTTTTTCACCATAGCCCTCTATGGGCTTCTAAGTATCCCTTTGCCAATTCCACAAGAACAGCCTTAGCGAAAGGCTTCTTGAAGGGAAAGATGTAACTCTGTGAGATGAATTAACAGAACACACAGCAGTTTCTCAGAAAGCTTCTTTCCAGTTTTTAAAGGAAGAGATTTCCTTTTTCACCATAGCCCTCTATGGGCTTCCAAATATCCCTTTGCCAATTGCACAAGAACAGTCTTAGCGAAAGGCTTAAAGGGAAAGATGTAACTCTGTGAGATGAATTAACAGAACACAGATCAGTTTCTCAGAAAGCTTCTATCCAGTTTTGAACGGAAGATATTTCCTTTTTCACCATAGCCCTCTATGGGCTTCCAAATATCCCTTTGACAATTCCACAAGAACAGCCTTAGCGAAAGGCTTCTTGAAGGGATAGATGTACCTCTGTGAGATGAATTAACAGAACACAGAGCAGTTTCTCAGAAAGGTTCTTTCCAATTTTGAACGGAAGTTATTTCCTTTCTTACCATAGCCCTTTATGGGCTTCCAAATATCCCTTTGCCAATTCCACAAGAACAGCCTTAGGTAAAGGCTTCTTGAAGGGAAAGATGTAACTCTGTGAGATCAATTAAAAGAACACAGACCGGTTTCTCAGAAAGCTTCTTTCCAGTTTTGAACGGAAGATATTTCCTTTTTCACCGTAGCCCTCTATGGGCTTCCAAATATCACTTTGCCAATTCCACAATAACAGCCTTAGCGAAAGGCTTCTTGAAGGGAAAGATATAACTCTGTGAGATGCATTAACAGAACACAGAGCAGTTTCTCAGAAAGCTTCTTTCCGGTTTTGAACGAAAGATATTTCCTTTTCCATCTTAGCCCTCTATGGGCTTCCAAATATCCCTTTGCCAATTCCACAAGAACAGCCAAAGCGAAAGGCTTCTTGAAGGGAAAGATGTAACTCTGTGAGATGAATTAACAGAACACAGAGCAGTTTCTCAGAAAGCTTCTTTCCGGTTTTTAACGGAAGATATTTCCTTTTTCACCATAGCCCTCTATGGGCTTCCAAATATCCCTTTGCCAATTCCACAAGAACAGCCTTAGCGAAAGGCTTCTTGAAGGGAAAGATGTAACTCTGTGAGATGAATTAACATAACACAGAGCAGTTTCTCAGAAAGCTTCTTTCCAGTTTTCAACAGAAGATATTTCCTTTTTCCCTTAGCCCTTTATGGGCTTCCAAATATCACTTTGACAATTCCACAAGAACAGCCTTAGCGAACGGCTTCTTCAATGGAAAGATGTAACTCTGTGAGATGAATTAACACAACACAGAGCAGTTTCTCAGAAAGCTTCTTTCCAGTATTCAACGGAAGATATTTCCTTTTTCACCATAGCCCTCTATGGGCTTCGAAATATCCCTTTGACAATTCCACAAGAACAGCCTTAGCGAAAGGCTTCTTGAAGGGAAAGATGTAAGTCTGTGAGATGAATTAACAGAACACAGAGCCGTTTCTCCGAAAGGTTGTATCCAGTTTTTAACGGAAGTTATTTCCTTTTTCACCATAGCCCTTTATGGGCTTCCAAATATCCCCTTGCCAATTCCACAATAACAGCCTTAGCGAAAGGCTTCTTGAAGGGAAAGATGTAACTCTTTGAGATGAATTAACAGAACAGAGACCAGTTTCTCAGAAAGCTTCTTTCCAGTTTTGAACGGAAGATATTTCCTTTTTCACCATAGCCCTCTATGGGCTTCCAAATATCCCTTTGACAATTCCACAAGAACAGCCTAAGCCAAAGCTTCTTGAAAGGATAGAAGTAACTGTGTGAGATGAATTAACAGAACACAGAGTAGTTTCTCAGAAAGCTTCTTTCCAGTTTTTAACGGAAGAGATTTCCTTTTTCACCATAGCCCTCTATGGGCTACCAAATATCCCTTTGCCAATTCCACAAGAACAACCTTAGCGAAAGGCTTCTTGAAGGGAAAGATGTAACTCTGTGAGATGAATTAACAGAACACGGAGCAGTTTCTCAGAATGCTTCTTTCCAGTTATGATCAGAAGACATTTCCTTTTCCAACATAGCCCTCTATGGGCTTCCAAATATCACTTTGCCAATTTCACAAGAACAGCCTTAGCGAAAGGCTTCTTGAAGCGAAAAATGTAACTCTGTGAGATGAATTAACAGAACACACAGCAGTTTCTCAGAATGCTTCTTTCCAGTTTTCAACGGAAGATATTTCCTTTTTCACCATAGCCCTCTGAGGGCTTCCAAATATCACTTTGCCAATTCCACAAGAACAGCCTTAGCGAAAGACTTCTTGAAGGGAAAGATTCAACTCTGTGAGATGAATTAACAGAACACAGAGCAGTTTCTCAGAAAGCTTCTTTCCAGTTTTGAACGGAAGTTATTTCCTTTTTCACCATAGCCCTTTATGGGCTTCCAAATATCCCTTTGCCAATTCCACAAGAACAGCATTAGCGAAAGGCTTCTTGAAGGGAAAGATGTAACTCTGTGAGATGAATTAACAGAACACAGACCAGTTTCTCAGAAAGCTTCTTTCCAGTTTTGAACGGAAGATATTTCCTTTTTCACCATAGCCCTCTATGGGCTTCCAAATATCACTTTGTCAATTCCACAAGAACAGCCTTAGCGAAAGGCTTCTTCAAGGGAAAGATGTAGCGCTGTGAGATGAATTAACAGAACACAGAGCAGTTTCTCAGAAAGCTTCTTTCCCGTTTTGAACGGAAGACATTTCCTTTTTCAACATAGCCCTCTATGGGCTTCCAAATATCACTTTGTCAATTCCACAAGAACAGCCTTAGCGAAAGGCTTCTTCAAGGGAAAGATGTAGCGCTGTGAGATGAATTAACAGAACACAGAGCAGTTTCTCAGAAAGCTTCTTTCCCGTTTTGAACGGAAGACATTTCCTTTTTCAACATAGCCCTCTATGGGCTTCCAAATATCACTTTGCCAATTCCAAAAGAACAGCCTTAGCGAAAGGCTTCTTGAAGGGAAAGATGTAACTCTGTGAGATGAATTGACAGAACACAGAGCAGTTTCTCAGAAAGCTTCTTTCCGGTTTTGAACGGAAGATATTTCCTTTTTCACCATAGCCGTCTATGGGCTTCCAAATATCCCTTTGCCAATTCCACAAGAACAGCCTTAGCGAAAAGCTTCTTGAAGGGAAAGATGTAACTCTGTGAGATGAATTAACAGAACACAGAGCAGTTTCTCAGAATGCTTCTTTCCAGTTTTCAACGGAAGATATTTCCTTTTTCACCATAGCCCTCTATGGGCTTCCAAATATCACTTTGCCAATTCCACAAGAACAGCCTTAGCGAAAGGCTTCTTGAAGGGAAAGATGTAACTCTGTGAGATGAATTAACAGAACACAGAGCAGTTTCTCAGAAAGCTTCTTTCCAGTTTTCAACAGAAGATATTTCCTTTTTCCCTTAGCCCTTTATGGGCTTCCAAATATCACTTTGCCAATTCCACAAGAACAGCCTTAGCGAAAGGCTTATTGAAGGGAAGGATGTAACTCTGAGAAATGAATAAACAGAACAGAGAGCAGTTTCTCAGAAAGGTTCTTTCCAGTTTTGAACGGAAGTTATTTCCTTTTTCACCATAGCCCTTTATGGGCTTCCAAATATCCCTTTGCCAATTCCACAAGAACAGCCTTAGCGAAAGGCTTCTTGAAGGGATATATGTAACTCTGTGAGATGAATTAACAGAACACAGAGCAGTTTCTCAGAAAGCTTCTTTCCAGTTTTTAAAGGAAGAGATTTCCTTTTTCACCATAGCCCTCTATGGGCTTCCAAATATCCCTCTGCCAATTCCACAAGAACAACCTTAGCGAAAGGCTTCTTGAAGGGAAAGATGTAACTCTGTGAGATGAATTAACAGAACACAGAGCAGTTTGTCAGAAAGCTTCTTTCCAGTTATGAACGGAAGACATTTCCTTTTTCAACATAGCCCTCTATGGGCTTCCAAATATCACTTTGCCAATTCCAAAAGAACAGACTTAGCGAAAGGCTTCTTGAAGGGAAAGATGTAACTCTGTGAGATGAATTAACAGAACACAGAGCAGTTTCTCAGAAAGCCTCTTTCCGGTTTTGAACGGAAGATATTTCCTTTTTCACCATAGCCCTCTATTGGCTTCCAAATATCCCTTTGCCAATTCCACAAGAACAGCCTTAGCGAAAGGCTTCTTGAAGGGAAAGATGTAACTCTGTGAGATGAATTAACAGAACACAGAGCAGTTTCTCAGAAAGCTTCGTTACAGTTTTCAACAGAAGATATTTCCTTTTTCCCACAGCCCTCTATGGGCTTCCAAATATCACTTTGCCAATTCCACAAGAACAACCTTAGCGAAACGCTTATTGAAGGGAAGGATGTAACTCTGTGAAATGAATAAACAGAACAGAGAGCAGTTTCTCAGAAAGGTTCTTTCCAGTTTTGAACGGAAGTTATTTCCTTTTTCACCATAGCCCTTTATGGGCTTCCAAATATCCCTTTGCCAATTCCACAAGAACAGCCTTAGTGAAAGGCTTCTTGAAGGGAAAGATGTAACTCTGTGAGATGAAGTAACAGAACACAGACCAGTTTCTCAGAAAGCTTCTATCCAGTTTTGAACGGAAGATATTTCCTTTTTCACCATAGCCCTCTATGGGCTTCCAAATATCGCTTTCCCAATTCCACAAGAACAGCCTTAGCGAAAGGCTTCTTGAAGGGAAAGATGTAACTCTGTGAGATGAATTAACAGAACACAGAGCAGTTTCTCAGAAAGCTTCCTTCCAGTTTTGAACGGAAGATATTTCCTTTTTCACCATAGCCCTCTATGGGCTTCCAAATATCCCTTTGCCAATTCCACAAGAACAGCCTTAAGGAAAGGCTTCTGGAAGGGAAAGATGTAACTCTGTGAGATGAATTAAAAGAACACAGAGCAGTTTCTCAGAAAGCTTCTTTCCAGTTTTGAACGGAAGATATTTCCTTTTTCACCCTAGCCCTCTATGGGCTTCCAAATATCCCTTTGCCAATTCCACAAGAACAGCCTTAGCGAAAGGCTTCTTGAAGGGAAGGATGTAACTCTGTGAGATGAATTAACAGAACACAGAGCAGTTTCTCAGAAAGGTTCTTTCCAGTTTTGATCGGAAGTTATTTCCTTTTTCACCATAGCCCTTTATGGGCTTCCAAATATCCCTTTGCCAATTCCACAACACGAGCCTTAGCGAAAGTCTTCTTGAAGGGAAAGATGTAACTCTGTGAGATGAATTAACAGAACACAGAGCAGTTTCTCAGAAAGCTTCTTTCCAGTTTTTAACGGAAGAGATTTCCTTTTTCACCATAGCCCTCTATGGGCTTCCAAATATCACTTTGCCAATTCCACAATAACAGCCTTAGCGAAAGGCTTCTTGAAGGGAAAGTTGTAACTCTGTGAGATGAATTAACAGAACACAGAGCAGTTTCTCAGAAAGCTTCTTTCCAGTTGTGAACGAAGGCATTTGCTTTTTCAACATAGCCTCTATGGGCTTCCAAATATCACTTTGTCAATTCCACAAGAACAGCCTTAGCGAAAGGCTTCTTCAAGGGAAAGATGTAACTCTGTGAGATGAATTAACAGAACACAGAGCAGTTTCTCAGAAAGCTTCTTTCCGGTTTTGAACGGAAGATATTTCCTTTTCACCAAATCCTCTATGGGCTTCCAAATATCCTTTGCCAATTCCACAAGAACAGCCTTAGCGAAAGGCTTCTTGAAGGAAAGATGTAACTCTGTGAGATGAATTAACAGAACACAGAGCAGTTTCTCAGAAAGCTTCTTTCCAGTTTTCAACAGAAGATATTTCCTTTTTCCCATAGCCCTCTATGGGCTTCCAAATATCACTTTGCCAATTCCACAAGAACAGCCTTAGCGAAAGGCTTCTTGAAGGGAAAGATGTAACGCTGTGAGATGAAGTAACAGAACACAGAGCAGTTTCTCAGAAAGCTTCTTTCCAGTTTTGAACGGAAGATATTTCCTTTTTCACCATAGCCCTCTATGGGCTTCCAAATATCACTTTGCCAATTCCACAAGAACAGCCTTAGCGAAAGGCTTCTTGAAGGGAAGGATGTAACTCTGTGAGATGAATTAACAGAACACAGAGCAGTTTCTCAGAAAGGTTCTTTCCAGTTTTGATCGGAAGTTATTTCCTTTTTCACCATAGCCCTTTATGGGCTTCCAAATATCCCTTTGCCAATTCCACAACACGAGCCTTAGCGAAAGTCTTCTTGAAGGGAAAGATGTAACTCTGTGAGATGAATTAACAGAACACAGAGCAGTTTCTCAGAAAGCTTCTTTCCAGTTTTTAACGGAAGAGATTTCCTTTTTCACCATAGCCCTCTATGGGCTTCCAAATATCACTTTGCCAATTCCACAATAACAGCCTTAGCGAAAGGCTTCTTGAAGGGAAAGTTGTAACTCTGTGAGATGAATTAACAGAACACAGAGCAGTTTCTCAGAAAGCTTCTTTCCAGTTGTGAACGAAGGCATTTGCTTTTTCAACATAGCCCTCTATGGGCTTCCAAATATCTCTTTGTCAATTCCACAAGAACAGCCTTAGCGAAAGGCTTCTTCAAGGGAAAGATGTAACTCTGTGAGATGAATTAACAGAACACAGAGCAGTTTCTCAGAAAGCTTCTTTCCGGTTTTGAACGGAAGATATTTCCTTTTTCACCATATGCCTCTATGGGCTTCCAAATATCCCTTTGCCAATTCCACAAGAACAGCCTTAGCGAAAGGCTTCTTGAAGGGAAAGATGTAACTCTGTGAGATGAATTAACAGAACACAGAGCAGTTTCTCAGAAAGCTTCTTTCCAGTTTTCAACAGAAGATATTTCCTTTTTCCCATAGCCCTCTATGGGCTTCCAAATATCACTTTGCCAATTCCACAAGAACAGCCTTAGCGAAAGGCTTCTTGAAGGGAAAGATGTAACGCTGTGAGATGAAGTAACAGAACACAGAGCAGTTTCTCAGAAAGCTTCTTTCCAGTTTTGAACGGAAGATATTTCCTTTTTCACCATAGCCCTCTATGGGCTTCCAAATATCACTTTGCCAATTCCACAAGAACAGCCTTAGGGAAAGGCTTCTTGAAGGGAAAGATGTAACTCTGTGAGATGTAGTAACAGAACACAGAGCAGTTTCTCAGAATGCTTTTTTCCAGTTTTGAACGGAAGATATTTCCTTTTTCTCCATAGCCCTCTATGGGCTTCCAAATATCACTTTGCCAATTCCACAAGAATAGCCTTAGCGAAAGGCCTCTTGAAGGGAAATATGTAACTCTGTGAGATGAAGTAACAGAACCCAGAGCAGTTTCTCAGAAAGCTTCTTTCCAGTTTTGAACGGAAGATATTTCCTTTTTCACCGTAGCCCTCTATGGGCTTCCAAATATCATTTTGCCAATTCCACAAAAACACCCTTAGCGAAAGACTTCTTGAAGGGAAAGATGTAACCCTGTGAGATGAATTAACAGAACATAGAGCATTTTATCAGAAAGCTTCTTTCCAGTTTTGAACGGAAGCTATTTGCTTTTTCACCATAGACTTCTATGGGCTTCCAAATATCACTTTTCCAATTCCACAACAACAGCCTTAGCGAAAGGTTTCTTGAAGGGAAATATGTAACTCTGTGAGATGAAGCAACAGAACATAGAGCAGTTTCTCAGAAAGCTTCTTTCCAGTTTTGAATGGAAGATATTTCCTTTTTCACCATAGCCCTCTATGTGTTCCCAATTATCACTTTGCCAATTCCACAAGAACAGCCTTAGCGAAAGGCTTCTTGAATGGAAAGATGTAACTCTGTGAGATGAAGTAACAGAACAGAAGAGTTTCTCAGAAAGCTTCTTTCCTGTTTCGAAAGGAAGATATTTCCTTTTTCACCATAGGCCTCTATGGGCTTCCAAATATCACTTTGCCAATTCCACAAGAACAGCTCTAGTGAAAGGCTTCTTGAAGGGAAAGATGTAACTCTGTGAGATGAATTAACAGAACACATAGGAGTTTCTCAGAAAGCTTCTTTCCAGTTTTGAGCGGAAGATATTTCGTTTTTTACCATAGCAATCTATGGGCTTCAAAATATCCCTTTGCCAATTCCACAAAACAGCCTTAGCGAAAGGCTTCTTGAAGGGAAAGATGTAACTCTGTGAGATGAATTAACAGAACACAGAGCAGTTTCTCAGAAAGCTTCTTTCCAGTTTTGAACGGAAGATATTTCCTTTTTCACCATAGCCCTCTATGGGCTTCCAAATATCCCTTTGCCAAATCCACAAGAACAGCCTTAGCGAAAGGCTTCTTGAAGGGAAATATGTAACTCTGTGAGATGAAGTAACAGAACACAGAGCAGTTTCTCAGAAAGCTTCTTTCCAGTTTTGAAGGGAGGATATTTCCTTTTTTCACATAGCCCTCTATGGGCTTCCAAATATCCTTTGTCAATTCCACAAGAACACCCTTAGCGAAAGGTTCTTGAAGGGAAAGATGTACTTCTGTGAGTTGAATTAACAGAACACAGAGCAGCTTCTCAGAAAGCTTCTTTTCAGTTTTGAACGGAAGATATTTCCTTTTTCACTGTAGCCCTCTATGGGGTTCCAAATATCACTTTGCCAATTCCACAAGAACAGCCTTAGCGAAAGGCTTCTTGAAAAGAAAGATGTAACTCTGTGAGATGAAGTAACAGAACACAGAGCAGTTTCTCAGAATGCTTCTTTCCAGTTTTGAACGGCAGATATTTCCTTTTTCTCCATAGCCCTCTATGGGCTTCCAAATATCCCTTTGCCAATTCCACAACAACAGCCTTAGCGAAAAGCCTTTTGAAGGGAAATATGTAACTCTGTGGGATGAAGTAACACAACACAGAGCAGTTTCTCAGAAAGCTTCTTTCCAGTTTTGAACGGAAGATATTTCCTTTTTCACCATAGCCCTCTAAGGGCTTCCAAATATCACTTGGCCAATTCCACAAGAACAGCCTTAGCGAAAGGCTTCTTGAAGGGCAAGATGTAACTCTGTTTGATGAATTAACAGAATACAGAGCAGTTTCTCAGAAAGCTTCTTTCCAGTTTTGAACGGAAGATATTTCCTTTTTCACCATAGCCTTCTATGGGCTTCCAAATATCCCTTTGCCAATTCCACAAGAACAGCCTTAGCGAAAGGCTTCTTGAAGGGAAAGATGTAACTCTTTGAGATGAAGTAACAGAACACAGAGCAGTTTCTCAGAAAGCTTCTTTCCAGTTTTGAACAGAAGATATTTCCTTTTTCAAAATAGCCCTCTCTGGGCTTCCAAATATCACTTTGCCAATTCCACAAGAACAGCCTTAGCGAAAGGCTTCTTGAAGGGAAAGATGTAACTCTGTGAGATGAATTAACAGAACACAGAGCAGTTTCTCACAAAGCTTCTTTCCAGTTTTGAACGCAAGATATTTTCTTTTTCACCGTAGCCCTCTAAGGGCTTCCAAATATCACTTTGCCAATTCCACAAGAACAGCCTTAGCGAAAGGCTTCTTGAAGGGAAAGATGTAACTCTGTGAGATGAAGTAACAGAACACAGAGCAGTTTCTCAGAATGCTTCTTTCCAGTTTTGAACGGAAGATATTTCCTTTTTCTCCTTAGCCTTCCCTGGGCTTCCAAATATCCCTTTGCCAATTCCACAAGAACAGCCTTAGCGAAAGGCCTCTTGAAGGGAAATATGTAACTCTGTGAGATGAAGTAACAGAACACAGAGCAGTTTCTCAGAAAGCTTCTTTCCAGTTTTGAACGGAAGATATTTCCTTTTTCACCGTAGCCCTCTATGGGCTTCCAAGTATCACTTTGCCAATTCCACAAGAAGAGGCTTAGCGAAAGGCTTCTTGAAGGGAAAGATGTAACTCTGTGAGATGAATTAACAGAACATAGAGCACTTTCTCAGAAAGCTTCTTTCCAGTTTTGAACGGAAGATATTTCCTTTTCACCATAGCCCTCTGGGCTTCCAAATATCCTTTGCCAATTCCACAAGAACAGCCTTAGCGAAAGGCCTCTTGAAGGAAATATGTAACTCTGTGAGATGAAGTAACAGAACACAGAGCAGTTTCTCAGAAAGCTTCTTTCCAGTTTTGAACGGAAGATATTTCCTTTTCACCATAGCCCTCTGGGCTTCCAAATATCCCTTGCCAATTCCACAAGAACAGCCTTGCGAAAGGCCTCTTGAAGGAAATATGTAACTCTGTGAGATGAAGTAACAGAACACAGAGCAGTTTCACAGAAAGCTTCTTTCCAGTTTTGAACGGAAGATATTTCCTTTTTCACCATAGCCCTCTATGGGCTTCCAAATATACCTTTGCCAATTCCACAAGAACAGCCTTAGCGAAAGGCTTCTTGAAGGGAAAGATGTAACTCTGTGAGATGAATTAACAGAACACAGAGCAGTTTTTCAGAAAGCTTCTTTCCAGTTTTGAACGGAAGATATTTCCCTTTTCACCATAGCCCTCTAAGGGCTTCCAAATATCACTTGGCCAATTCCACAAGAACAGCCTTAGCGAAAGGCTTCTTGAAGGGAAAGATGTAACTCTGTGAGATGAATTAACAGAACACAGAGCAGTTTCTCAGAAAGCTTCTTTCCGGTTTTGAACGGAAGATATTTCCTTTTTCTCCATAGCCCTCTTTGGGCTTCCAAATATCCCTTTGCCAATTCCAAAAGAACAGCCTTAGCGAAAGGTTTCTTGAAGGGAAAGATGTAACTCTGTGAGATGAAGTAAAAGAACACAGAGCAGTTTCTCAGAATGCTTCTTTCCAGTTTTGAACGGAAGATATTTCCTTTTTCACCATAGCCCTCTATGGGCTTCCAAATATCCCTTTGCCAATTCCACAAGAACAGCCTTAGCGAAAGGCCTCTTGAAGGGAAATATGTAACTCCGTGAGATGAAGTAACAGAACACAGAGCAGTTTCTCAGAAAGCTTCTTTCCAGTTTTGAACGGAAGGTATTTCCTTTTTCACCATAGCCCTCTATGGGCTTCCAAATATCACTTTGCCAATTCCACAAGAACAGCCTTAGCGAAAGGCTTCTTGAAGGGAAAGATGTAACTGTGTGAGATGAATTAACAGAACATTGAGCAGTTTCTCAAGCTTCTTTCCAGTTTTGAGCGGAAGAGATTTCCTTTTCACCATAGCCCTCTATGGGCTTCCAAATATCCCTTTGCCAATTCCACAAGAACAGCCTTAGCGAAAGGTCCCTTGAAGGGAAATATGTAACTCTGTGAGATGAAGTAACAGAACACAGAGCAGTTTCTCAGAAAGCTTCTTTCCAGTTTTGACGGAAGATATTTCCTTTTCACCATAGCCTCTATGGGCTTCAAATATTCCTTTGCCAATTCCACAAGAACAGCCTTAGCGAAAGCCTTCTTGAAGGGAAAGATGTAACTCTGTGAGATGAATTAACAGAACACCGAGCAGTTCCTCAGAAAGCTTCTTTCCGGTTTTGAACGGAAGATATTTCCTTTTCTCCATAGCCCTCTATGGGCTTCCAAATATTCCTTTGCCAATTCCACAAGAACAGCCTTAGCGAAAGCCTTCTTGAAGGGAAAGATGTAACTCTGTGAGATGAATTAACAGAACACAGAGCAGTTTCTCAAGAAAGCTTCTTTCCAGTTTTGAAGCGGAAGATATTTCCTTTTTCTCCATAGCCCTCTATGGGCTTCCAAATATTCCTTTGCCAATTCCACAAGAACAGCCTTAGCGAAAGGCTTCTTGAAGGGAAAGATGTAACTCTGTGAGATGAATTAACAGAACACAGACCAGTTTCTCAGAAAGCTTCTTTCCAGTTTTGAACGGAAGATATTTTTTTCACCGTAGCCCTCTATGGGCTTCCAAATATCACTTTGCCAATTCCACAAGAACAGCCTTAGCGAAAGGCTTCTTGAAGGAAAGATGTAACTCTGTGAGATGAATTAACAGAACACATAGGACTTTCTCAGAAAGCTTCTTCCCAGTTTTGATCGGAAGATATTTCCTTTTTCACCATAGCCCTCTATGGGGTTCCAAATATCCCTTTGCCAATTCCACAAAACAGCCTTAGCGAAAACTTCTTGAAGGAAAGATGTAACTCTGTGAGATGAATTAACAGAACACAGAGCAGTTTCTCAAGCTTCTTTCCAGTTTTGAAGCGGAAGATATTTCCTTTTTCACCGTAGCCCTCTATGGGGTTCCAAATATCCTTTGCCAATTCCACAAGAACAGCCTTAGCGAAAGGCCTCTTGAAGGGAAAGATGTAACTCTGTGAGATGAAGTAACAGAACACAGAGCAGTTTCTCAGAAAGTTTCTTTCCAGTTTTGAACGGAAGATATTTCCTTTTTCACCATAGCCCTCTATGGGGTTCCAAATATCCCTTGCCAATTCCACAAGAACAACCTTAGTGAAAGGCTTATTGAAGGAAGGATGTAACTCTGTGAGATGAATTAACAGAACAGAGAGCAGTTTCTCAGAAAGGTTCTTTCCAGTTTTGAAGATATTTCCTTTTTCACCATATCCTCTATGGGCTTCAAAATATCCCTTTGCCAATTCCACAAGAACAGCCTTAGCGAAAGGCTTCTTGAAGGGAAAGATGTAACTCTGAGATGAATTAACAGAACACACAGCAGTTTCTCAGAAAGCTTCTTTCCAGTTTTCAACAGAAGATATTTCCTTTTTCACCATAGCCTCTATGGGCTTCCAAATATCACTTTGCCAATTCCACAAGAACAGCCTTAGCGAAGGCTTCTTGAAGGAAGATGTAACTCTGTGAAATGAATAAACAGAACACAGAGCAGTTTCTCAGAAAGGTTCTTTCCAGTTTTGAAGCGGAAGATATTTCCTTTTTCACCATAGCCTCTATGGGCTTCCAAATATCCTTTGCCAATTCCACAAGAACAGCCTTAGTGAAAGGCTTCTTGAAGGAAAGATGTAACTCTGTGAGATGAATTAACAGAACACAGACCAGTTTCTCAGAAAGCTTCTATCCAGTTTTGAACGGAAGATATTTCCTTTTTCACCATAGCCCTCTATGGGCTTCCAAATATCGCTTTGCCAATTCCACAAGAACAGCCTTAGCGAAAGGCTTCTTGAAGGAAAGATGTAACTCTGTGAGATGAATTAACAGAACACAGAGCAGTTTCTCAGAAAGCTTCCTTCCAGTTTTGAACGGAAGATATTTCCTTTTTCACCATAGCCCTATGGGCTTCCAAATATCCCTTTGCCAATTCCACAAGAACAGCCTTAGCGAAAGGCTTCTGAAGGGAAAGATGTAACTCTGTGAGATGAATTAAAAGAACACAGAGCAGTTTCTCAGAAAGCTTCTTTCCAGTTTTGAGCGGAAGATATTTCCTTTTTCACCATAGCCCTCTATGGGCTTCAAATATCCTTTGCCAATTCCACAAGAACAGCCTTAGCGAAGGCTTCTTGAAGGAAGGATGTAACTCTGTGAGATGAATTAACAGAACACAGAGCAGTTTCTCAGAAAGGTTCTTTCCAGTTTTGATCGGAAGATATTTCCTTTTTCACCATAGCCCTTTATGGGCTTCCAAATATCCTTTGCCAATTCCACAAGAACAGCCTTAGCGAAAGCCTTCTTGAAGGAAAGATGTAACTCTGTGAGATGAATTAACAGAACACAGAGCAGTTTCTCAAGCTTCTTTCCAGTTTTGAACGGAAGAGATTTCCTTTTTCACCATAGCCCTCTATGGGCTTCAAATATCCTTTGCCAATTCCACAAGAACAGCCTTAGCGAAGGAAACTGCAGAAGGAAAGTTGTAACTCTGTGAGATGAATTAACAGAACACAGAGCAGTTTCTCAGAAAGCTTCTTTCCAGTTTTGAACGGAAGATATTTCCTTTTCACCATAGCCCTCTATGGGCTTCCAAATATCTCTTTGTCAGTTCCACAAGAACAGCCTTAGCGAAAGGCTTCTTGAAGGGAAAGATGTAACTCTGTGAGATGAATTAACAGAACACAGAGCAGTTTCTCAGAAAGCTTCTTTCCGGTTTTGAACGGAAGATATTTCCTTTTTCACCATATCCCTCTATGGGCTTCCAAATATCCCTTTGCCAATTCCACAAGAACAGCCTTAGCGAAAGGCTTCTTGAAGGGAAAGATGTAACTCTGTGAGATGAATTAACAGAACACAGAGCAGTTTCTCAGAAAGCTTCTTTCCAGTTTTCAACAGAAGATATTTCCTTTTTCCCATAGCCCTCTATGGGCTTCCAAATATCACTTTGCCAATTCCACAAGAACAGCCTTAGCGAAAGGCTTCTTGAAGGGAAAGATGTAACTCTGTGAGATGAATTAACAGAACAGAGCAGTTTCTCAGAAAGCTTCTTTCCAGTTTTGAACGGAAGATATTTCCTTTTCACCATAGCCCTCTATGGGCTTCCAAATATCACTTTGCCAATTCCACAAGAACAGCCTTAGCGAAAGGCTTCTTGAAGGGAAAGATGTAACTCTGTGAGATGAATTAACAGAACACAGAGCAGTTTCTCAGAAAGGTTCTTTCCAGTTTTGATCGGAAGTTATTTCCTTTTTCACCATAGCCCTTTATGGGCTTCCAAATATCCCTTTGCCAATTCCACAAGAACAGCCTTAGCGAAAGTCTTCTTGAAGGAAAGATGTAACTCTGTGAGATGAATTAACAGAACACAGAGCAGTTTCTCAGAAAGCTTCTTTCCAGTTTTTAACGGAAGAGATTTCCTTTTTCACCATAGCCCTCTATGGGCTTCCAAATATCACTTTGCCAATTCCACAATAACAGCCTTAGCGAAAGGCTTCTTGAAGGGAAAGTTGTAACTCTGTGAGATGAATTAACAGAACACAGAGCAGTTTCTCAGAAAGCTTCTTTCCAGTTTTGAACGGAAGATATTTGCTTTTCAACATAGCCCTCTATGGGCTTCCAAATATCTCTTTGTCAGTTCCACAAGAACAGCCTTAGCGAAAGGCTTCTTGAAGGAAAGATGTAACTCTGTGAGATGAATTAACAGAACACAGAGCAGTTTCTCAGAAAGCTTCTTTCCGGTTTTGAACGGAAGATATTTCCTTTTTCACCATAGCCTCTATGGGCTTCCAAATATCCTTTGCCAATTCCACAAGAACAGCCTTAGCGAAAGGCTTCTTGAAGGAAAGATGTAACTCTGTGAGATGAATTAACAGAACACAGAGCAGTTTCTCAGAAAGCTTCTTTCCAGTTTTCAACAGAAGATATTTCCTTTTCACCATAGCCTCTATGGGCTTCCAAATATCACTTTGCCAATTCCACAAGAACAGCCTTAGCGAAGGCTTCTTGAAGGGAAAGATGTAACCCTGTGAGATGAAGTAACAGAACACAGAGCAGTTTCTCAGAAAGCTTCTTTCCAGTTTTGAACGGAAGATATTTCCTTTTCACCATAGCCCTCTATGGGCTTCCAAATATCACTTTGCCAATTCCACAAGAACAGCCTTAGCGAAAGGCTTCTTGAAGGGAAAGATGTAACTCTGTGAGATGAAGTAACAGAACACAGAGCAGTTTCTCAGAATGCTTTTTTCCAGTTTTGAACGGAAGATATTTCCTTTTTCTCCATAGCCCTCTATGGGCTTCCAAATATCACTTTGCCAATTCCACAAGAATAGCCTTAGCGAAAGGCCTCTTGAAGGGAAATATGTAACTCTGTGAGATGAAGTAACAGAACCCAGAGCAGTTTCTCAGAAAGCTTCTTTCCAGTTTTGAACGGAAGATATTTCCTTTTTCACCGTAGCCCTCTATGGGCTTCCAAATATCATTTTGCCAATTCCACAAAAACACCCTTAGCGAAAGACTTCTTGAAGGGAAAGATGTAACCCTGTGAGATGAATTAACAGAACATAGAGCATTTTATCAGAAAGCTTCTTTCCAGTTTTGAACGGAAGCTATTTGCTTTTTCACCATAGACTTCTATGGGCTTCCAAATATCACTTTTCCAATTCCACAACAACAGCCTTAGCGAAAGGTTTCTTGAAGGGAAATATGTAACTCTGTGAGATGAAGCAACAGAACATAGAGCAGTTTCTCAGAAAGCTTCTTTCCAGTTTTGAATGGAAGATATTTCCTTTTTCACCATAGCCCTCTATGTGTTCCCAATTATCACTTTGCCAATTCCACAAGAACAGCCTTAGCGAAAGGCTTCTTGAATGGAAAGATGTAACTCTGTGAGATGAAGTAACAGAACACAGAAGAGTTTCTCAGAAAGCTTCTTTCCTGTTTCGAAAGGAAGATATTTCCTTTTTCACCATAGGCCTCTATGGGCTTCCAAATATCACTTTGCCAATTCCACAAGAACAGCTCTAGCGAAAGGCTTCTTGAAGGGAAAGATGTAACTCTGTGAGATGAATTAACAGAACACATAGGAGTTTCTCAGAAAGCTTCTTTCCAGTTTTGAGCGGAAGATATTTCGTTTTTTACCATAGCCCTCTATGGGCTTCAAATATCCTTTGCCAATTCCACAAAACAGCCTTAGCGAAAGGCTTCTTGAAGGGAAAGATGTAACTCTGTGAGATGAATTAACAGAACACAGAGCAGTTTCTCAGAAAGCTTCTTTCCAGTTTTGAACGGAAGATATTTCCTTTTTCACCATAGCCCTCTATGGGCTTCCAAATATCCTTTGCCAAATCCACAAGAACAGCCTTAGCGAAAGGTTTCTTGAAGGAAATATGTAACTCTGTGAGATGAATTAACAGAACACAGAGCAGTTTCTCAAGCTTCTTTCCAGTTTTGAAGGGAGGATATTTCCTTTTTCACCATAGCCTCTATGGGCTTCCAAATATCCTTTGTCAATTCCACAAGAACACCCTTAGCGAAAGGTTTCTTGAAGGAAAGATGTAACTCTGTGAGTTGAATTAACAGAACACAGAGCAGTTTCTCAGAAAGCTTCTTTTCAGTTTTGAACGGAAGATATTTCCTTTTCTCCATAGCCCTCTATGGGCTTCCAAATATCCTTTGTCAATTCCACAAGAACACCCTTAGCGAAAGGTTTCTTGAAGGAAATATGTAACTCTGTGAGATGAATTAACAGAACACAGAGCAGCTTCTCAGAAAGCTTCTTTCCAGTTTTGAGCGGAAGATATTTCCTTTTCACCATAGCCCTCTATGGGGTTCCAAATATCCTTTGCCAATTCCACAAGAACAGCCTTAGCGAAAGGTTTCTTGAAGGAAAGATGTAACTCTGTGAGATGAATTAACAGAACACAGAGCAGTTTCTCAGAAAGCTTCTTTCCAGTTTTGAACGGAAGATATTTCCTTTTTTCACTGTAGCCCTCTATGGGCTTCCAAATATCACTTTGCCAATTCCACAAGAACAGCCTTAGCGAAAGGCTTTTGAAGGAAAGATGTAACTCTGTGAGATGAAGTAACAGAACACAGAGCAGTTTCTCAGAAGCTTCTTTCCAGTTTTGAAGCGGAAGATATTTCCTTTTCTCCATAGCCCTCTATGGGCTTCCAAATATCCTTTGCCAATTCCACAACAACAGCCTTAGCGAAAGGCTTCTTGAAGGGAAGATGTAACTCTGTGGGATGAAGTAACAGAACACAGAGCAGTTTCTCAGAAAGCTTCTTTCCAGTTTTGAAGCGGAAGATATTTCCTTTTCACCATAGCCTCTATGGGCTTCCAAATATCACTTTGCCAATTCCACAAGAACAGCCTTAGCGAAGGCTTCTTGAAGGAAAGATGTAACTCTGTTTGATGAATTAACAGAATACAGAGCAGTTTCTCAGAAAGCTTCTTTCCAGTTTTGAACGGAAGATATTTCCTTTTCACCATAGCCTTCTATGGGCTTCCAAATATCCTTTGCCAATTCCACAAGAACAGCCTTAGCGAAGGCTTCTTGAAGGAAAGATGTAACTCTTTGAGATGAAGTAACAGAACACAGAGCAGTTTCTCAGAAAGCTTCTTTCCAGTTTTGAACGGAAGATATTTCCTTTTTCACCTAGCCCTCTGGGCTTCCAAATATCACTTTGCCAATTCCACAAGAACAGCCTTAGCGAAAGGCTTCTTGAAGGGAAAGATGTAACTCTGTGAGATGAATTAACAGAACACAGAGCAGTTTCTCAGAAAGCTTCTTTCCAGTTTTGAGCGGAAGATATTTCCTTTTTCACCGTAGCCTCTAAGGGCTTCCAAATATCCTTTGCCAATTCCACAAGAACAGCCTTAGCGAAAAGGCTCTTGAAGGGAAAGATGTAACTCTGTGAGATGAAGTAACAGAACACAGAGCAGTTTCTCAGAATGCTTCTTTCCAGTTTTGAGCGGAAGATATTTCCTTCTCCTTAGCCTTCCCTGGGCTTCCAAATATCACTTTGCCAATTCCACAAGAACAGCCTTAGCGAAAGGCTTCTTGAAGGAAATATGTAACTCTGTGAGATGAAGTAACAGAACACAGAGCAGTTTCTCAAGAAAGCTTCTTTCCAGTTTTGAGCGGAAGATATTTCCTTTTTCACCGTAGCCCTCTATGGGCTTCCAAATATCACTTTGCCAATTCCACAAGAAGAGCCTTAGCGAAAGGCTTCTTGAAGGAAAGATGTAACTCTGTGAGATGAATTAACAGAACATAGAGCACTTTCTCAGAAAGCTTCTTTCCAGTTTTGAGCGGAAGATATTTCCTTTTCACCATAGCCCTCTATGGGCTTCCAAATATCCTTGCCAATTCCACAAGAACAGCCTTAGCGAAAGGCCTCTTGAAGGGAATTATGTAACTCTGTGAGATGAAGTAACAGAACACAGAGCAGTTTCTCAGAAAGCTTCTTTCCAGTTTTGAGCGGAAGATATTTCCTTTTCACCATAGCCCTCTATGGGCTTCCAAATATCCTTTGCCAATTCCACAAGAACAGCCTTAGCGAAGGCCTCTTGAAGGAAATATGTAACTCTGTGAGATGAAGTAACAGAACACAGAGCAGTTTCACAAAGCTTCTTTCCAGTTTTGAGCGGAAGATATTTCCTTTTCACCATAGCCCTCTATGGGCTTCCAAATATCCTTTGCCAATTCCACAAGAACAGCCTTAGCGAAAGGCTTCTTGAAGGAAGATGTAACTCTGTGAGATGAATTAACAGAACACAGAGCAGTTTCTCAGAAAGCTTCTTTCCGGTTTTGAGCGGAAGATATTTCCTTTTCACCATAGCCCTCTTTGGGCTTCCAAATATCACTTGCCAATTAGAACAGCCTTAGCGAAAGCTCTTGAAGGGAAAGATGTAACTCTGTGAGATGAATTAACAGAACACAGAGCAGTTTCTCAGAAGCTTCTTTCCGGTTTTGAGCGGAAGATATTTCCTTTTTTCCATAGCCCTCTTTGGGCTTCCAAATATCCTTTGCCAATTCCACAAGAACAGCCTTAGCGAAAGGTTTCTTGAAGGAAAGATGTAACTCTGTGAGATGAAGTAAAGAACACAGAGCAGTTTCTCAGAATGCTTCTTTCCAGTTTTGAAGCGGAAGATATTTCCTTTTCACCATAGCCCTCTATGGGCTTCCAAATATCACTTTGCCAATTCCACAAGAACAGCCTTAGCGAAAGGCCTCTTGAAGGAAATATGTAACTCTGTGAGATGAAGTAACAGAACATGGAGCAGTTTCTCAGAAAGCTTCTTTCCAGTTTTGAACGGAAGAGATTTCCTTTTTCACCATAGCCCTCTATGGGCTTCCAAATATCACTTTGCCAATTCCACAAGAACAGCCTTAGCGAAAGGCTTCTTGAAGGGAAAGATGTAACTCTGTGAGATGAATTAACAGAACAGAGCAGTTTCTCAGAAAGCTTCTTTCCAGTTTTGAACGGAAGATATTTCCTTTTTCACCATAGCCCTCTATGGGCTTCCAAATATCCTTTGCCAATTCCACAAGAACAGCCTTAGCGAAAGGCTTCTTGAAGGGAAAGATGTAACTCTGTGAGATGAAGTAACAGAACACAGAGCAGTTTCTCAGAAAGCTTCTTTCCAGTTTTGAGCGGAAGATATTTCCTTTTCTCCATAGCCCTCTATGGGCTTCCAAATATTCCTTTGCCAATTCCACAAGAACAGCCTTAGCGAAAGCCTTCTTGAAGGGAAAGATGTAACTCTGTGAGATGAATTAACAGAACACAGAGCAGTTTCTCAGAAAGCTTCTTTCCAGTTTTGAACGGAAGATATTTCCTTTTCTCCATAGCCCTCTATGGGCTTCCAAATATTCCTTTGCCAATTCCACAAGAACAGCCTTAGCGAAAGGCTTCTTGAAGGAAAGATGTAACTCTGTGAGATGAATTAACAGAACACAGAGCAGTTTCTCAGAAAGCTTCTTTCCAGTTTTGAACGGAAGATATTTTTTTCACCGTAGCCCTCTATGGGCTTCCAAATATCACTTTGCCAATTCCACAAGAACAGCCTTAGCGAAAGGCTTCTTGAAGGGAAAGATGTAACTCTGTGAGATGAATTAACAGAACACAGAGCAGTTTCTCAGAAAGCTTCTCTCCAGTTTTGAACGGAAGATATTTCCTTTTTCACCATAGCCCTCTATGGGCTTCCAAATATCCTTTGCCAATTCCACAAGAACAGCCTTAGCGAAAGGCTTCTTGAAGGGAAAGATGTAACTCTGTGAGATGAATTAACAGAACACAGAGCAGTTTCTCAGAAAGCTTCTTTCCAGTTTTGAGCGGAAGATATTTCCTTTTTCACCGTAGCCTCTATGGGGTTCCAAATATCCTTTGCCAATTCCACAAGAACAGCCTTAGCGAAAGGCTTCTTGAAGGGAAAGATGTAACTCTGTGAGATGAAGTAACAGAACACAGAGCAGTTTCTCAGAAAGCTTCTTTCCAGTTTTGAACGGAAGATATTTCCTTTTTCACCGTAGCCTCTATGGGGTTCCAAATATCCTTTGCCAATTCCACAAGAACAGCCTTAGCGAAAGGCTTCTTGAAGGAAGGATGTAACTCTGTGAGATGAATTAACAGAACACAGAGCAGTTTCTCAGAAAGGTTCTTTCCAGTTTTGAACGGAAGTTATTTCCTTTTTCACCATAGCCTCTATGGGCTTCCAAATATCCTTTGCCAATTCCACAAGAACAGCCTTAGCGAAAGGCTTTGAAGAGAAAGATGTAACTCTGTGAGATGAATTAACAGAACACAGAGCAGTTTCTCAGAAAGCTTCTTTCCAGTTTTCAACAGAAGATATTTCCTTTTTCACCATAGCCCTCTATGGGCTTCCAAATATCACTTTGCCAATTCCACAAGAACAGCCTTAGCGAAAGGCTTCTTGAAGTGAAAGATGTAACTCTGTGAAATGAATAAACAGAACACAGAGCAGTTTCTCAGAAAGGTTCTTTCCAGTTTTGAGCGGAAGATATTTCCTTTTTCACCATAGCCCTCTATGGGCTTCCAAATATCGCTTTGCCAATTCCTCAAGAACAGCCTTAGCGAAAGGCTTCTTGAAGGGAAAGATGTAACTCTGTGAGATGAATTAACAGAACACAGAGCAGTTTCTCAGAAAGCTTCTTTCCAGTTTTGAACGGAAGATATTTCCTTTTTCACCATAGCCCTCTATGGGCTTCCAAATATCCCTTTGCCAATTCCACAAGAACAGCCTTAGCGAAGGCTTCTTGAAGGAAAGATGTAACTCTGTGAGATGAATTAACAGAACACAGAGCAGTTTCTCAGAAAGCTTCTTTCCAGTTTTGAACGGAAGATATTTCCTTTTTCACCATAGCCCTCTATGGGCTTCCAAATATCCTTGCCAATTCCACAAGAACAGCCTTAGGAAAGGCTTCTGAAGGGAAAGATGTAACTCTGTGAGATGAATTAAAAGAACACAGAGCAGTTTCTCAGAAAGCTTCTTTCCAGTTTTGAACGGAAGATATTTCCTTTTTCACCCTAGCCCCTATATGGGCTTCCAAATATCCTTTGCCAATTCCACAAGAACAGCCTTAGCGAAAGGCTTCTTGAAGGAAGATGTAACTCTGTGAGATGAATTAACAGAACACAGAGCAGTTTCTCAGAAAGGTTCTTTCCAGTTTTGATCGGAAGTTATTTCCTTTTTCACCATAGCCCTTATGGGCTTCCAAATATCCTTTGCCAATTCCACAAGAACAGCCTTAGCGAAAGTCTTCTTGAAGGAAAGATGTAACTCTGTGAGATGAATTAACAGAACACAGAGCAGTTTCTCAAGCTTCTTTCCAGTTTTTAACGGAAGAGATTTCCTTTTTCACCATAGCCCTCTATGGGCTTCAAATATCACTTTGCCAATTCCACAATAACAGCCTTAGCGAAAGGCTTCTTGAAGGGAAAGTTGTAACTCTGTGAGATGAATTAACAGAACACAGAGCAGTTTCTCAGAAAGCTTCTTTCCAGTTGTGAACGAAGCATTTGCTTTTTCAACATAGCCCTCTATGGGCTTCCAAATATCTCTTTGTCAGTTCCACAAGAACAGCCTTAGCGAAGGCTTCTTGAAGGAAAGATGTAACTCTGTGAGATGAATTAACAGAACACAGAGCAGTTTCTCAGAAAGCTTCTTTCCGATTTTGAACGGAAGATATTTCCTTTTTCACCAAATCCTCTATGGGCTTCCAAATATCCTTTGCCAATTCCACAAGAACAGCCTTAGCGAAAGGCTTCTTGAAGGAAAGATGTAACTCTGTGAGATGAATTAACAGAACACAGAGCAGTTTCTCAAGCTTCTTTCCAGTTTTTCAACAGAAGATATTTCCTTTTTCCCATAGCCCTCTATGGGCTTCCAAATATCACTTTGCCAATTCCACAAGAACAGCCTTAGCGAAAGGCTTCTTGAAGGGAAAGATGTAACTCTGTGAGATGAAGTAACAGAACACAGAGCAGTTTCTCAGAAAGCTTCTTTCCAGTTTTGAACGGAAGATATTTCCTTTTCACCATAGCCCTCTATGGGCTTCCAAATATCACTTTGCCAATTCCACAAGAACAGCCTTAGGGAAAGGCTTCTTGAAGGATGTAACTCTGTGAGATGAAGTAACAGAACACAGAGCAGTTTCTCAGAATGCTTTTCCAGTTTTGAACGGAAGATATTTCCTTTTTTCACATAGCCCTCTATGGGCTTCCAAATATCACTTTGCCAATTCCACAAGAATAGCCTTAGCGAAAGGCCTCTTGAAGGAAATATGTAACTCTGTGAGATGAAGTAACAGAACCCAGAGCAGTTTCTCAGAAAGCTTCTTTCCAGTTTTGAACGGAAGATATTTCCTTTTCACCATAGCCCTCTATGGGCTTCCAAATATCATTTTGCCAATTCCACAAAACAGCCTTAGCGAAAGGTTTCTTGAAGGGAAAGATGTAACCCTGTGAGATGAATTAACAGAACATAGAGCAGTTTCTCAGAAAGCTTCTTTCCAGTTTTGAATGGAAGCTATTTGCTTTTTCACCATAGACTTCTATGGGCTTCCAAATATCACTTTTCCAATTCCACAACAACAGCCTTAGCGAAAGGTTTCTTGAAGGGAAAGATGTAACTCTGTGAGATGAAGCAACAGAACATAGAGCAGTTTCTCAGAAAGCTTCTTTCCAGTTTTGAATGGAAGATATTTCCTTTTCACCATAGCCCTCTATGGGCTTCCAAATATCACTTTGCCAATTCCACAAGAACAGCCTTAGCGAAGGCTTCTTGAATGGAAAGATGTAACTCTGTGAGATGAAGTAACAGAACACAGAGCAGTTTCTCAGAAAGCTTCTTTCCAGTTTTGAGCGGAAGATATTTTTTCACCATAGCCCTCTATGGGCTTCAAATATCCTTTGCCAATTCCACAAGAACAGCCTTAGCGAAAGGCTTCTTGAAGGGAAAGATGTAACTCTGTGAGATGAATTAACAGAACATAGAGCAGTTTCTCAGAAAGCTTCTTTCCAGTTTTGAACGGAAGATATTTCCTTTTTCACCATAGCCCTCTATGGGCTTCAAATATCCTTTGCCAATTCCACAAGAACAGCCTTAGCGAAAGGCTTCTTGAAGGGAAAGATGTAACTCTGTGAGATGAATTAACAGAACACAGAGCAGTTTCTCAGAAAGCTTCTTTCCAGTTTTGAACGGAAGATATTTCCTTTTTCACCATAGCCCTCTATGGGCTTCCAAATATCCTTTGCCAATTCCACAAGAACAGCCTTAGCGAAGGCTTCTTGAAGGAAATATGTAACTCTGTGAGATGAAGTAACAGAACACAGAGCAGTTTCTCAGAAAGCTTCTTTCCAGTTTTGAACGGAAGATATTTCCTTTTCTCCATAGCCCTCTATGGGCTTCCAAATATCCTTTGCCAATTCCACAAGAACAGCCTTAGCGAAGGCTTCTTGAAGGAAAGATGTAACTCTGTGAGATGAATTAACAGAACACAGAGCAGTTTCTCAGAAAGCTTCTTTCCAGTTTTGAGCGGAAGATATTTCCTTTTTCACTGTAGCCCTCTATGGGCTTCCAAATATCCTTTGCCAATTCCACAAGAACAGCCTTAGCGAAAGGCTTCTTGAAAAGAAAGATGTAACTCTGTGAGATGAAGTAACAGAACACAGAGCAGTTTCTCAGAATGCTTCTTTCCAGTTTTGAACGGAAGATATTTCCTTTTTCTCCATAGCCCTCTATGGGCTTCCAAATATCCTTTGCCAATTCCACAAAACAGCCTTAGCGAAAGGCTTCTTGAAGGAAATATGTAACTCTGTGGGATGAAGTAACACAACACAGAGCAGTTTCTCAGAAAGCTTCTTTCCAGTTTTGAACGGAAGATATTTCCTTTTTCACCATAGCCCTCTAAGGGCTTCCAAATATCCTTGCCAATTCCACAAGAACAGCCTTAGCGAAAGGCTTCTTGAAGGGCAAGATGTAACTCTGTTTGATGAATTAACAGAATACAGAGCAGTTTCTCAGAAAGCTTCTTTCCAGTTTTGAACGGAAGATATTTCCTTTTTCACCATAGCCTTCTATGGGCTTCCAAATATCCCTTTGCCAATTCCACAAGAACAGCCTTAGCGAAAGGCTTCTTGAAGGAAATATGTAACTCTGTGAGATGAAGTAACAGAACACAGAGCAGTTTCTCAGAAAGCTTCTTTCCAGTTTTGAACAGAAGATATTTCCTTTTTCAAAATAGCCCTCTCTGGGCTTCCAAATATCACTTTGCCAATTCCACAAGAACAGCCTTAGCGAAAGGCTTCTTGAAGGGAAAGATGTAACTCTGTGAGATGAATTAACAGAACACAGAGCAGTTTCTCAGAAAGCTTCTTTCCAGTTTTGAACGGAAGATATTTCCTTTTTCACCGTAGCCCTCTAAGGGCTTCCAAATATCACTTTGCCAATTCCACAAGAACAGCCTTAGCGAAAGGCTTCTTGAAGGGAAAGATGTAACTCTGTGAGATGAAGTAACAGAACACAGAGCAGTTTCTCAGAATGCTTCTTTCCAGTTTTGAACGGAAGATATTTCCTTTTTCTCCTTAGCCTTCCTGGGCTTCCAAATATCCTTTGCCAATTCCACAAGAACAGCCTTAGCGAAAGGCCTCTTGAAGGGAAATATGTAACTCTGTGAGATGAAGTAACAGAACACAGAGCAGTTTCTCAGAAAGCTTCTTTCCAGTTTTGAACGGAAGATATTTCCTTTTTCACCGTAGCCCTCTATGGGCTTCCAAATATCACTTTGCCAATTCCACAAGAAGAGCCTTAGCGAAAGGCTTCTTGAAGGGAAAGATGTAACTCTGTGAGATGAATTAACAGAACATAGAGCACTTTCTCAGAAAGCTTCTTTCCAGTTTTGAACGGAAGATATTTCCTTTTCACCATAGCCCTCTGGGCTTCCAAATATCCTTTGCCAATTCCACAAGAACAGCCTTAGCGAAAGGCCTCTTGAAGGAAATATGTAACTCTGTGAGATGAAGTAACAGAACACAGAGCAGTTTCTCAGAAAGCTTCTTTCCAGTTTTGAACGGAAGATATTTCCTTTTCACCATAGCCCTCTGGGCTTCCAAATATCCTTGCCAATTCCACAAGAACAGCCTTAGCGAAAGGCCTCTTGAAGGGAAATATGTAACTCTGTGAGATGAAGTAACAGAACACAGAGCAGTTTCTCAGAAAGCTTCTTTCCAGTTTTGAACGGAAGATATTTCCTTTTCACCATAGCCCTCTATGGGCTTCCAAATATACCTTTGCCAATTCCACAAGAACAGCCTTAGCGAAAGGCTTCTTGAAGGGAAAGATGTAACTCTGTGAGATGAATTAACAGAACACAGAGCAGTTTCTCAGAAAGCTTCTTTCCAGTTTTGAACGGAAGATATTTCCTTTTCACCATAGCCCTCTAAGGGCTTCCAAATATCACTTTGCCAATTCCACAGAACAGCCTTAGCGAAAGCCTTCTTGAAGGGAAAGATGTAACTCTGTGAGATGAATTAACAGAACACAGAGCAGTTTCTCAGAAGCTTCTTTCCGGTTTTGAGCGGAAGATATTTCCTTTTTCTCCATAGCCCTCTTTGGGCTTCCAAATATCCCTTTGCCAATTCCAAAAGAACAGCCTTAGCGAAAGGTTTCTTGAAGGGAAAGATGTAACTCTGTGAGATGAAGTAACAGAACACAGAGCAGTTTCTCAGAATGCTTCTTTCCAGTTTTGAACGGAAGATATTTCCTTTTTCACCATAGCCCTCTATGGGCTTCCAAATATCCCTTTGCCAATTCCACAAGAACAGCCTTAGCGAAAGGCCTCTTGAAGGGAAATATGTAACTCTGTGAGATGAAGTAACAGAACACAGAGCAGTTTCTCAGAAAGCTTCTTTCCAGTTTTGAGCGGAAGGTATTTCCTTTTCACCATAGCCCTCTATGGGCTTCCAAATATCACTTTGCCAATTCCACAAGAACAGCCTTAGCGAAAGGCTTCTTGAAGGAAAGATGTAACTGTGTGAGATGAATTAACAGAACATTGAGCAGTTTCTCAGAAAGCTTCTTTCCAGTTTTGAGCGGAAGAGATTTCCTTTTCACCATAGCCCTCTATGGGCTTCCAAATATCACTTTGCCAATTCCACAAGAACAGCCTTAGCGAAAGGCTTCTTGAAGGGAAAGATGTAACTCTGTGTGAGATGAATTAACAGAACATTGAGCAGTTTCTCAGAAAGCTTCTTTCCAGTTTTGACGGAAGATATTTCCTTTTCACCATAGCCCTCTATGGGCTTCAAATATCCTTTGCCAATTCCACAAGAACAGCCTTAGCGAAAGGTCCCTTGAAGGAAATATGTAACTCTGTGAGATGAAGTAACAGAACACAGAGCAGTTTCTCAGAAAGCTTCTTTCCAGTTTTGAGCGGAAGATATTTCCTTTTCTCCATAGCCCTCTATGGGCTTCAAATATTCCTTTGCCAATTCCACAAGAACAGCCTTAGCGAAAGCCTTCTTGAAGGGAAAGATGTAACTCTGTGAGATGAATTAACAGAACACAGAGCAGTTTCAGAAAGCTTCTTTCCAGTTTTGAACGGAAGATATTTCCTTTTCTCCATAGCCCTCTATGGGCTTCCAAATATTCCTTTGCCAATTCCACAAGAACAGCCTTAGCGAAAGGCTTCTTGAAGGAAAGATGTAACTCTGTGAGATGAATTAACAGAACACAGAGCAGTTTCTCAGAAAGCTTCTTTCCAGTTTTGAACGGAAGATATTTTTTCACCGTAGCCCTCTATGGGCTTCCAAATATCACTTTGCCAATTCCACAAGAACAGCCTTAGCGAAAGGCTTCTTGAAGGGAAAGATGTAACTCTGTGAGATGAATTAACAGAACACATAGGACTTTCTCAGAAAGCTTCTTCCCAGTTTTGATCGGAAGATATTTCCTTTTCACCATAGCCCTCTATGGGGTTCCAAATATCCTTTGCCAAATCCACAAAACAGCCTTAGCGAAAGGCTTCTTGAAGGGAAAGATGTAACTCTGTGAGATGAATTAACAGAACACAGAGCAGTTTCTCAGAAAGCTTCTTTCCAGTTTTGAACGGAAGATATTTCCTTTTTCACCGTAGCCCTCTATGGGGTTCCAAATATCCCTTTGCCAATTCCACAAGAACAGCCTTAGCGAAAGGCTTCTTGAAGGGAAAGATGTAACTCTGTGAGATGAAGTAACAGAACACAGAGCAGTTTCTCAGAAAGCTTCTTTCCAGTTTTGAACGGAAGATATTTCCTTTTTCACCGTAGCCCTCTATGGGGTTCCAAATATCCCTTTGCCAATTCCACAAGAACAACCTTAGTGAAAGGCTTATTGAAGGGAAGGATGTAACTCTGTGAAATGAATAAACAGAACAGAGAGCAGTTTCTCAGAAAGGTTCTTTCCAGTTTTGAATGGAAGTTATTTCCTTTTTCACCATATCCTCTATGGGCTTCCAAATATCCTTTGCCAATTCCACAAGAACAGCCTTAGCGAAAGGCTTTTGAAGGGAAAGATGTAACTCTGTGAGATGAATTAACAGAACACAGCAGTTTCTCAGAAAGCTTCTTTCCAGTTTTCAACAGAAGATATTTCCTTTTCCCACAGCCCTCTATGGGCTTCCAAATATCACTTTGCCAATTCCACAAGAACAGCCTTAGCGAAAGGCTTATTGAAGGAAGATGTAACTCTGTGAAATGAATAAACAGAACACAGAGCAGTTTCTCAGAAAGGTTCTTTCCAGTTTTGAGCGGAAGTTATTTCCTTTTCACCATAGCCCTTTATGGGCTTCCAAATATCCTTTGCCAATTCCACAAGAACAGCCTTAGTGAAAGGCTTCTTGAAGGGAAAGATGTAACTCTGTGAGATGAATTAACAGAACACAGACCAGTTTCTCAGAAAGCTTCTATCCAGTTTTGAACGGAAGATATTTCCTTTTCACCATAGCCCTCTATGGGCTTCCAAATATCCTTTGCCAATTCCACAAGAACAGCCTTAGCGAAGGCTTCTTGAAGGAAAGATGTAACTCTGTGAGATGAATTAACAGAACACAGAGCAGTTTCTCAGAAAGCTTCTTTCCAGTTTTGAACGGAAGATATTTCCTTTTCACCATAGCCCTCTATGGGCTTCCAAATATCCCTTGCCAATTCCACAAGAACAGCCTTAGTGAAAGGCTTCTTGAAGGGAAAGATGTAACTCTGTGAGATGAATTAAAAGAACACAGAGCAGTTTCTCAGAAAGCTTCTTTCCAGTTTTGAACGGAAGATATTTCCTTTTTCACCCTAGCCCTCTATGGGCTTCCAAATATCCCTTTGCCAATTCCACAAGAACAGCCTTAGCGAAAGGCTTCTTGAAGGAAGATGTAACTCTGTGAGATGAATTAACAGAACACAGAGCAGTTTCTCAGAAAGGTTCTTTCCAGTTTTGATCGGAAGTTATTTCCTTTTTCACCATAGCCCTTTATGGGCTTCCAAATATCCTTTGCCAATTCCACAAGAACAGCCTTAGCGAAAGTCTTCTTGAAGGAAAGATGTAACTCTGTGAGATGAATTAACAGAACACAGAGCAGTTTCTCAAGCTTCTTTCCAGTTTTTAACGGAAGAGATTTCCTTTTTCACCATAGCCCTCTATGGGCTTCAAATATCACTTTGCCAATTCCACAATAACAGCCTTAGCGAAAGGCTTCTTGAAGGGAAAGTTGTAACTCTGTGAGATGAATTAACAGAACACAGAGCAGTTTCTCAGAAAGCTTCTTTCCAGTTGTGAACGAAGGCATTTGCTTTTTCAACATAGCCCTCTATGGGCTTCCAAATATCTCTTTGTCAGTTCCACAAGAACAGCCTTAGCGAAGGCTTCTTGAAGGAAAGATGTAACTCTGTGAGATGAATTAACAGAACACAGAGCAGTTTCTCAGAAAGCTTCTTTCCGATTTTGAACGGAAGATATTTCCTTTTTCACCAAATCCCTCTATGGGCTTCCAAATATCCCTTTGCCAATTCCACAAGAACAGCCTTAGCGAAAGGCTTCTTGAAGGGAAAGATGTAACTCTGTGAGATGAATTAACAGAACACAGAGCAGTTTCTCAAGCTTCTTTCCAGTTTTCAACAGAAGATATTTCCTTTTTCCCATAGCCCTCTATGGGCTTCCAAATATCACTTTGCCAATTCCACAAGAACAGCCTTAGCGAAAGGCTTCTTGAAGGGAAAGATGTAACTCTGTGAGATGAAGTAACAGAACACAGAGCAGTTTCTCAGAAAGCTTCTTTCCAGTTTTGAACGGAAGATATTTCCTTTTTCACCATAGCCCTCTATGGGCTTCCAAATATCACTTTGCCAATTCCACAAGAACAGCCTTAGGGAAAGGCTTCTTGAAGGGAAAGATGTAACTCTGTGAGATGAAGTAACAGAACACAGAGCAGTTTCTCAGAATGCTTTTTTCCAGTTTTGAACGGAAGATATTTCCTTTTTCTCCATAGCCCTCTATGGGCTTCCAAATATCACTTTGCCAATTCCACAAGAATAGCCTTAGCGAAAGGCCTCTTGAAGGGAAATATGTAACTCTGTGAGATGAAGTAACAGAACCCAGAGCAGTTTCTCAGAAAGCTTCTTTCCAGTTTTGAACGGAAGATATTTCCTTTTCACCATAGCCCTCTATGGGCTTCCAAATATCATTTGCCAATTCCACAAAACAGCCTTAGCGAAAGACTTCTTGAAGGGAAAGATGTAACCCTGTGAGATGAATTAACAGAACATAGAGCAGTTTCTCAGAAAGCTTCTTTCCAGTTTTGAATGGAAGATATTTCCTTTTTCACCATAGACTTCTATGGGCTTCCAAATATCACTTTTCCAATTCCACAACAACAGCCTTAGCGAAAGGTTTCTTGAAGGGAAAGATGTAACTCTGTGAGATGAAGCAACAGAACATAGAGCAGTTTCTCAGAAAGCTTCTTTCCAGTTTTGAATGGAAGATATTTCCTTTTCACCATAGCCCTCTATGGGCTTCCAAATATCACTTTGCCAATTCCACAAGAACAGCCTTAGCGAAGGCTTCTTGAATGGAAAGATGTAACTCTGTGAGATGAAGTAACAGAACACAGAAGAGTTTCTCAGAAAGCTTCTTTCCTGTTTTGAGCGGAAGATATTTTTTTCACCATAGCCCTCTATGGGCTTCAAAATATCCTTTGCCAATTCCACAAGAACAGCCTTAGCGAAAGGCTTCTTGAAGGGAAAGATGTAACTCTGTGAGATGAATTAACAGAACATAGAGCATTTTATCAGAAAGCTTCTTTCCAGTTTTGAGCGGAAGATATTTCTTTTTCACCGTAGCCCTCTATGGGCTTCAAAATATCCTTTGGCAATTCCCAAAAAACAGCCTTAGCGAAAGGCTTCTTGAAGGGAAAGATGTAACTCTGTGAGATGAATTAACAGAACACAGAGCAGTTTCTCAGAAAGCTTCTTTCCAGTTTTGAACGGAAGATATTTCCTTTTCACCATAGCCCTCTATGGGCTTCCAAATATCCTTTGCCAATTCCACAAGAACAGCCTTAGCGAAAGGCTTCTTGAAGGGAAATATGTAACTCTGTGAGATGAAGTAACAGAACACAGAGCAGTTTCTCAGAAAGCTTCTTTCCAGTTTTGAAGGGAGGATATTTCCTTTTTCTCCATAGCCCTCTAAGGGCTTCCAAATATCCCTTTGTCAATTCCACAAGAACACCCTTAGCGAAAGGGTTCTTGAAGGGAAAGATGTACTTCTGTGAGTTGAATTAACAGAACACAGAGCAGCTTCTCAGAAAGCTTCTTTTCAGTTTTGAACGGAAGATATTTCCTTTTTCACTGTAGCCCTCTATGGGGTTCCAAATATCACTTTGCCAATTCCACAAGAACAGCCTTAGCGAAAGGCTTCTTGAAAAGAAAGATGTAACTCTGTGAGATGAAGTAACAGAACACAGAGCAGTTTCTCAGAATGCTTCTTTCCAGTTTTGAACGGCAGATATTTCCTTTTTCTCCATAGCCCTCTATGGGCTTCCAAATATCCCTTTGCCAATTCCACAACAACAGCCTTAGCGAAAAGCCTTTTGAAGGGAAATATGTAACTCTGTGGGATGAAGTAACACAACACAGAGCAGTTTCTCAGAAAGCTTCTTTCCAGTTTTGAACGGAAGATATTTCCTTTTTCACCATAGCCCTCTAAGGGCTTCCAAATATCACTTGGCCAATTCCACAAGAACAGCCTTAGCGAAAGGCTTCTTGAAGGGCAAGATGTAACTCTGTTTGATGAATTAACAGAATACAGAGCAGTTTCTCAGAAAGCTTCTTTCCAGTTTTGAACGGAAGATATTTCCTTTTTCACCATAGCCTTCTATGGGCTTCCAAATATCCCTTTGCCAATTCCACAAGAACAGCCTTAGCGAAAGGCTTCTTGAAGGGAAAGATGTAACTCTTTGAGATGAAGTAACAGAACACAGAGCAGTTTCTCAGAAAGCTTCTTTCCAGGTTTGAACAGAAGATATTTCCTTTTTCAAAATAGCCCTCTCTGGGCTTCCAAATATCACTTTGCCAATTCCACAAGAACAGCCTTAGCGAAAGGCTTCTTGAAGGGAAAGATGTAACTCTGTGAGATGAATTAACAGAACACAGAGCAGTTTCTCAGAAGCTTCTTTCCAGTTTTGAGCATAAGATATTTTCTTTTTCACCGTAGCCCTCTAAGGGCTTCCAAATATCACTTTGCCAATTCCACAAGAACAGCCTTAGCGAAAGGCTTCTTGAAGGGAAAGATGTAACTCTGTGAGATGAAGTAACAGAACACAGAGCAGTTTCTCAGAATGCTTCTTTCCAGTTTTGAGCGGAAGATATTTCCTTTTTCTCCTTAGCCTTCCTGGGCTTCCAAATATCCTTTGCCAATTCCACAAGAACAGCCTTAGCGAAGGCTTCTTGAAGGAAATATGTAACTCTGTGAGATGAAGTAACAGAACACAGAGCAGTTTCTCAGAAAGCTTCTTTCCAGTTTTGAACGGAAGATATTTCCTTTTTCACCGTAGCCCTCTATGGGCTTCCAAGTATCACTTTGCCAATTCCACAAGAAGAGGCTTAGCGAAAGGCTTCTTGAAGGGAAAGATGTAACTCTGTGAGATGAATTAACAGAACATAGAGCACTTTCTCAGAAAGCTTCTTTCCAGTTTTGAACGGAAGATATTTCCTTTTTCACCATAGCCCTCTATGGGCTTCCAAATATCCCTTTGCCAATTCCACAAGAACAGCCTTAGCGAAAGGCCTCTTGAAGGGAATTATGTAACTCTGTGAGATGAAGTAACAGAACACAGAGCAGTTTCTCAGAAAGCTTCTTTCCAGTTTTCAACGGAAGATATTTCCTTTTTCACCATAGCCCTCTATGGGCTTCCAAATATCCCTTTGCCAATTCCACAAGAACAGCCTTAGCGAAAGGCCTCTTGAAGGGAAATATGTAACTCTGTGAGATGAAGTAACAGAACACAGAGCAGTTTCTCAGAAAGCTTCTTTCCAGTTTTGAACGGAAGATATTTCCTTTTTCACCATAGCCCTCTATGGGCTTCCAAATATACCTTTGCCAATTCCACAAGAACAGCCTTAGCGAAAGGCTTCTTGAAGGGAAAGATGTAACTCTGTGAGATGAATTAACAGAACACAGAGCAGTTTTTCAGAAAGCTTCTTTCCAGTTTTGAACGGAAGATATTTCCCTTTTCACCATAGCCCTCTAAGGGCTTCCAAATATCATTTGGCCAATTCCACAAGAACAGCCTTAGCGAAAGGCTTCTTGAAGGGAAAGATGTAACTCTGTGAGATGAATTAACAGAACACAGAGCAGTTTCTCAGAAAGCTTCTTTCCGGTTTTGAGCGGAAGATATTTCCTTTTTCTCCATAGCCCTCTTTGGGCTTCCAAATATCCTTTGCCAATTCCAAAAGAACAGCCTTAGCGAAAGGTTTCTTGAAGGAAAGATGTAACTCTGTGAGATGAAGTAAAGAACACAGAGCAGTTTCTCAGAATGCTTCTTTCCAGTTTTGAACGGAAGATATTTCCTTTTCACCATAGCCCTCTATGGGCTTCCAAATATCCTTTGCCAATTCCACAAGAACAGCCTTAGCGAAGGCTTCTTGAAGGAAATATGTAACTCCGTGAGATGAAGTAACAGAACACAGAGCAGTTTCTCAGAAAGCTTCTTTCCAGTTTTGAACGGAAGGTATTTCCTTTTTCACCATAGCCCTCTATGGGCTTCCAAATATCACTTTGCCAATTCCACAAGAACAGCCTTAGCGAAAGGCTTCTTGAAGGGAAAGATGTAACTGTGTGAGATGAATTAACAGAACATTGAGCAGTTTCTCAGAAAGCTTCTTTCCAGTTTTGAACGGAAGAGATTTCCTTTTTCACCATAGCCCTCTATGGGCTTCCAAATATCCCTTTGCCAATTCCACAAGAACAGCCTTAGCGAAAGGTCCCTTGAAGGGAAATATGTAACTCTGTGAGATGAAGTAACAGAACACAGAGCAGTTTCTCAGAAAGCTTCTTTCCAGTTTTGACCGGAAGATATTTCCTTTTTCACCATAGCCCTCTATGGGCTTCCAAATATTCCTTTGCCAATTCCACAAGAACAGCCTTAGCGAAAGCCTTCTTGAAGGGAAAGATGTAACTCTGTGAGATGAATTAACAGAACACCGAGCAGTTCCTCAGAAAGCTTCTTTCCGGTTTTGAACGGAAGATATTTCCTTTTTCTCCATAGCCCTCTATGGGCTTCCAAATATTCCTTTGCCAATTCCACAAGAACAGCCTTAGCGAAAGCCTTCTTGAAGGGAAAGATGTAACTCTGTGAGATGAATTAACAGAACACAGAGCAGTTTCTCAGAAAGCTTCTTTCCAGTTTTGAACGGAAGATATTTCCTTTTTCACCGTAGCCCTCTATGGGCTTCCAAATATCACTTTGCCAATTCCACAAGAACAGCTCTAGCGAAAGGCTTCTTGAAGGGAAAGATGTAACTCTGTGAGATGAATTAACAGAACACATAGGAGTTTCTCAGAAAGCTTCTTCCCAGTTTTGATCGGAAGATATTTCGTTTTTCACCATAGCCCTCTATGGGCTTCAAAATATCCCTTTGCGAATTCCACAAAACAGCCTTAGCGAAAGGCTTCTTGAAGGGAAAGATGTAACTCTGTGAGATGAATTAACAGAACACAGAGCAGTTTCTCAGAAAGCTTCTTTCCAGTTTTGAACGGAAGATATTTCCTTTTTCACCGTAGCCCTCTATGGGGTTCCAAATATCCCTTTGCCAAATCCACAAGAACAGCCTTAGCGAAAGGCTTCTTGAAGGAAAGATGTAACTCTGTGAGATGAAGTAACAGAACACAGAGCAGTTTCTCAGAAAGCTTCTTTCTAGTTTTGAGCGGAAGATATTTCCTTTTTCACCGTAGCCTCTATGGGTTCCAAATATCCTTTGCCAAATCCACAAGAACAGCCTTAGCGAAGGCTTCTTGAAGGAAAGATGTAACTCTGTGAGATGAAGTAACAGAACACAGAGCAGTTTCTCAGAAAGCTTCTTTCCAGTTTTGAACGGAAGATATTTCCTTTTTCACCATAGACCTCTATGGGCTTCCAAATATCACTTTGCCAATTCCACAAGAACAGCCTTAGCGAAAGGCTTCTTGAAGGGAAAGATGTAACTCTGTGAGATGAATTAACAGAACACAGAGCAGTTTCTCAGAAAGCTTCTTTCCAGTTTTGAACGGAAGATATTTCCTTTTTCACCGTAGCCCTCTAGGGGCTTCAAAATATCACTTTGCCAATTCCACAAGAACAGCCTTAGCGAAAGGCTTCTTGAAGGGAAAGATGTAACTCTGTGAGATGAAGTAACAGAACACAGAGCAGTTTCTCAGAAAGCTTCTTTCCAGGTTAGAACGGAAGATATTTCCTTTTTCTCCATAGCCCTCTATGGGCTTCCAAATATTCCTTTGCCAATTCCACAAGAACAGCCTTAGCGAAAGGCTTCTTGAAGGGAAAGATGTAACTCTGTGAGATGAATTAACAGAACACAGAGCAGTTTCTCAGAAAGCTTCTTTCCAGTTTTGAACGGAAGATATTTCCTTTTTCACCGTAGCCCTCTATGGGCTTCCAAATATCACTTTGAAAATTCCACAAGAACAGACTTAGTAAAGGCTCTTTGAAGGGAAAGATGTAACTCTGTGAGATGAAGTAACAGAACACAGAGCAGTTTCTCAGAATGCTTCTTTCCAGTTTTGAACGGAAGATATTTCCTTTTTCTCCATAGCCATCTATGGGCTTCCAAATATCCCTTTGCCAATTCCACAAGAACAGCCTTAGCGAAGGCCTCTTGAAGGAAATATGTAACTCTGTGAGATGAAGTAACAGAACACAGAGCAGTTTCTCAAGCTTCTTTCCAGCTTTGAACGGAAGATATATCCTTTTTCACCATAGCCCTCTAAGGGCTTAAAAATATACCTTTGCCAATTCCACAAGAACAGCCTTAGCGAAAGGCTTCTTGAAGGGAAAGATGTAACTCTGTGAGATGAATTAACAGAACACAGAGCAGTTTCTCAAGCTTCTTTCCAGTTTTGAACGGAAGATATTTCCTTTTTCACCATAGACCTCTAAGGGCTTCCAAATATCCTTTGCCAATTCCACAAGAACAGCCTTAGCGAAAGGCTTCTTGAAGGAAAGATGTAACTCTGTGAGATGAATTAACAGAACACAGAGCAGTTTCTCAAGCTTCTTTCCGGTTTTGAGCGGAAGATATTTCCTTTTCTCCATAGCCTCTATGGGCTTCCAAATATTCCTTTGCCAATTCCACAAGAACAGCCTTAGCGAAAGCCTTCTTGAAGGGAAAGATGTAACTCTGTGAGATGAATTAACAGAACACAGAGCAGTTTCTCAGAAAGCTTCTTTCCAGTATTGAACGGAAGATATTTCCTTTTTCACCGTAGCCCTCTATGGGCTTCCAAATATCACTTTGCCAATTCCACAAGAACAGCTCTAGCGAAAGGCTTCTTGAAGGGAAAGATGTAACTCTGTGAGATGAATTAACAGAACACAGAGCAGTTTCTCAGAAAGCTTCTTTCCAGTTTTGAACGGAAGATATTTCCTTTTTCCCTTAGCCCTTTATGGGCTTCCAAATATCACTTTGACAATTCCACAAGAACAGCCTTAGCGAACGGCTTCTTCAATGGAAAGATGTTACTCTGTGAGGTGAATTAACAGAACACAGAGCAGTTTCTCAGAAAGCTTCTTTCCAGTTTTCAACGGAAGATATTTCCTTTTTCACCCTAGCCCTCTATGGGCTTCCAAATATCCCTTTGCCAATTCCACAAGAACAGCCTTAGCGAAAGGCTTCTTGAAGGGAAGGATGTAACTCTGTGAGATGAATTAACAGAACACAGAGCAGTTTCTCAGAAAGCTTCTTTCCAGTTTTCAACGAAGATATTTCCTTTTTCCTATAGCCCTCTATGGGCTTCCAAATATCACTTTGCCAATTCTACAAGAACAACCTTAGCGAAAGGCTTATTGAAGGGAAGGATGTATCTCTGTGAAATGAATAAACAGAACAGAGAGCAGTTTCTCAGAAAGGTTCTTTCCAGTTTTGAACGGAAGTTATTTCCTTTTTCACCATAGCCCTCTATGGGCTTCCAAATATCCCTTTGCCAATTCCACAAGAACAGCCTTAGCGAAAGGCTTCTTGAAGGAAAGATGTAACTCTGTGAGATGAATTAACAGAACACAGAGCAGTTTCTCAAGCTTCTTTCCGGTTTTGAGCGGAAGATATTTCCTTTTTCACCCTAGCCCTCTATGGGCTTCCAAATATCCTTTGCCAATTCCACAAGAACAGCCTTAGCGAAGGCTTCTTGAAGGTAAAGATGTAACTCTGAGAGATGAATTAACAGAACACAGAGCAGTTTCTCAGAATGCTTCTTTCCAGTTTTCAACAGAAGATATTTCCTTTTTCCCATAGCCCTCTATGGGCTTCCAAATATCACTTTGCCAATTCCACAAGAACAGCCTTAGCGAAAGGCTTATTGAAGGGAAGGATGTAACTCTGTGAAATGAATAAACAGAACAGAGAGCAGTTTCTCAGAAGGTTCTTTCCAGTTTTGAGCGGAAGTTATTTCCTTTTCACCATCTCCTTTATGGGCTTCCAAAATCCCTTTGCCAATTCCACAAGAACAGCCTTAGCGAAAGGCTTCTTGAATGGAAAGATGTAACTCTGTGAGATGAATTAACAGAACACAGAGCAGTTTCTCAGAAAGCTTCTTTCCAGTTTTTAACGGAAGAGATTTCCTTTTTCACCATAGCCCTCTATGGGCTTCCAAATATCCCTTTGCCAATTCCACAAGAACAGCCTTAGCGAAAGGCTTCTTGAAGGTAAAGATGTAACTCTGAGAGATGAATTAACAGAACACAGAGCAGTTTCTCAGAATGCTTCTTTCCAGTTTTCAACAGAAGATATTTCCTTTTTCCCATAGCCCTCTATGGGCTTCCAAATATCACTTTGCCAATTCCACAAGAACAGCCTTAGCGAAAGGCTTATTGAAGGGAAGGATGTAACTCTGTGAAATGAATAAACAGAACAGAGAGCAGTTTCTCAGAAGGGTTCTTTCCAGTTTTGAACGGAAGTTATTTCCTTTTTCACCATCTCCCTTTATGGGCTTCCAAATATCCCTTTGCCAATTCCACAAGAACAGCCTTAGCGAAAGGCTTCTTGAATGGAAAGATGTAACTCTGTGAGATGAATTAACAGAACACAGAGCAGTTTCTCAGAAAGCTTCTTTCCAGTTTTGAACGGAAGATATTTCCTTTTTCACCATAGCCCTCTATGGGCTTCCAAATATCACTTTGCCAATTCCACAAGAACAGCCTTAGCGAAAGGCTTCTTGAAGGGAAAGTTGTAACTCTGTGAGATGAATTAACAGAACACAGAGCAGTTTCTCAGAAAGCTTCTTTTCAGTTGTGAACGAAGGCATTTGCTTTTTCAACATAGCCCTCTTTGCGCTTCCAAATATCACTTTGTCAATTCCACAAGAACAGCCTTAGCGAAAGGCTTCTTCAAGGGAAAGATGTAACTCTGTGAGATGAATTAACAGAACACAGAGCAGTTTCTCAGAAAGCTTCTTTCCAGTTTTCAGCAGAAGATATTTCCTTTTTCCCATAGCCCTCTATGGGCTTCCAAATATCACTTTGCCAATTCCACAAGAAAAACATTAGCGAAAGGTTTATTGAAGGGAAGGATGTAACTCTGTGAAATGAATAAACAGAACAGAGAGCAGTTTCTCAGAAAGGTTCTTTCCAGTTTTGAACGGAAGTTATTTCCTTTTTCACCATAGCCCTTTATGGGCTTCCAAATATCCCTTTGCCAATTCCACAAGAACAGCCTTAGTGAAAGGCTTCTTGAAGGGAAAGATGTAACTCTGTGAGATGAATTAACAGAACACAGAGCAGTTTCTCAGAAAGCTTCTATCCAGTTTTGAACGGAAGATATTTCCTTTTTCACCATAGCCCTCTATGGGCTTCCAAATATCCCTTTCCCAATTCCACAAGAACAGCCTTAGCGAAAGGCTTCTTGAAGGGAAAGATGTAACTCTGTGAGATGAATTAACAGAACACAGAGCAGTTTCTCAGAAAGCTTCCTTCCAGTTTTGAACGGAAGATATTTCCTTTTTCACCATAGCCCTCTATGGGCTTCCAAATATCCTTTGCCAATTCCACAAGAACAGCCTTAGCGAAAGGCTTTTGAAGGAAAGATGTAACTCTGTGAGATGAAGTAACAGAACACAGAGCAGTTTCTCAGAAAGCTTCTTTCCAGTTTTGAACGGAAGATATTTCCTTTTTCACCCTAGCCCTCTATGGGCTTCCAAATATCCCTTTGCCAATTCCACAAGAACAGCCTTAGCGAAAGGCTTCTTGAAGGGAAAGATGTAACTCTGTGAGATGAATTAACAGAACACAGAGCAGTTTCTCAGAAAGCTTCTTTCCAGTTTTCAACGAAGATATTTCCTTTTTCCCATAGCCCTCTATGGGCTTCCAAATATCACTTTGCCAATTCCACAAGAACAACCTTAGTGAAAGGCTTATTGAAGGGAAGGATGTAACTCTGTGAAATGAATAAACAGAACAGAGAGCAGTTTCTCAGAAAGGTTCTTTCCAGTTTTGAACGGAAGTTATTTCCTTTTTCACCATAGCCCTTTATGGGCTTCCAAATATCCCTTTGCCAATTCCACAAGAACAGCCTTAGGGAAAGGCTTCTTGAAGGGAAAGATGTAACTCTGAGAGATGAATTAACAGAACAGAGAGCAGTTTCTCAGAAGGGTTCTTTCCAGTTTTGAACGGAAGATATTTCCTTTTTCACCTAGCCCTCTATGGGCTTCCAAATATCACTTGCCAATTCCACAAGAACAGCCTTAGCGAAAACTTCTTGAAGGAAAGTTGTAACTCTGTGAGATGAATTAACAGAACACAGAGCAGTTTCTCAGAAGCTTCTTTCCAGTTTTCAACGAAGATATTTCCTT
>JAKFHT010000273.1:0-74811 GCA_023783455.1 Erythrocebus patas
ACAAGAACAGCCTTAGCGAAGGTTTCTTGAAGGAAAGATGTAACTCTGAGATGAATTCACAGAACACAGAGCAGTTTCTCAGAGAGCTTCTTTCCTGTTTTGAACGGAAGGTATTTCCTTTTTCACCAGAGCCCTCTATGGGCTTCCAAATATCCTTTACACCAATTCCACAAGAACAGCCTTAGCGAAAGGCTTCTTGAAGGAAAGATGTAACTCTGAGATGAATTCACAGAACACAGAGCACTTTCTCAGAAAGCTTCTTTCCAGTTTTGAACGGAAGATATTTCCTTTTTCACCATAGCCCTCTATGGGCTTCAAATATCCTTTGCCAATTCCACAAGAACAGCCTTAGCGAAGGCTTCTTGAATGGAAAGATGTAACTCTGTGAGATGAATTAACAGAACACAGAGCAGTTTCTCAAGCTTCTTTCCAGTTTTGAGCGGAAGATATTTCCTTTTCACCATAGCCCTCTATGGGCTTCAAATATCCTTTGCCAATTCCACAAGAACAGCCTTAGCGAAAGGCTTCTTGAAGAGAAAGATGTAACTCTGTGAGATGAATTAACAGAAAACAGAGCAGTTTCTCAGAAAGCTTCTTTCCAGTTTGGGCGGAAGATATTTCCTTTTCACCATAGCCCTCTATGGGCTTCCAAATATCCTTTGCCAATTCCACAAGAACAGCCTTAGCGAAAGGAATCTTGAAGGAAAGATGTAACTCTGTGAGATGAATTAACAGAACACAGAGCAGTTTCTCAAGCTTCTTTTCAGTTTTGAACGGAAGATATTTCCTTTTTCACCATAGCCCTCTATGGGCTTCCAAATATCCCTTTGCCAATTCCACAAGAACAGCCTTAGCGAAAGGCTTCTTGAAGGGAAAGATGTAACTCTGTGAGATGAATTCACAGAACACAGAGCAGTTTCTCAGAAAGCCTCTTTCCAGTTTTGAACGGAAGGTATTTCCTTTTTCACCATAGCCCTCTATGGGCTTCCAAATATCCCTTTGTCAATTCCACAAGAACAGCCTTAGCCAAAGGCTTCTTGAACAGAAGATGTAACTCTCTGAGATGAATTAACAGAACACAGAGCAGTTTCTCAGAAAGCTTCTTTTCAGTTTTGAATGGAAGATATTTCCTTTTTCACCATAGCCGTCTATGGGCTTCCAAATATCCCTTTGCCAATTCCACAAGAACAGCCTTAGCGAAAGGCTGCTTGAAGGGAAAGAGGTAACTCTGTGAGATGAATTCACAGAACACAGAGCACTTTCTCAGAAAGCTTCTTTCCAGTTTTGAACGGAAGATATTTCCTTTTTCACCATAGACCTCTATGGGCTTCCAAATATCCCATTGCCATTTCCACAAGAACAGCCTTAACGAAAGGCTTCTTGAAGGAAGATGTAACTCTGTGAGATGAATTAACAGAACACAGAGCAGTTTCTCAGAAATCTTCTTTCCAGTTTTGAGCGGAAGATATTTCCTTTTTCACCATAGCCTCTATGGGCTTCCAAATATCCTTTGCCAATTCCACAAGAACAGCCTTAGCAAAAGGCTTCTTGAAGGAAAGATGTAACTCTGTGAGATGAATTAACAGAACACAGAGCCGTTTCTCAGAAAGCTTCTTTCCAGTTTTGAGCGGAAGATATTTCCTTTTTCACCATAGCCCTCTATGGGCTTCCAAATATCCTTTGCCAATTCCACAAGAACAGCCTTAGCAAAAGGCTTCTTGAAGGAAAGATGTAACTCTGTGAGATGAATTAACAGAACACAGAGCAGTTTCTCAAGCTTCTTTCCAGTTTTGAGCGGAACATATTTCCTTTTTCACCATAGCCCTCTATGGGCTTCCAAATATCCTTTGCCAATTCCACAAGAACAGCCTTAGCGAAAGGCTTCTTGAAGGGAAAGATGTAACTCTGTGAGTTGAATTCACAGAACACAGAGCAGTTTCTCAAGCTTCTTTGCAGTTTTGAACGGAAGGTATTTCCTTTTTCACCATAGCCCTCTATGGGCTTCAAATATCCTTTGCCAATTCCACAAGAACAGCCTTGAAAGGCTTCTTGAAGAGAAAGATGTAACTCTGTGAGATGAATTAACAGAACACAGAGCAGTTTCTCAGAAAGCTTCTTTCCAGTTTTGAACGGAAGATATTTCCTTTTTCACCATAGCCCTCTATGGGCTTCCAAATATCCCTTTGCCAATTCCACAAGAACAGCCTTAGCGAAAGGAATCTTGAAGGGAAAGATGTAACTCTGTGAGATGAATTAACAGAACACAGAGCCGTTTCTCAGAAAGCTTCTTTCCAGTTTTGAACGGAAGATATTTCCTTTTTCACCATAGCCCTCTATGGGCTTCCAAATATCCTTTGCCAATTCCACAAGAACAGCCTTAGCGAAAGGCTTCTTGAAGGGAAAGATGTAACTCTGTGAGATGAATTAACAGAACACAGAGCCGTTTCTCAGAAAGCTTCTTTCCAGTTTTGAACGGAAGATATTTCCTTTTTCACCATAGCCCTCTATGGGCTTCCAAATATCCCTTTGCCAATTCCACAAGAACAGCCTTAGCGAAAGGCTTCTTGAAGGGAAAGATGTAACTCTGTGAGATGAATTAACAGAACACAGAGCACTTTCTCAGAAAGCTTCTTTCCAGTTTTGAACGGAAGATATTTCCTTTTTCACCATAGCCCTCTATGGGCTTCCAAATATCCCTTTGCCAATTCCACAAGAACAGCCTTAGCGAAAGGCTTCTTGAAGGGAAAGATGTAACTCTGTGAGTTGAATTCACAGAACACAGAGCAGTTTCTCAGAAAGCTTCTTTCCTGTTTTGAACGGAAGATATTTCCTTTTTCACCATAGCCCTCTACGGGCTTCCAAATATCCCTTTGAAAATTCCACAAGAACAGCCTTAGCGAAAGGCTTCTTGAAGGGAAAGATGTAACTCTGTGAGATGAATTAACAGAACACAGAGCAGTTTCTCAGAAAGCTTCTTTCCAATTTTGAACGGAAGATATTTCCTTTTTCACCATAGCCCTCTATGGGCTTCCAAATATCCCTTTGCCAATTCCACAAGAACAGCCTTAGCGAAAGGCTTCTTGAAGGAAAGATGTAACTCTGTGAGATGAATTAACAGAACACAGAGCACTTTCTCAGAAAGCTTCTTTGCAGTTTTGAACAGAAGATATTTCCTTTTTCACCATAGCCCTCTATGGGCTTCCAAATATCCCTTTGCCAATTCCACAAGAACAGGCTTAGCGAAAGGCTTCTTGAAGGGAAAGATGTAACTCTGTGAGATGAATTAACAGAACACAGAGCAGTTTCTCAGAATGCTTCTTTCCAGTTTGGAACGGAAGATATTTCCTTTTTCACCATAGCCCTCTATGGGCTTCCAAATATCCCTTTGCCAATTCCACAAGAACAGCCTTAGCGAAAGGCTTCTTGAAGGGAAAGATGTAACTCTGTGAGATGAATTAAGAGAACACAGAGCAGTTTCTCAGAAAGCTTCTTTCCAGTTTTGAAAGGAAGATATTTCCTTTTTCACCATAGCCCTCTATGGGCTTCCAAATATCCCTTAGCCAATTCCATAAGAAAAGGCTTAGCGAAAGGCTTCTTGAAGGAAAGATGTAACTCTGTGAGATGAATTAACAGAACACAGAGCAGTTTCTCAGAAAGCTTCTTTCCAGTTTTGAACGGAAGATATTTCCTTTTTCACAATAGCCCTCTATGGGCTTCCAAATATCCCTTTGCCAATACCACAAGAACAGCCTTAGCGAAAGGCTTCTTGAAGGGAAAGATGTAACTCTGTGAGATGAATTCACAGAACACGGAGCAGTTTCTCAGAAAGCTTCTTTCCTGTTTTGAACGGAAGATATTTCCTTTTTCACCATAGCCCTCTATGGGCTTCCAAATATTCCTTTGCCAATTCCACAAGAAGAGCCTTAGCCAAAGGCTGCTTGAAGAGAAAGATGTAACTCTGTGAGATGAATTAACGGAACACAGAGCAGTTTCTCTGAAAGCTTCTTTCCAGTTTTGAACAGAAGATATTTCCTTTTTCACCATAGCCCGCTATGATCTTCCAAATATCCCTTTGCCAATTCCACAAGAATAGCCTTAGCGAAAGGTTTCTTGAAGGGAAAGATGTAACTCTGTGAGATGAATTCACAGAACACAGAGCAGTTTCTCAGAAAGCTTCTTTCCTGTTTTGAACGGAAGGTATTTCCTTTTTCACCAGAGCCCTCTATGGGCTTCCAAATATCCCTTTGCCAATTCCACAAGAACAGCCTTAGCGAAAGGCTTCTTGAAGGGAAAGAGGTAACCCTGTGAGATGAATTCACAGAACACAGAGCAGTTTCTCAGAAAGCTTCTTTCCAGTTTTGAACGGAAGATATTTCCTTTTTCACCATAGCCCTCTATGGGCTTCCAAATATCACTTTGCGAATTCCACAAGAACAGCCTTAGCGAAAGGCTTCTTGAATGGAAAGATGTAACTCTGTGAGATGAATTAACAGAACACAGAGCAGTTTCTCAGAAACCTTCTTTCCAGTTTTGAACGGAAGATATTTCCTTTTTCACCATAGCCCTCTATGGGCTTCCAAATATCCCTTTGCCAATTCCACAAGAACAGCCTTAGCGAAAGGCTTCTTGAAGGAAAGATGTAACTCTGTGTGATGAATTAACAGAACACAGAGCAGTTTCTCAAGCTTCTTTCCAGTTTTGACGGAAGATATTTCCTTTTTCACCATAGCCTCTATGGGCTTCCAAATATCCTTGCCAATTCCACAAGAATAGCCTTAGCGAAAGGTTTCTTGAAGGGAAAGATGTAACTCTGTGAGATGAATTCACAGAACACAGAGCAGTTTCTCAGAAAGCTTCTTTCCTGTTTTGAACGGAAGGTATTTCCTTTTTCACCAGAGCTCTCTATGGGCTTCCAAATATCCCTTTGCCAATTCCACAAGAACAGCCTTAGCGAAAGGCTTTTTGAAGGGAAGGAGGTAACTCTGTGAGATGAATTCACAGAACACAGAGCACTTTCTCAGAAAGCTTCTTTCCAGTTTCGACCGGAAGATATTTCCTTTTTCACCATAGCCCTCTATGGGCTTCCAAATATCCCTTTGCCAATTCCACAAGAACAGCCTTAGCGAAAGGCTTCTTGAAGTGAAAGATATAACTCTGTGAGATGAATTAACGGAACACAGAGGAGTTTCTCAGAAAGCTTCTTTCCAGTTTCGACCGGAAGATATTTCCTTTTTCACCATAGCCCTCTATGGGATTCCAACCATCCCTTTGCCAATTCCACAAGAACATCCTTAGCGAAAGGCTTCTTGAAGGGAAAGATGTAACTCTGTGAGATGAATTTACAGAACACAGAGCAGTTTCTCAGAAAGCTTCTTTCTAGTTTTGAACGGAAGATATTTCCTTTTTCACCATAGCCCTCTATGGGCTTCCAAATATCCTTGCCAATTCCACAAGAACAGCCTTAGCGAAAGGCTTTTGAAGGAAAGATGTAACTCTGTGAGATGAATGAACAGAACACAGAGAAGTTTCTCAGAAAGCTTCTTTCCAGTTTTGAACGGAAGATATTTCCTTTTTCACCATAGCCCTCTATGGGCTTCCAAATATCCCTTTGCCAATTCCACAAGAACAGCCCAGCGAAAGGCTTCTTGAAGGGAAAGATGTAACTCTGTGAGATGAATTAACAGAACACAGAGCAGTTTCTCAGAAAGCTTCCTTCCAGTTTTGAACGGAAGATATTTAATTTTTCACCATAGCCCTCTATGGGCTTCCAAATATCCCTTTGCCAATTCCACAAGAACAGCCTTAGAGAAAGGCTTCTTGAAGGCAAAGAGGTAACTCTGTGAGATGAATTAACAGAACACAGAGCAGTTTCTCAGAAAGCTTCTTCCCATTTTTCAACGGAAGGTATTTCCTTTTTCACCATAGCCCTCTATGGGCTTCCAAATATCCCTTTTCCAATTCCACAAAAACAGCCTTAGAGAAAGGCTTCTTCAAGGGAAAGATATAACACTGTGAGATGAATTAACAGAACACAGAGCAGTTTCTCAGAAAGCTTCTTTCCAGTTTTGCACGGAAGGTATTTCCTTTTTCACCATAGCCCTCTATGTGCTTCCAAATATCCCTTTGCCAATTCCACAAGAACAGCCTTAGCGAAAGGCTTCTTGAAGGGAAAGATGTAACTCTGTGAGATGAATTAACAGAACACAGAGCAGTTTCTCAGAAAGCTTCTTTCCAGTTTTGAAGGGAAGATATTTCCTTTTCCCCATAGCCCTCTATGGGCTTCCAAATATCCCTTTGCCAATTCCACAAGTCCAGCCTTAGCGAAAGGCTTCTTGAAGGGAAAGAGGTAACTCTGTGAGATGAATTCACAGAACACAGAGCACTTTCTCAGAAAGCTTCTTTCCAGTTTTGAACGGAAGATATTTCCTTTTTCACCATAGCCCTCTAGGGGCTTCCAAATATCCCTTTGCCAATTCCACAAGAACAGGCTTAGCGAAAGGCTTCTTGAAGGGAAAGATGTAACTCTGTGAGATGAATTAACAGAACACAGCGCAGTTTCTCAGAAAGCTTCTTTCCAATTTTGAACGGAAGATATTTCCTTTTTCACCATAGCCCTCTATGGGGTTCCAAATATCCCTTTGCCAATTCCACAAGAACAGCCTTAGCGAAGGCTTCTTGAAGGAAAGATGTAACTCTGTGAGATGAATTCACAGAACACAGAGCACTTTCTCAGAAAGATTCTTTCCAGTTTTGAGCGGAAGATATTTCCTTTTTCACCATAGCCCTCTATGGGCTTCCAAATATCCTTTGCCAATTCCACAAGAACAGCCTTAACGAAAAGGCTTCTTGAAGGAAAGAGGTAACTCTGTGAGATGAATTAACAGAACACAGAGCAGTTTCTCAGAAATCTTCTTTCCAGTTTTGAGCGGAAGATATTTCCTTTTTCACCATAGCCCTCTATGGGCTTCCAAATATCCTTTGCCAATTCCACAAGAACAGCCTTGGCGAAAGGCTTCTTGAAGGAAAGATGTAACTCTGTGAGATGAATTAACAGAACACAGAGCCGTTTCTCAGAAAGCTTCTTTCCAGTTTTGAGCGGAAGATATTTCCTTTTTCACCATAGCCCTCTATGGGCTTCCAAATATCCTTTGCCAATTCCACAAGAACAGCCTTAGCGAAGGCTTCTTGAAGGAAAGATGTAACTCTGTGAGATGAATTCACAGAACACAGAGCACTTTCTCAGAAAGATTCTTTCCAGTTTTGAGCGGAAGATATTTCCTTTTTCACCATAGCCCTCTATGGGCTTCCAAATATCCTTTGCCAATTCCACAAGAACAGCCTTAACGAAAAGGCTTCTTGAAGGGAAAGAGGTAACTCTGTGAGATGAATTAACAGAACACAGAGCAGTTTCTCAGAAATCTTCTTTCCAGTTTTGAGCGGAAGATATTTCCTTTTTCACCATAGCCCTCTATGGGCTTCCAAATATCCTTTGCCAATTCCACAAGAACAGCCTTAGCGAAAGGCTTCTTGAAGGAAAGATGTAACTCTGTGAGATGAATTAACAGAACACAGAGCAGTTTCTCAGAAAGCTTCTTTCCAGTTTTGAAGCGGAAGATATTTCCTTTTTCACCATAGCCCTCTATGGGCTTCCAAATATCCTTTGCCAATTCCACAAGAACAGCCTTAGCAAAGGCTTCTTGAAGGAAAGATGTAACTCTGTGAGATGAATTAACAGAACACAGAGCAGTTTCTCAGAAAGCTTCTTTCCAGTTTTGAGCGGAAGATATTTCCTTTTTCACCATAGCCCTCTATGGGCTTCCAAATATCCTTTGTCAATTCCACAAGAACAGCCTTAGCGAAAGGCTTCTTGAAGGAAAGATGTAACTCTGTGAGTTGAATTCACAGAACACAGAGCAGTTTCTCAGAAAGCTTCTTTGCAGTTTTGAACGGAAGGTATTTCCTTTTTCACCATAGCCCTCTATGGGCTTCCAAATATCCCTTTGCCAATTCCACAAGAACAGCCTTAGCGAAAGGCTTCTTGAAGAAAGATGTAACTCTGTGAGATGAATTAACAGAACACAGAGCAGTTTCTCAGAAAGCTTCTTTCCAGTTTGGAACGGAAGATATTTACTTTTTCACCATAGCCCTCTATGGGCTTCCAAATATCCCTTTGCCAATTCCACAAGAACAGCCTTAGCGAAAGGCTTCTTGAAGGGAAAAAGGTAACTCTGTGAGATGAATTCACAGAACACAGAGCACTTTCTCAGAAAGCTTCTTTCCAGTTTTGAACGGAAGATATTTCCTTTTTCACCATAGCCCTCTATGGGCTTCCAAATATCCCTTTGCCATTTCCACAAGAACAGCCTTAACTAAAGGCTTCTTGAAGGGAAAGATGTAACTCTGTGAGTTGAATTCACAGAACACAGAGCAGTTTCTCAGAAAGCTTCTTTCCTGTTTTGAACGGAAGGTATTTCCTTTTTCACCATAGCCCTCTACGGGCTTCCAAATATCCCTTTGAAAATTCCACAACAACAGCCTTAGCGAAAGGCTTATTGAAGGGAAAGATGTAACTCTGTGAGATGAATTAACATAACACAGAGCAGTTTCTCAGAAAGCTTCTTTCCAGTTTTGAACGGAAGATATTTCCTTTTTCACCATAGCCCTCTATGGGCTTCCAAATATCCCTTTGCCAATTCCACAAGAACAGCCTTAGCGAAAGGCTTCTTGAAGGAAAGATGTAACCTGTGAGATGAATTAACAGAACACAGAGCAGTTTCTCAGAAAGCTTCTTTCCAGTTTTGAAGGAAGATATTTCCTTTTCCCCATAGCCCTCTATGGGCTTCCAAATATCCTTTGCCAATTCCACAAGAACAGCCTTAGCGAAGGCTTCTTGAAGGAAAGAGGTAACTCTGTGAGATGAATTCACAGAACACATAGCACTTTCTCAGAAAGCTTCTTTCCAGTTTTGAGCGGAAGATATTTCCTTTTTCACCATAGCCCTCTATGGGCTTCCAAATATCCTTGCCAATTCCACAAGAACAGCCTTAGCGAAGGCTTCTTGAAGGAAAGATGTAACTCTGTGAGATGAATTAACAGAACACAGCGCACTTTCTCAGAAAGCTTCTTTCCAGTTTTGAACGGAAGATATTTCCTTTTTCACCATAGCCCTCTATGGGCTTCCAAATATCCCTTTGCCAATTCCACAAGAACAGCCTTAGCGAAGGCTTCTTGAAGGAAAGATGTAACTCTGTGAGATGAATTCACAGAACACAGAGCAGTTTCTCAGAAAGGTTCTTTCCAGTTTTGAGCGGAAGATATTACCTTTGTCACCATAGCCCTCTATGGGTTTCCAAATATCCTTTGCCAATTCCACAAGAACAGCCTTAGCGAAAGGCTTCTCGAAGGAAAGATGTAACTCTGTGTGATGAATTAACAGAACACAGAGCAGTTTCTCAGAAAGCTTCTTTCCAGTTTTGAGCGGAAGATATTTCCTTTTTCACCATAGCCCTCTATGGGCTTCCAAATATCCTTTGCCAATTCCACAAGAACAGCCTTAGCGAAAGGTTTCTTGAAGGAAAGATGTAACTCTGTGAGATGAATTAACAGAACACAGAGCAGTTTCTCAAGCTTCTTTCCTGTTTTGAGCGGAAGGTATTTCCTTTTTCACCGTAGCCCTCTATGGGCTTCCAAATATCCTTTGCCAATTCCACAAGAACAGCCTTAGCAAAGGCTTCTTGAAGAGAAAGATGTAACTCTGTGAGATGAACTAACAGAAAACAGAGCAGTTTCTCTGAAAGCTTCTTTCCAGTTTTGAAGCGGAAGATATTTCCTTTTTCACCATAGCCTCTATGGGCTTCCAAATATCCTTGCCAATTCCACAAGAACAGCCTTAGCGAAAGGCTTCTTGAAGGAAGATGTAACTCTGTGAGATGAATTCACAGAACACAGAGCACTTTCTCAGAAAGCTTCTTTCCAGTTTTGAACGGAAGATATATCCTTTTTCACCATAGCCCTATGGGCTTCCAAATATCCGTTGCCAATTCCACAAGAACAGCCTTAACTAAAGGCTTCTTGAAGGAAAGAGGTAACTCTGTGAGATGAATTAACAGAACACAGAGCAGTTTCTCAGAATGCTTCTTTCCAGTTTTGAAAGGAAGATATTTCCTTTTTCACCATAGCCCTCTATGGGCTTCCAAATATCCCTTAGCCAATTCCATAAGAACAGGCTTAGCGAAAGGCTTCTTGAAGGAAAGATGTAACTCTGTGTGATGAATTAACAGAACACAGAGCACTTTCTCAGAAAGCTTCTTTGCAGTTTTGAACGGAAGATATTTCCTTTTTCACCATAGCCCTCTATGGGCTTCCAAATATCCCTTTGCCAATTCCACAAGAACAGCCTTAGCGAAAGGCTTCTTGAAGGGAAAGATGTAACTCTGTGAGATGAATTAACAGAACACAGAGCAGATTCTCAGAAAGCTTCCTTCCAGTTTTGAACGGAAGATATTTCCTTTTTCACCATAGCCCTCTATGGGCTTCCAAATATCCCTTTCCCAATTCCACAAGAACAGCCTTAGCGAAAGGCTTCTTGAAGGCAAAGAGGTAACTCTCTGAGATGAATTAACGGAACACAGAGCAGTTTCTCAGAAAGCTTCCTTCCAGTTTCGAACGGAAGATATTTCCTTTTTCACCATAGCCCTCTATGGGCTTCCAAATATCCCTTTGCCAATTCCACAAGAACAGCCTTAGCGAAAGGCTTCTTGAAGGCAAAGAGGTAACTCTCTGAGATGAATTAACAGAACACAGAGCAGTTTCTCAGAAAGCTTCTTTCCTGTTTTGAACGGAAGGTATTTCCTTTTTCACCATAGCCCTCTATGGGCTTCCAAATATCCCTTTCCCAATTCCACAAGAACAGCCTTAGCGAAAGGCTTCTTGAAGACAAAGATGTAACTCTGTGAGATGAATTAAGAGAACACAGAGCAGTTTCTCAGAAAGCTTCTTTCCAGTTTTGAACGGAAGATATTTACTTTTTCACCATAGCCCTCTATGGGCTTCCAAATATCCCTTTGCCAATTCCACAAGAACAGCCTTAGCGAAAGGCTTCTTGAAGGGAAAGATGTAACTGTGTGAGATGAATTGACAGAACACAGAGCAGTTTCTCAGAAAGCTTCTTTCCAGTTTTGAACGGAAGATATTTCCTTTTTCACCATAGCCCTCTAAGGGCTTCCAAATATCCCTTTGCCAATTCCACAAGAACAGCCTTAGCGAAAGGCTTCTTGAAGGGAAAGATGTAACTCTGTGAGATGAATGAACAAAACACAGAGAAGTTTCTCAGAAAGCTTCTTTCCAGTTTTGAACGGAAGATATTTCCTTTTTCACCATAGCCCTCTATGGGCTTCCAAATATCAATTTGCCAATTCCACAAGAACAGCCTTAGCGAAAGGCTTCTTGAAGTGAAAGATGTAACTCTCTGAGATGAATTAACAGAACACGGAGCAGTTTCTCAGAAAGCTTCTTTCCAGTTTTGAACGGAAGATATTTCCTTTTTCACCATAGCCCTCTATGGGCTTCCAAATATCCCTTTGCCAATTCCACAAGAACAGCCTTAGCGAAAGGCTTCTTGAAGGGAAAGATGTAACTCTGTGAGATGAATGAACAGAACACAGAGAAGTTTCTCAGAAAGCTTCTTTCCAGTTTTGAACGGAAGATATTTCCTTTTTCACCATAGCCCTCTATGGGCTTCCAAATATCACTTTGCCAATTCCACAAGAACAGCCTTAGCGAAAGGCTTCTTGAAGTGAAAGATGTAACTCTCTGAGATGAATTAACAGAACACAGAGCAGTTTCTCAGAAAGCTTCTTTCCAGTTTTGAACGGAAGATATTTCCTTTTTCACCATAGCCCTCTATGGGCTTCCAAATATCCCTTTGCCAATTCCACAAGAACAGCCTTAGCGAAAGGCTTCTTGAAGTGAAAGATGTAACTCTGTGAGATGAATTAACAGAACACAGAGCAGTTTGTCAGAAAGCTTCTTTCCAGTTTTGAACGGAAGATATTTCCTTTGTCACCATAGCCCTCTATGGGCTTCCAAATATCCCTTTGCCAATTCCACAAGAAGAGCCTTAGCGAAAGGCTTCTTGAAGGGAAAGATGTAACTCTGTGAGATGAATTAACAGAACACAGAGCAGTTTCTCAGAAAGCTTCTTTCCAGTTTTGAACGGAAGATATTTCCTTTTTCACCATAGCCCTCTATGGGCTTCCAAATATCCCTTTGCCAATTACACAAGAACAGCCTTAGCGAAAGGCTTCTTGAAGGGAAAGATGTAACTCTGTGAGATGAATTAACAGAACACAGAGCAGTTTCTCAGAATGCTTCTTTCCAGTTTTGAAAGGAAGATATTTCTTTTTTCACCATAGCCCTTTATGGGCTTCCAAATATCCCTTAGCCAATTCCATAAGAACAGGCTTAGCGAAAGGCTTCTTGAAGGGAAAGATGTAACTCTGTGAGATGAATTAACAGAACACAGAGCCCTTTCTCAGAAAGCTTCTTTGCAGTTTTGAACGGAAGATATTTCCTTTTTCACCATAGCCCTCTATGGGCTTCCAAATATCCCTTTGCCAATTCCACAAGAACAGCCTTAGCGAAAGGCTTCTTGAAGTGAAAGATGTAACTCTGTGAGATGAATTAACAGAACACAGAGCAGTTTCTCAGAAAGCTTCTTTCCAGTTTTGAACGGAAGATATTTCCTTTTTCACCATAGCCCTCTATGGGCTTCCAAATATCCCTTTGCCAATTCCACAAGAACAGCCTTAGCGAAGGCTTCTTGAAGGGAAAGATGTAACTCTGTGAGATGAATTCACAGAACACAGAGCAGTTTCTCAGAAAGCTTCTTTCCAGTTTTGAACGGAAGATATTTCCTTTTTCACCATAGCCCTCTATGGGCTTCCAAATATCCTTTGCCAATTCCACAAGAACAGCCTTAGCCAAAGGCTTCTTGAAGAGAAAGATGTAACTCTCTGAGATGAATTCACAGAACACAGAGCAGTTTCTCAGAAAGCTTCTTTCCAGTTTTGAACGGAAGATATTTCCTTTTTCACCATAGCCCTCTATGGGCTTCCAAATATCCTTTGCCAATTCCACAAGAACAGCCTTAGCGAAGGCTTCTTGAAGAAAGATGTAACTCTGTGAGATGAATTAACAGAACACAGAGCAGTTTCTCAGAATGCTTCTTTCCAGTTTTGAAAGGAAGATATTTCTTTTTTCACCATAGCCCTCTATGGGCTTCCAAATATCCCTTTGCCAATTCCATAAGAACAGGCTTAGCGAAAGGCTTCTTGAAGGGAAAGATGTAACTCTGTGAGATGAATTAACAGAACACAGAGCCCTTTCTCAGAAAGCTTCTTTGCAGTTTTGAACGGAAGATATTTCCTTTTTCACCATAGCCCTCTATGGGCTTCCAAATATCCCTTTGCCAATTCCACAAGAACAGCCTTAGCGAAAGGCTTCTTGAAGTGAAAGATGTAACTCTGTGAGATGAATTAACAGAACACAGAGCAGTTTCTCAGAAAGCTTCTTTCCAGTTTTGAACGGAAGATATTTCCTTTGTCACCATAGCCCTCTATGGGCTTCCAAATATCCCTTTGCCAATTCCACAAGAAGAGCCTTAGCGAAAGCCTTCTTGAAGGGAAAGATGTAAATCTGTGAGATGAATTCACAGAACACAGAGCACTTTCTCAGAAAGCTTCTTTCCAGTTTTGAACGGAAGATATTTCCTTTTTCACCATAGCCCTCCATGGGCTTCCAAATATCCCTTTGCCAATTCCACAAGAACAGCCTTTACGAAAGGCTTCTTGAAGGGAAAGATGTAACTCTGTGAGATGAATTAACAGAACACAGAGCAGTTTCTCAGAAAGCTTCTTTCCAGTTTTGAACGGAAGATATTTCCTTTTTCACCATAGCCCTCTATGGGCTTCCAAATATCCCTTTGCCAATTCCACAAGAACAGCCTTAGCGAAAGGCTTCTTGAAGGGAAAGATGTAACTCTGTGAGATGAATTCACAGAACACAGAGCAGTTTCTCAGAAAGCTTCTTTCCAGTTTTGAACGGAAATTATTTCCTTTTTCACCATAGCCCTCTATGGGCTTCCAAATATCCCTTTGCCAATTCCACAAGAACAGCCTTAGCCAAAGGCTACTTGAAGAGAAAGATGTAACTCTCTGAGATGAATTCACAGAACACAGAGCAGTTTCTCAGAAAGCTTCTTTCCAGTTTTGAACGGAAGATATTTCCTTTTTCGCCATAGCCCTCTATGGCCTCCCAAATATCCCTTTGCCAATTCCACAAGAACAGCCTTAGCGAAAGGCTTCTTGAAGAAAAAGAGGTAACTCTGTGAGATGAATTCACAGAACAGAGAGCACTTTCTCAGAAAGCTTCTTTCCAGTTTTGAACGGAAGATATTTCCTTTTTCACCATAGCCCTCTAGGGGCTTCCAAATATCCCTTTGCCAATTCCACAAGAACAGCCTTTACGAAAGGCTTCTTGAAGGGAAAGAGGTAACTCTGTGAGATGAATTAACAGAACACAGAGCAGTTTCTCAGAATGCTTCTTTCCAGTTTTGAAAGGAAGATATTTCTTTTTTCACCATAGCCCTCTATGGGCTTCCAAATATCCCTTAGCCAATTCCATAAGAACAGGCTTAGCGAAAGGCTTCTTGAAGGGAAAGATGTAACTCTGTGAGATGAATTAACAGAACACAGAGCACTTTCTCAGAAAGCTTCTTTGCAGTTTTGAACGGAAGATATTTCCTTTTTCACCATAGCCCTCTATGGGCTTCCAAATATCCTTTGCCAATTCCACAAGAACAGCCTTAGCGAAAGGCTTCTTGAAGGAAAGATGTAACTCTGTGAGATGAATTAACAGAACACAGAGCACTTTCTCAGAAAGCTTCTTTGCAGTTTTGAGCGGAAGATATTTCCTTTTCACCATAGCCCTCTATGGGCTTCCAAATATCCTTTGCCAATTCCACAAGAACAGCCTTAGCGAAAGGCTTCTTGAAGGAAAGATGTAACTCTGTGAGATGAATTAACAGAACACAGAGCAGATTCTCAGAAAGCTTCCTTCCAGTTTTGAGCGGAAGATATTTCCTTTTTCACCATAGCCCTCTATGGGCTTCCAAATATCCTTTGCCAATTCCACAAGAAGAGCCTTAGCGAAGGCTTCTTGAAGGCAAAGAGGTAACTCTCTGAGATGAATTAACAGAACACAGAGCAGTTTCTCAGAAAGCTTCTTTCCAGTTTTGAGCGGAAGATATTTCCTTTTCACCATAGCCCTCTATGGGCTTCCAAATATCCTTTGCCAATTCCACAAGAACAGCCTTAGCGAAAGGCTTCTTGAAGGCAAAGAGGTAACTCTCTGAGATGAATTAACAGAACACAGAGCAGTTTCTCAAGCTTCTTTCCAGTTTTGAGCGGAAGATATTTCCTTTTCACCATAGCCCTCTATGGGCTTCCAAATATCCCTTTGCCAATTCCACAAGAACAGCCTTAGCAAAGGCTTCTTGAAGAGAAAGATGTAACTCTGAGATGAATTAACAGAACACAGAGCAGTTTCTCAAGCTTCTTTCCAGTTTTGAGCGGAAGATATTTCCTTTTCACCATAGCCCTCTATGGGCTTCCAAATATCCTTTGCCAATTCCACAAGAACAGCCTTAGCGAAGGCTTCTTGAAGGAAAGAGGTAACTCTGTGAGATGAATTAACAGAACACAGAGCAGTTTCTCAGAAAGCTTCTTTCCAGTTTTGAGCGGAAGATATTTCCTTTTCACCATAGCCCTCTAAGGGCTTCCAAATATCCTTTGCCAATTCCACAAGAACAGCCTTAGCGAAGGCTTCTTGAAGGAAAGATGTAACTCTGTGAGATGAATTAACAGAACACAGAGCAGTTTCTCAGAAGCTTCTTTCCAGTTTTGAGCGGAAGATATTTCCTTTTCACCATAGCCCTCTATGGGCTTCCAAATATCCTTTGCCAATTCCATAAGAACAGGCTTAGCGAAAGGCTTCTTGAAGGAAAGATGTAACTCTGTGAGATGAATTCACAGAACACAGAGCACTTTCTCAGAATGCTTCTTTCCAGTTTTGAAAGGAAGATATTTCTTTTTCACCATAGCCCTCTATGGGCTTCCAAATATCCTTGCCAATTCCACAAGAACAGGCTTAGCGAAAGGCTTCTTGAAGGAAAGATGTAACTCTGTGAGATGAATTCACAGAACACAGAGCACTTTCTCAGAAAGCTTCTTTGCAGTTTTGAGCGGAAGATATTTCCTTTTTCACCATAGCCCTCTATGGGCTTCCAAATATCCTTTGCCAATTCCACAAGAACAGCCTTAGCGAAGGCTTCTTGAAGTGAAAGATGTAACTCTGTGAGATGAATTAACAGAACACAGAGCAGTTTCTCAAGCTTCTTTCCAGTTTTGAGCGGAAGATATTTCCTTTTTCACCATAGCCCTCTATGGGCTTCCAAATATCCTTTGCCAATTCCACAAGAAGAGCCTTAGCGAAAGCCTTCTTGAAGGAAAGATGTAACTCTGTGAGATGAATTAACAGAACACAGAGCAGTTTCTCAAGCTTCTTTCCAGTTTTGAAAGGAAGATATTTCCTTTTTCACCATAGCCCTCTATGGGCTTCCAAATATCCTTTGCCAATTCCACAAGAACAGCCTTAGCGAAAGGCTTCTTGAAGGAAAGATGTAACTCTGTGAGATGAATTCACAGAACACAGAGCACTTTCTCAGAAGCTTCTTTCCAGTTTTGAGCGGAAGATATTTCCTTTTTCACCATAGCCCTCTATGGGCTTCCAAATATCCTTTGCCAATTCCACAAGAACAGCCTTAGCGAAAGGCTTCTTGAAGGAAGATGTAACTCTGTGAGATGAATTAACAGAACACAGAGCACTTTCTCAGAAAGCTTCTTTCCAGTTTTGAAAGGAAGATATTTCCTTTTTCACCATAGCCTCTATGGGCTTCCAAATATCCTTAGCCAATTCCATAAGAACAGGCTTAGCGAAAGGCTTCTTGAAGGAAAGATGTAACTCTGTGAGATGAATTAACAGAACACAGAGCACTTTCTCAAGCTTCTTTCCAGTTTTGAGCGGAAGATATTTCCTTTTTCACCATAGCCCTCTATGGGCTTCCAAATATCCTTAGCCAATTCCACAAGAACAGCCTTAGCGAAAGGCTTCTTGAAGGAAAGATGTAACTCTGTGAGATGAATTAACAGAACACAGAGCAGTTTCTCAAGCTTCTTTCCAGTTTTGAACGGAAGATATTTCCTTTTTCACCATAGCCCTCTATGGGCTTCCAAATATCCTTTGCCAATTCCACAAGAACAGCCTTAGCGAAGGCTTCTTGAAGGCAAAGAGGTAACTCTCTGAGATGAATTAACAGAACACAGAGCAGTTTCTCAGAAAGCTTCTTTCCAGTTTTGAGCGGAAGATATTTCCTTTTTCACCATAGCCCTCTATGGGCTTCCAAATATCCTTTGCCAATTCCACAAGAACAGCCTTAGCGAAAGGCTTCTTGAAGGAAAGATGTAACTCTGTGAGATGAATTAACAGAACACAGAGCAGTTTCTCAGAAAGCTTCTTTCCAGTTTTGAGCGGAAGATATTTCCTTTTTCACCATAGCCCTCTATGGGCTTCCAAATATCCTTTGCCAATTCCACAAGAACAGCCTTAGCGAAAGGCTTCTTGAAGGAAAGATGTAACTCTGTGAGATGAATTAACAGAACACAGAGCAGTTTCTCAAGCTTCTTTCCAGTTTTGAGCGGAAGATATTTCCTTTTTCACCATAGCCTCTATGGGCTTCCAAATATCCTTTGCCAATTCCACAAGAACAGCCTTAGCGAAAGGCTTCTTGAAGGAAAGATGTAACTCTGTGAGATGAATTAACAGAACACAGAGCAGTTTCTCAGAAAGCTTCTTTCCAGTTTTGAGCGGAAGATATTTCCTTTTTCACCATAGCCCTCTATGGGCTTCCAAATATCCTTTGCCAATTCCACAAGAACAGCCTTAGCGAAGGCTTCTTGAAGGAAAGATGTAACTCTGTGAGATGAATTAACAGAACACAGAGCAGTTTCTCAGAAAGCTTCTTTCCAGTTTTGAGCGGAAGATATTTCCTTTTTCACCATAGCCCTCTATGGGCTTCCAAATATCCTTTGCCAATTCCACAAGAACAGCCTTAGCGAAAGGCTTCTTGAAGTGAAAGATGTAACTCTGTGAGATGAATTAACAGAACACAGAGCAGTTTCTCAGAAAGCTTCTTTCCAGTTTTGAGCGGAAGATATTTCCTTTTTCACCATAGCCCTCTATGGGCTTCCAAATATCCTTTGCCAATTCCACAAGAACAGCCTTAGCGAAAGGCTTCTTGAAGGAAAGATGTAACTCTGTGAGATGAATTAACAGAACACAGAGCAGTTTCTCAAGCTTCTTTCCAGTTTTGAACGGAAGATATTTCCTTTTTCACCATAGCCCTCTATGGGCTTCCAAATATCCTTTGCCAATTCCACAAGAACAGCCTTAGCGAAAGGCTTCTTGAAGGGAAAGATGTAACTCTGTGAGATGAATTAACAGAACACAGAGCAGTTTCTCAGAAAGCTTCTTTCCAGTTTTGAGCGGAAGATATTTCCTTTTTCACCATAGCCCTCTATGGGCTTCCAAATATCCTTTGCCAATTCCACAAGAACAGCCTTAGCGAAAGGCTTCTTGAAGGAAAGATGTAACTCTGTGAGATGAATTAACAGAACACAGAGCAGTTTCTCAGAAGCTTCTTTCCAGTTTTGAAAGGAAGATATTTCCTTTTTCACCATAGCCCTCTATGGGCTTCCAAATATCCTTAGCCAATTCCATAAGAACAGGCTTAGCGAAGGCTTCTTGAAGGGAAAGATGTAACTCTGTGAGATGAATTAACAGAACACAGAGCAGTTTCTCAGAAAGCTTCTTTCCAGTTTTGAGCGGAAGATATTTCCTTTTTCACCATAGCCCTCTATGGGCTTCCAAATATCCTTGCCAATTCCACAAGAACAGCCTTAGCGAAAGGCTTCTTGAAGTGAAAGATGTAACTCTGTGAGATGAATTAACAGAACACAGAGCAGTTTCTCAAGCTTCTTTCCAGTTTTGAGCGGAAGATATTTCCTTTTTCACCATAGCCTCTATGGGCTTCCAAATATCCTTTGCCAATTCCACAAGAAGAGCCTTAGCGAAAGGCTTCTTGAAGGAAGATGTAACTCTGTGAGATGAATTCACAGAACACAGAGCACTTTCTCAGAAAGCTTCTTTCCAGTTTTGAGCGGAAGATATTTCCTTTTTCACCATAGCCCTCTATGGGCTTCCAAATATCCTTTGCCAATTCCACAAGAACAGCCTTAGCGAAAGGCTTCTTGAAGGAAAGATGTAACTCTGTGAGATGAATTAACAGAACACAGAGCAGTTTCTCAAGCTTCTTTCCAGTTTTGAGCGGAAGATATTTCCTTTTTCACCATAGCCCTCTATGGGCTTCCAAATATCCTTTGCCAATTCCACAAGAACAGCCTTAGCGAAAGGCTTCTTGAAGGAAAGATGTAACTCTGTGAGATGAATTCACAGAACACAGAGCAGTTTCTCAGAAAGCTTCTTTCCAGTTTTGAGCGGAAGATATTTCCTTTTTCACCATAGCCCTCTATGGGCTTCCAAATATCCTTGCCAATTCCACAAGAACAGCCTTAGCCAAAGGCTTCTTGAAGAGAAAGATGTAACTCTCTGAGATGAATTAACAGAACACAGAGCAGTTTCTCAGAAAGCTTCTTTCCAGTTTTGAGCGGAAGATATTTCCTTTTTCACCATAGCCCTCTATGGGCTTCAAATATCCTTTGCCAATTCCACAAGAACAGCCTTAGCGAAAGGCTTCTTGAAGAGAAAGATGTAACTCTGTGAGATGAATTCACAGAACACAGAGCACTTTCTCAGAAAGCTTCTTTCCAGTTTTGAGCGGAAGATATTTCCTTTTCACCATAGCCCTCTATGGGCTTCCAAATATCCCTTTGCCAATTCACAAGAACAGCCTTACGAAAGGCTTCTTGAAGGAAAGAGGTAACTCTGTGAGATGAATTAACAGAACACAGAGCAGTTTCTCAGAAGCTTCTTTCCAGTTTTGAAAGGAAGATATTTCTTTTTCACCATAGCCCTCTATGGGCTTCCAAATATCCTTAGCCAATTCCATAAGAACAGCCTTAGCGAAAGGCTTCTTGAAGGAAAGATGTAACTCTGTGAGATGAATTAACAGAACACAGAGCACTTTCTCAAGCTTCTTTCCAGTTTTGAGCGGAAGATATTTCCTTTTTCACCATAGCCCTCTATGGGCTTCCAAATATCCTTTGCCAATTCCACAAGAACAGCCTTAGCGAAAGGCTTCTTGAAGTGAAAGATGTAACTCTGTGAGATGAATTAACAGAACACAGAGCAGTTTCTCAGAAAGCTTCCTTCCAGTTTTGAGCGGAAGATATTTCCTTTTTCACCATAGCCCTCTATGGGCTTCCAAATATCCTTTGCCAATTCACAAGAACAGCCTTAGCGAAAGGCTTCTTGAAGGCAAAGAGGTAACTCTCTGAGATGAATTCACAGAACACAGAGCAGTTTCTCAGAAAGCTTCTTTCCAGTTTTGAGCGGAAGATATTTCCTTTTTCACCATAGCCCTCTATGGGCTTCCAAATATCCTTGCCAATTCCACAAGAACAGCCTTAGCGAAGGCTTCTTGAAGGAAAGATGTAACTCTGTGAGATGAATTAACAGAACACGGAGCAGTTTCTCAGAAAGCTTCTTTCCAGTTTTGAGCGGAAGATATTTCCTTTTTCACCATAGCCCTCTATGGGCTTCCAAATATCCTTAGCCAATTCCACAAGAACAGCCTTAGCGAAAGGCTTCTTGAAGTGAAAGATGTAACTCTCTGAGATGAATTAACAGAACAGAGCAGTTTCTCAGAAAGCTTCTTTCCAGTTTTGAGCGGAAGATATTTCCTTTTTCACCATAGCCCTCTATGGGCTTCCAAATATCCTTTGCCAATTCCACAAGAACAGCCTTAGCGAAAGGCTTCTTGAAGTGAAAGATGTAACTCTGTGAGATGAATTAACAGAACACAGAGCAGTTTCTCAGAAAGCTTCTTTGCAGTTTTGAACGGAAGATATTTCCTTTTTCACCATAGCCCTCTATGGGCTTCCAAATATCCCTTTGCCAATTCCACAAGAACAGCCTTAGCCAAAGGCTTCTTGAAGAGAAAGATGTAACTCTCTGAGATGAATTAACAGAACACAGAGCAGTTTCTCAGAAAGCTTCTTTCCAGTTTTGAACGGAAGATATTTCCTTTTTCACCATAGCCCTCTATGGGCTTCCAAATATCCCTTTGCCAATTCCACAAGAACAGCCTTAGCGATAGGCTTCTTGAAGGGAAAGAGGTAACTCTGTGAGATGAATTCACAGAACACAGAGCAGTTTCTCAGAAAGCTTCTTTCCAGTTTTGAACGGAAGATATTTCCTTTTTCACCATAGCCCTCTATGGGCTTCCAAATATCCCTTTGCCAATTCCACAAGAACAGCCTTTACGAAAGGCTTCTTGAAGGGAAAGAGGTAACTCTGTGAGATGAATTAACAGAACACAGAGCAGTTTCTCAGAATGCTTCTTTCCAGTTTTGAAAGGAAGATATTTCCTTTTTCACCATAGCCCTCTATGGGCTTCCAAATATCCCTTAGCCAATTCCATAAGAACAGGCTTAGCGAAAGGCTTCTTGAAGGGAAAGATGTAACTCTGTGAGATGAATTAACAGAACACAGAGCACTTTCTCAGAAAGCTTCTTTGCAGTTTTGAACGGAAGATATTTCCTTTTTCACCATAGCCCTCTATGGGCTTCCAAATATCCCTTTGCCAATTCCACAAGAACAGCCTTAGCGAAAGGCTTCTTGAAGTGAAAGATGTAACTCTGTGAGATGAATTAACAGAACACAAAGCAGATTCTCAGAAAGCTTCCTTCCAGTTTTGAACGGATGATATTTCCTTTTTCACCATAGTCCTCTATGGGCTTCCAAATATCCCTTTGCCAATTCCACAAGAAGAGCCTTAGCGAAAGGCTTCTTGAAGGCAAAGAGGTAACTCTCTGAGATGAATTCACAGAACACAGAGCAGTTTCTCAGAAAGCTTCTTTCCAGTTTTGAACGGAAGATATTTCCTTTTTTCCATAGCCCTCTATGGGCTTCCAAATATCCCTTTGCCAATTCCACAAGAACAGCCTTAGCGAAACGCTTCTTGAAGGGAAAGATGTAACTCTGTGAGATGAATTAACAGAACACGGAGCAGTTTCTCAGAAAGCTTCTTTCCAGTTTTGAACGGAAGATATTTCCTTTTTCACCATAGCCCTCTATGGGCTTCCAAATATCACTTTGCCAATTCCACAAGAACAGCCTTAGCGAAAGGCTTCTTGAAGTGAAAGATGTAACTCTCTGAGATGAATTAACAGAACACAGAGCAGTTTCTCAGAAAGCTTCTTTCCAGTTTTGAACGGAAGGTATTTCCTTTTTCACCATAGCCCTCTATGGGCTTCCAAATATCCCTTTGCCAATTCCAGAAGAACAGCCTTAGCGAAAGGCTTCTTGAAGTGAAAGATGTAACTCTGTGAGATGAATTAACAGAACACAGAGCAGTTTCTCAGAAAGCTTCTTTACAGTTTTGAACGGAAGTTATTTCCTTTGTCAGCATAGCCCTCTATGGGCTTCCAAATATCCCTTTGCCAATTCCACAAGAACAGCCTTAGCCAAAGGCTTCTTGAAGAGAAAGATGTAACTCTCTGAGATGAATTAACAGAACACAGAGCAGTTTCTCAGAAAGCTTCTTTCCAGTTTTGAACGGAAGATATTTCCTTTTTCACCATAGCCCTCTATGGGCTTCCAAATATCCCTTTGCCAATTCCACAAGAACAGCCTTAGCGAAAGGCTTCTTAAGGGAAAGAGGTAACTCTGTGAGATGAATTCACAGAACACAGAGCAGTTTCTCAGAAAGCTTCTTTCCAGTTTTGAACGGAAGATATTTCCTTTTTCACCATAGCCCTCTATGGGCTTCCAAATATCCCTTTTCCAATTCCGCAAGAACAGCCTTTACGAAAGGCTTCTTGAAGGGAAAGAGGTAACTCTGTGAGATGAATTAACAGAACACAGAGCAGTTTCTCAGAATGCTTCTTTCCAGTTTTGAAAGGAAGATATTTCCTTTTTCACCATAGCCCTCTATGGGCTTCCAAATATCCCTTAGCCAATTCCATAAGAACAGGCTTAGCGAAGGCTTTTGAAGGAAAGAGGTAACTCTGTGAGATGAATTAACAGAACACAGAGCAGTTTCTCAGAAAGCTTCTTCCAGTTTTGAACGGAAGATATTTCCTTTTTCACCATAGCCCTCTATGGGCTTCCAAATATCCTTTTCCAATTCCACAAAAACAGCCTTAGCGAAAGGCTTCTTGAAGGAAAGATGTAACTCTGTGAGATGAATTAACAGAACACAGAGCAGTTTCTCAGAAAGATTCTTTCCAGTTTTGCACGGAAGATATTTCCTTTTTCACCATAGCCCTCTATGGGCTTCCAAATATCCTTTGCCAATTCCACAAGAACAGCCTTAGCGAAAGGCTTCTTGAAGGAAAGATGTAACTCTGTGAGATGAATTAACAGAACACAGAGCAGTTTCTCAGAAAGCTTCTTTCCAGTTTTGAACGGAAGATATTTCCTTTTTCACCATAGCCCTCTATGGGCTTCCAAATATCCCTTTGCCAATTCCACAAGAACAGCCTTAGCGAAAGGCTTCTTGAAGGGAAAGAGGTAACTCTGTGAGATGAATTCACAGAACACAGAGCATTTTCTCAGAAAGCTTCTTTCCAGTTTTGAACGGAAGATATTTCCTTTTTCACCATAGCCCTCTATGGGCTTCCAAATATCGTTTGCCAATTCCATAAGAACAGCCTTTACGAAAGGCTTCTTGAAGGGAAAGAGGTAACTCTGTGAGATGAATTAACAGAACACAGAGCAGTTTCTCAGAATGCTTCTTTCCAGTTTTGAAAGGAAGATATTTCCTTTTTCACCATAGCCCTCTATGGGCTTCCAAATATCCCTTAGCCAATTCCATAAGAACAGGCTTAGCGAAGGCTTTTGAAGGAAAGAGGTAACTCTGTGAGATGAATTCACAGAACACAGAGCAGTTTCTCAGAAAGCTTCTTCCCATTTTTGAACGGAAGATATTTCCTTTTTCACCATAGCCCTCTATGGGCTTCCAAATATCCCTTTTCCAATTCCACAAAAACAGCCTTAGCGAAAGGCTTCTTCAACGGAAAGATATAACTCTGTGAGATGAATTAACAGAACACAGAGCAGTTTCTCAGAAAGATTCTTTCCAGTTTTGCACGGAAGATATTTCCTTTTTCACCATAGCCCTCTATGGGCTTCCAAATATCCCTTTGCCAATTCCACAAGAACAGCCTTAGCGAAAGGCTTCTTGAAGGGAAAGATGTAACTCTGTGAGATGAATTAACAGAACACAGAGCAGTTTCTCAAGCTTCTTTCCAGTTTTGAAGGAAGATATTTCCTTTTCCCCATAGCCCTCTATGGGCTTCCAAATATCCTTTGCCAATTCCACAAGAACAGCCTTAGCGAAAGGCTTCTTGAAGGAAAGATGTAACTCTGTGAGATGAATTAACAGAACACAGAGCAGTTTCTCAAGCTTCTTTCCAGTTTTGAAGCGGAAGATATTTCCTTTTTCACCATAGCCCTCTATTGGCTTCCAAATATCCCTTTGCCAATTCCACAAGAACAGCCTTAGCGAAAGGCTTCTTGAAGGAAAGATGTAACTCTGAGAGATGAATTAACAGAACACAGAGCACTTTCTCAAGCTTCTTTCCAGTTTTGAGCGGAAGATATTTCCTTTTTCACCATAGCCCTCTATGGGCTTCCAAATATCCATTGCTAATTCCACAAGAACAGCCTTAGCGAAAGGCTTCTTTAAGGGAAAGATGTAACTCTGTGAGATGAATTAACAGAACACAGAGCAGTTTCTCGGAAAGCTTCTTTCCAGTTTTGAACGGAAGATATTTCCTTTTTCACCATAGCCCTCTATGGGCTTCCAAATATCCCTTTGCCAATTCCACAAGAATAGCCTTAGCTAAAGACTTCTTGAAGGGAAAGATGTAACTCTGTGAGATGAATTCACAGAACACAGAGCAGTTTCTCAGAAAGCTTCTTTCCTGTTTTGAACGGAAGATATTTCCTTTTTCACCATAGCCCTCTATGGGCTTCCAACTATCCCTTTGCCAATTCCACAAGAACAGCCTTAGCGAAAGGCTTCTTGAAGAGAAAAATGTAACTCTGTGAGATGAATTAACAGAAAACAGAGCAGTTTCTCAGAAAGCTTCTTTCCAGTTTGGAACGGAAGATATTTCCTTTTTCACCATAGCCCTCTATGGGCTTCCAACCATCCCTTTGCCAATTCCACAAGAACATCCTTAGCGAAAAGCTTCTTGAAGGGAAAGATGTAACTCTGTGAGATGAATTTACAGAACACAGAGCAGTTTCTCAGAAAGCTTCTTTCCAGTTTTGAACGGAAGATATTTCCTTTTTCACCATAGCCCTCTATGGGCTTCCAAATATCCCTTTGCCAATTCCACAAGAACAGCCTTAGCGAAAGGCTTCTTGAAGGGAAAGATGTAACTCTGTGAGATGAATGAACAGAACACAGAGAAGTTTCTCAGAAAGCTTCTTTCCAGTTTTGAACGGAAGATATTTCCTTTTTCACCATAGCCCTCTATGGGCTTCCAAATATCACTTTGCCAATTCCACAAGAACAGCCTTAGCGAAAGGCTTCTTGAAGGGAAAGAGGTAACTCTGTGAGATGAATTAACAGAACACAGAGCAGTTTCTCAGAAAGCTTCCTTCCAGTTTTGAACGGAAGATATTTAATTTTTCACCATAGCCCTCTATATGCTTCCAAATATCCCTTTGCCAATTCCACAAGAACAGCCTTAGCGAAAGGCTTCTTGAAGGCAAAGAGGTAACTCTGTGAGATGAATTAACAGAACACAGAGCAGTTTCTCAGAAAGCTTCTTCCCATTTTTGAACGGAAGATATTTCCTTTTTCACCATAGCCCTCTATGGGCTTCCAAATATCCCTTTTCCAATTCCACAAAAACAGCCTTAGCGAAAGGCTTCTTCAAGGGAAAGATATAACTCTGTGAGATGAATTAACAGAACACAGAGCAGTTTCTCAGAAAGCTTCTTTCCAGTTTTGCACGGAAGATATTTCCTTTTTCACCATAGCCCTCTATGGGCTTCCAAATACCCCTTTGCCAATTCCACAAGAACAGCCTTAGCGAAAGGCTTCTTAAAGGGAAAGAGGTAACTCTGTGAGATGAATTCACAGAAGACAGAGCAGTTTCTCAGAAAGCTTCTTTTAAGTTTTGAGCGGAAGATATTTCCTTTTTCACCATAGCCCTCTATGGGCTTCCAAATATCACTTTGCCAATTCCACAAGAACAGCCTTAGCGAAAGGCTTCTTGAAGGGAACGATGTAACTCTGTGAGATGAATTAACAGAACACAGAGCAGTTTCTCAGAAAGCTTCTTTCCAGTTTTGAACGGAAGATATTTCCTTTTTCACCATAGCCCTCTATGGGCTTCCAAATATCCCTTTGCCAATTCCACAAGAACAGCCTTAGCGAAGGCTTCTTGAAGGAAAGATGTAACTCTGTGAGATGAATTCACAGGACACAGAGCAGTTTCTCAGAAGATTCTTCCCTGTATTGAACGGAAGATATTTCCTTTTTCACCATAGCCCTCTATGGGCTTCCAAATATCCCTTTGCCAATTCCACAAGAAGAGCCTTAGCCAAAGGCTTCTTGAAGGAAAGATGTAACTCTGTGAGATGAATTAACAGAACACAGAGCAGTTTCTCAGAAAGCTTCTTTCCAGTTTTGAACGGAAGATATTTCCTTTTTCACCATAGCCCTCTATGGGCTTCCAAATATCCCTTTGCCAATTCCACAAGAACTGCCTTAGCGAAAGGCTTCTTGAAGGGAAGGAGGTAACTCTGTGAGATGAATTCACAGAACACAGAGCACTTTCTGAGAAAGCTTCTTTCCAGTTTTGAACGGAAGATATTTCCTTTTTCACCATAACCCTCTAAGGGCTTCCAAATATCCCTTTGCCAATTCCACAAGAACAGCCTTAGCGAAAGGCTTCTTGAAGGGAAAGATGTAACTCTGTGAGATGAATTCACAGAACACAGAGCAGTTTCTCAGAAAGCTTCTTTCCAGTTTTGAACGGAAGATATTTCCTTTTTCACCATAGCCCTCTATGGGCTTCCAAATATCCCTTTGCCAATTCCACAAGAACAGCCTTAGCGAAAGGCTTTTGAAGGAAAGATGTAACTCTGTGAGATGAATGAACAGAACACAGAGAAGTTTCTCAGAAAGCTTCTTTCCAGTTTTGAACGGAAGATATTTCCTTTTTCACCATAGCCCTCTATGGGCTTCCAAATATCACTTTGCCAATTCCACAAGAACAGCCTTAGCGAAAGGCTTCTTGAAGTGAAAGATGTAACTCTCTGAGATGAATTAACAGAACACAGAAGTTTCTCAGAAAGCTTCTTCCAGTTTTGAAAGGAAGATATTTCTTTTTCACCATAGCCCTCTATGGGCTTCCAAATATCCCTTTGCCAATTCCACAAGAACAGCCTTAGCGAAAGGCTTCTTGAAGGAAAGATGTAACTCTGTGAGATGAATTCACAGAACACAGAGCAGTTTCTCAGAAAGCTTCTTTCCAGTTTTGAACGGAAGATATTTCCTTTGTCACCATAGCCCTCTATGGGCTTCCAAATATCACTTTGCCAATTCCACAAGAACAGCCTTAGCGAAGGCTTTTGAAGGAAAGATGTAACCTGTGAGATGAATTAACAGAACACAGAGCAGTTTCTCAGAAAGCTTCTTCCAGTTTTGAAAGGAAGATATTTCCTTTTTCACCATAGCCCTCTATGGGCTTCCAAATATCCCTTTGCCAATTCCACAAGAACAGCCTTAGCGAAGGCTTCTTGAAGGAAAGATGTAACTCTGTGAGATGAATTCACAGAACACAGAGCAGTTTCTCAGAAAGCTTCTTTCCAGTTTTGAGCGGAAGATATTTCCTTTGTCACCATAGCCCTCTATGGGCTTCCAAATATCCTTTGCCAATTCCACAAGAAGAGCCTTAGCCAAAGGCTTCTTGAAGGAAAGATGTAACTCTGTGAGATGAATTAACAGAACACAGAGCAGTTTCTCAAGCTTCTTTCCAGTTTTGAACGGAAGATATTTCCTTTTTCACCATAGCCCTCTAAGGGCTTCCAAATATCCCTTTGCCAATTCCACAAGAACAGCCTTAGCGAAAGGCTTCTTGAAGGGAAAGAGGTAACTCTGTGAGATGAATTCACAGAACACAGAGCACTTTCTCAGAAAGCTTCTTTCCAGTTTTGAACGGAAGATATTTCCTTTTTCACCATAGCCCTCTATGGGCTTCCAAATATCCCTTTGCCAATTCCGCAAGAACAGCCTTTACGAAAGGCTTCTTGAAGGGAAAGAGGTAACTCTGTGAGATGAATTAACAGAACACAGAGCACTTTCTCAGAATGCATCTTTCCAGTTTTGAAAGGAAGATATTTCCTTTTTCACCATAGCCCTTTATGGGCTTCCAAATATCCCTTAGCCAATTCCATAAGAACAGGCTTAGCGAAAGGCTTTTGAAGGGAAAGAGGTAACTCTGTGAGATGAATTAAGAGAACACAGAGCAGTTTCTCAGAAAGCTTCTTCCCATTTTTGAACGGAAGATATTTCCTTTTTCACCATACCCCTCTATGGGCTTCCAAATATCCCTTTTCCAATTCCACAAAAACAGCCTTAGCGAAAGGCTTCTTCAAGGGAAAGATATAACTCTGTGAGATGAATTAACAGAACACAGAGCAGTTTCTCAGAAAGCTTCTTTCCAGTTTTGCACGGAAGATATTTCCTTTTTCACCATAGCCCTCTATGGGCTTCCAAATATCCCTTTGCCAATTCCACAAGAACAGCCTTAGCGAAAGGCTTCTTGAAGGGAAAGATGTAACTCTGTGAGATGAATTAACAGAACACAGAGCACTTTCTCAGAAAGCTTCTTTCAAGTTTTGAACGGAAGATATTTCCTTTTTTCCATAGCCCTCTATGGGCTTCCAAATATCTCTTTGCCAATTCCACAAGAACAGCCTTAGCGAAAGGCTTCTTGAAGGGAAAGATGTAACTCTGTGAGATTAATTAACAGAACACAGAGCAGTTTCTCAGAAAGCTTCTTTCCAGTTTTGAACGGAAGATATTTCCTTTTTCACCATAGCCCTCTATGGGCTTCCAAATATCGCTTTGCCAATTCCACAAGAAGAGCCTTAGCGAAAGGCTTCTTGAAGGGAAAGATGTAACTCTGTTAGATGAATTCACAGAACACAGAGCAGTTTCTCAGAAAGCTTCTTTCCAGTTTTGAACGGAAGATATTTCCTTTTCACCATAGCCCTCTATGGGCTTCCAAATATCCTTTGCCAATTCCACAAGAACAGCCTTAGCCAAAGGCTTCTTGAAGAAAGATGTAACTCTCTGAGATGAATTAACAGAACACAGAGCAGTTTCTCAGAAAGCTTCTTTCCAGTTTTGAGCGGAAGATATTTCCTTTTCACCATAGCCCTCTATGGGCTTCCAAATATCCTTTGCCAATTCCACAAGAACAGCCTTAGCGAAAGGCTTCTTGAAGGAAAGAGGTAACTCTGTGAGATGAATTCACAGAACACAGAGCACTTTCTCAGAAAGCTTCTTTCCAGTTTTGATCGGAAGATATTTCCTTTTCACCATAGCCTCTATGGGCTTCCAAATATCCTTTGCCAATTCCACAAGAACAGCCTTAGTGAAAGGCTTCTTGAAGGAAAGAGGTAACTCTGTGAGATGAATTAACAGAACACAGAGCAGTTTCTCAGAATGCTTCTTTCCAGTTTTGAAAGGAAGATATTTCCTTTTTCACCATAGCCCTCTATGGGCTTCCAAATATCCCTTAGCCAATTCCATAAGAACAGGCTTAGCGAAAGGCTTTTGAAGGGAAAGAGGTAACTCTGTGAGATGAATTAACAGAACACAGAGCAGTTTCTCAGAAAGCTTCTTCCCATTTTTGAACGGAAGATATTTCCTTTTTCACCATAGCCCTCTATGGGCTTCCAAATATCCCTTTTCCAATTCCACAAAAACAGCCTTAGCGAAAGGCTTCTTCAACGGAAAGATATAACTCTGTGAGATGAATTAACAGAACACAGAGCAGTTTCTCAGAAAGCTTCTTTCCAGTTTTGCACGGAAGATATTTCCTTTTTCACCATAGCCCTCTATGGGCTTCCAAATATCCCTTTGCCAATTCCACAAGAACAGCCTTAGCGAAAGGCTTCTTGAAGGGAAAGATGTAACTCTGTGAGATGAATTAACAGAACACAGAGCAGTTTCTCAGAAAGCTTCTTTCCAGTTTTGAAGGGAAGATATTTCCTTTTTCACCATAGCCCTCTATGGGCTTCCAAATATCCTTGCCAATTCCACAAGAACAGCCTCAGCGAAAGGCTTCTTGAAGGAAAGATGTAACTCTGTGAGATGAATTAACAGAACACAGAGCAGTTTCTCAGAAAGCTTCTTTCCAGTTTTGAACGGAAGAAATTTCCTTTTTCACCATAGCCCTCTATTGGATTCCAAATATCCCTTTGCCAATTCCACAAGAACAGCCTTAGCGAAAGGCTTCCTGAAGGGAAAGATGTAACTCTGTGAGATGAATTAACAGAACACAGAGCACTTTCTCAGAAAGCTTCTTCCAGTTTTGAACGGAAGATATTTCCTTTTTCACCATAGCCCTCTATGGGCTTCCAAATATCCCTTTGCGTATTCCACAAGAACAGCCTTAGCGAAAGGCTTCTTGAGGGGAAAGATGTAACTCTGTGAGATGAATTAACAGAACACAGAGCAGTTTCTCAGAAAGCTTCTTTCCAGTTTTGAACGGAAGATATTTCCTTTTTCACCATAGCCCTCTATGGGCTTCCAAATATCCCTTTGCCAATTCCACAAGAATAGCCTTAGCTAAAGACTTCTTGAAGGGAAAGATGTAACTCTGTGAGTTGAATTCACAGAACACAGAGCAGTTTCTCAGAAAGCTTCTTTCCTGTTTTGAACGGAAGGTATTTCCTTTTTCACCATAGCCCTCTATGGGCTTCCAACTATCCCTTTGCCAATTCCACAAGAAAAGCCTTAGCGAAAGGCTTCTTGAAGAGAAAGATGTAACTCTGTGAGATGAATTAACAGAAAACAGAGCAGTTTCTCAGAAAGCTTCTTTCCAGTTTGGAACGGAAGATATTTCCTTTTTCACCATAGCCCTCTATGGGTTTCCAAATATCCTTTGCCAATTCCACAAGAACAGCCTTAGCGAAAGGCTTCTTGAAGGGAAAGATGTAACTCTTTGAGATGAATTCACAGAACACAGAGCAGTTTCTCAGAAAGCTTCTTTCCAGTTTTGAACGGAAGATATTTCCTTTTTCACCATAGCCCTCTATGGGCTTCCAAATATCCCTTTGCCAATTCCACAAGAACAGCCTTAGCGAAAGGCTTCTTGAAGGGAAGGAGGTAACTCTGTGAGATTAATTCACAGAACACAGAGCACTTTCTCAGAAAGCTTCTTTCCAGTTTTGAACGGAAGTTATTTCCTTTTTCACCATAGCCCTCTATGGGCTTCCAAATATCCCTTTGCCAATTCCACAAGAACAGCCTCAGCGAAAGGCTTCTTGAAGGGAAAGATGTAACTCTGTGAGATGAATTAACGGAACACAGAGGAGTTTCTCAGAAAGCTTCTTTCCAGTTTTGAACGGAAGATATTTCCTTTTTCACCATAGCCCTCTATGGGCTTCCAAATATCCCTTTGCCAATTCCACAAGAACAGCCTCAGCGAAAGGCTTCTTGAAGGAAAGATGTAACTCTGTGAGATGAATTAACAGAACACAGAAGTTTCTCAAGCTTCTTTCCAGTTTTGAACGGAAGATATTTCCTTTTTCACCATAGCCCTCTATGGGCTTCCAACCATCCCTTTGCCAATTCCACAAGAACATCCTTAGCGAAAGGCTTCTTGAAGGGAAAGATGTAACTCCGTGAGATGAATTTACAGAACACAGAGCAGTTTCTCAGAAAGCTTCTTTCTAGTTTTGAACGGAAGATATTTCCTTTTTCACCATAGCCATCTATGGGCTTCCAAATATCCCTTTGCCAATTCCACAAGAACAGCCTTAGTGAAAGGCTTCTTGAAGGAAAGATGTAACTCTGAGATGAATTAACAGAACACAGAAGTTTCTCAAGCTTCTTTCCAGTTTTGAGCGGAAGATATTTCCTTTTTCACCATAGCCCTCTATGGGCTTCCAAATATCCTTTGCCAATTCCACAAGAACAGCCTTAGCGAAGGCTTCTTGAAGGGAAAGAGGTAACTCTGTGAGATGAATTAACAGAACACAGAGCAGTTTCTCAGAAAGCTTCCTTCCAGTTTTGAACGGAAGATATTTTATTTTTCACCATAGCCCTCTATATGCTTCCAAATATCCCTTTGCCAATTCCACAAGAACAGCCTTAGCGAAAAGCTTCTTGAAGGCAAAAGGTAACTCTGTGTGATGAATTAACAGAACACAGAGCAGTTTCTCAGAAAGCTTCTTCCCATTTTTGAACGGAAGATATTTCCTTTTTCACCATAGCCCTCTATGGGCTTCCAAATATCCCTTTTCCAATTGCACAAAAACAGCCTTAGCGAAAGGCTTCTTCAAGGGAAAGATATAACTCTGTGAGATGAATTAAGAGAACACAGAGCAGTTTCTGAGGAAGCTTCTTTTCAGTTTTGCACGGAAGATATTTCCTTTTTCACCATAGCCCTCTATGGGCTTCCAAATACCCCTTTGCCAATTCCACAAGAACAGCCTTAGCGAAAGGCTTCTTAAAGGGAAAGAGGTAACTCTGTGAGATGAATTCACAGAACACAGAGCAGTTTCTCAGAAAGCTTCTTTTCAGTTTTGAGCGGAAGATATTTCCTTTTTCACCATAGCCCTCTATGGGCTTCCAAATATCCTTGCCAATTCCACAAGAACAGCCTTAGCGAAGGCTTCTTGAAGGGAAAGAGGTAACTCTGTGAGATGAATTCACAGAACACAGAGCACTTTCTCAAGCTTCTTTCCAGTTTTGAGCGGAAGATATTTCCTTTTCACCATAGCCCTCTATGGGCTTCCAAATATCCTTTGCGTATTCCACAAGAACAGCCTTAGCGAAGGCTTCTTGAGGGAAAGATGTAACTCTGTGAGATGAATTAACAGAACACAGAGCAGTTTCTCAAGCTTCTTTCCAGTTTTGAGCGGAAGATATTTCCTTTTCACCATAGCCCTCTATGGGCTTCCAAATATCCTTTGCCAATTCCACAAGAATAGCCTTAGCTAAAGACTTCTTGAAGGAAAGATGTAACTCTGTGAGTTGAATTCACAGAACACAGAGCAGTTTCTCAAGCTTCTTTCCTGTTTTGAGCGGAAGGTATTTCCTTTTCACCATAGCCCTCTATGGGCTTCCAACTATCCTTTGCCAATTCCACAAGAAAAGCCTTAGCGAAGGCTTCTTGAAGAAAGATGTAACTCTGTGAGATGAATTAACAGAAAACAGAGCAGTTTCTCAAGCTTCTTTCCAGTTTGGAACGGAAGATATTTCCTTTTTCACCATAGCCCTCTATGGGCTTCCAAATATCCTTTGCCAATTCCACAAGAATAGCCTTAGCTAAAGACTTCTTGAAGGAAAGATGTAACTCTGTGAGTTGAATTCACAGAACACAGAGCAGTTTCTCAGAAAGCTTTTTCCAGTTTTGAAGCGGAAGATATTTCCTTTTTCACCATAGCCCTATGGGCTTCCAACTATCCTTTGCCAATTCCACAAGAAAAGCCTTAGCGAAAGGCTTTTGAAGGAAAGATGTAACTCTGTGAGATGAATTCACAGAACACAGAGCAGTTTCTCAGAAAGCTTTTTCCAGTTTTGAACGGAAGATATTTCCTTTTTCACCATAGCCCTCTATGGGTTTCCAAATATCCTTTGCCAATTCCACAAGAACAGCCTTAGCGAAGGCTTCTTGAAGGAAAGATGTAACTCTTTGAGATGAATTCACAGAACACAGAGCAGTTTCTCAGAAAGCTTCTTTCCAGTTTTGAACGGAAGATATTTCCTTTTCACCATAGCCCTCTATGGGCTTCCAAATATCCTTTGCCAATTCCACAAGAACAGCCTTAGCGAAAGGCTTCTTGAAGGAAGGAGGTAACTCTGTGAGATTAATTCACAGAACACAGAGCACTTTCTCAAGCTTCTTTCCAGTTTTGAGCGGAAGTTATTTCCTTTTCACCATAGCCCTCTATGGGCTTCCAAATATCCCTTGCCAATTCCACAAGAACAGCCTCAGCGAAAGGCTTCTGAAGGAAAGATGTAACTCTGTGAGATGAATTAACAGAACACAGAGGAGTTTCTCAGAAAGCTTCTTTCCAGTTTTGAACGGAAGATATTTCCTTTTTCACCATAGCCCTCTATGGGCTTCCAACCATCCCTTTGCCAATTCCACAAGAACATCCTTAGCGAAAGGCTTCTTGAAGGGAAAGATGTAACTCCGTGAGATGAATTTACAGAACACAGAGCAGTTTCTCAGAAAGCTTCTTTCTAGTTTTGAACGGAAGATATTTCCTTTTTCACCATAGCCATCTATGGGCTTCCAAATATCCCTTTGCCAATTCCACAAGAACAGCCTTAGTGAAAGGCTTCTTGAAGGGAAAGATGTAACTCTGTGAGATGAATGAACAGAACACAGAGAAGTTTCTCAGAAAGCTTCTTTCCAGTTTTGAACGGAAGATATTTCCTTTTTCACCATAGCCCTCTATGGGCTTCCAAATATCACTTTGCCAATTCCACAAGAACAGCCTTAGCGAAAGGCTTCTTGAAGGGAAAGAGGTAACTCTGTGAGATGAATTAACAGAACACAGAGCAGTTTCTCAGAAAGCTTCCTTCCAGTTTTGAACGGAAGATATTTTATTTTTCACCATAGCCCTCTATATGCTTCCAAATATCCCTTTGCCAATTCCACAAGAACAGCCTTAGCGAAAAGCTTCTTGAAGGCAAAAGGTAACTCTGTGTGATGAATTAACAGAACACAGAGCAGTTTCTCAGAAAGCTTCTTCCCATTTTTGAACGGAAGATATTTCCTTTTTCACCATAGCCCTCTATGGGCTTCCAAATATCCCTTTTCCAATTCCACAAAAACAGCCTTAGCGAAAGGCTTCTTCAAGGGAAAGATATAACTCTGTGAGATGAATTAACAGAACACAGAGCAGTTTCTGAGGAAGCTTCTTTCCAGTTTTGCACGGAAGATATTTCCTTTTTCACCATAGCCCTCTATGGGCTTCCAAATACCCCTTTGCCAATTCCACAAGAACAGCCTTAGCGAAAGGCTTCTTAAAGGGAAAGAGGTAACTCTGTGAGATGAATTCACAGAACACAGAGCCGTTTCTCAGAAAGCTTCTTTTCAGTTTTGAGCGGAAGATATTTCCTTTTTCACCATAGCCCTCTATGGGCTTCCAAATATCACTTTGCCAATTCCACAAGAACAGCCTTAGCGAAAGGCTTCTTGAAGGGAAAGAGGTAACTCTGTGAGATGAATTCACAGAACACAGAGCACTTTCTCAGAAAGCTTCTTTCCAGTTTTGAACGGAAGATATTTCCTTTTTCACCATAGCCCTCTATGGGCTTCCAAATATCCCTTTTCCAATTCCACAAGGACAGCGTTAGCGAAAGGCTTCTTGAAAGGAAAGATGTAACTCTGTGAGATGAATTAACAGAACACAGAGCAGTTTCTCAGAAAGCTTCTTTCCAGTTTTGAACGGAAGATATTTCCTTTTTCACCATAGCCCTCTATGGGCTTCCAAATATCCCTTTGCCAATTCCACAAGAACAGCCTTAGCGAAAGGCTTCTTGAAGGGAAAGATGTAACTCTGTGAGATGAATTAAGAGAACACAGAGCAGTTTCTCAGAAAGCTTCTTTCTAGTTTTGAACGGAAGATATTTCCTTTTTCACCATAGCCCTCTATGGGCTTCCAAATATCCTTTGCCAATTCCACAAGAACAGCCTTAGCGAAAGGCTTCTTGAAGGAAAGATGTAACTCTGTGAGATGAATTCACAGAACACAGAGCAGTTTCTCAGAAAGCTTCTTTCCAGTTTTGAACGGAAGATATTTCCTTTTTCACCATAGCCCTCTATGGGCTTCCAAATATCCTTTGCCAATTCCACAAGAACAGCCTTAGCGAAAACTTCTTGAAGGAAAGATGTAACTCTGTGAGATGAATTCACAGAACACAGAGCAGTTTCTCAGAAAGCTTCTTTCCAGTTTTGAGCGGAAGATATTTCCTTTTTCACCATAGCCCTCTATGGGCTTCCAAATATCACTTTGCCAATTCCACAAGAACAGCCTTAGCGAAAGGCTTCTTGAAGAGAAAGATGTAACTCTGTGAGATGAATTAACAGAACACAGAGCAGTTTCTCAGAAAGCTTCTTTCCAGTTTTGAAAGGAAGATATTTCCTTTTTCACCATAGCCCTCTATGGGCTTCCAAATATCCTTTGCCAATTCCACAAGAACAGCCTTAGCGAAAGGCTTCTTGAAGGAAAGATGTAACTCTGTGAGATGAATTCACAGAACACAGAGCACTTTCTCAGAAAGCTTCTTTCCAGTTTTGAACGGAAGATATTTCCTTTTTCACCATAGCCCTCTATGGGCTTCCAAATATCCCTTTGCCAATTCCACAAGAACAGCCTTAGCGAAAGGCTTCTTGAAGGAAAGATGTAACTCTGTGAGATGAATTCACAGAACACAGAGCACTTTCTCAGAAAGCTTCTTTCCAGTTTTGAACGGAAGATATTTCCTTTTTCACCATAGCCCTCTATGGGCTTCCAAATATCCTTTGCCAATTCCACAAGAACAGCCTTAGCGAAGGCTTCTTGAAGGAAAGATGTAACTCTGTGAGATGAATTAACAGAACACAGAGCAGTTTCTCAGAAAGCTTCTTTCCAGTTTTGAACGGAAGATATTTCCTTTTTCACCATAGCCCTCTATGGGCTTCCAAATATCCTTTGCCAATTCCACAAGAACAGCCTTAGCGAAAGGCTTCTTGAAGGAAAGATGTAACTCTGTGAGATGAATTAACAGAACACAGAGCAGTTTCTCAAGCTTCTTTCCAGTTTTGAACGGAAGATATTTCCTTTTTCACCATAGCCCTCTATGGGCTTCCAAATATCCCTTTGCCAATTCCACAAGAACAGCCTTAGCGAAAGGCTTCTTGAAGGAAAGATGTAACTCTGTGAGATGAATTAACAGAACACAGAGCAGTTTCTCAAGCTTCTTTCCAGTTTTGAGCGGAAGATATTTCCTTTTTCACCATAGCCCTCTATGGGCTTCCAAATATCCTTTGCCAATTCCACAAGAACAGCCTTAGCGAAGGCTTCTTGAAGGAAAGATGTAACTCTGTGAGATGAATTAACAGAACACAGAGCAGTTTCTCAAGCTTCTTTCCAGTTTTGAGCGGAAGATATTTCCTTTTTCACCATAGCCCTCTATGGGCTTCCAAATATCCCTTTGCCAATTCCACAAGAACAGCCTTAGCGAAAGGCTTCTTGAAGGAAAGATGTAACTCTGTGAGATGAATTAACAGAACACAGAGCACTTTCTCAGAAAGCTTCTTTCCAGTTTTGAGCGGAAGATATTTCCTTTTTCACCATAGCCCTCTATGGGCTTCCAAATATCCTTGCCAATTCCACAAGAACAGCCTTAGCGAAAGGCTTCTTGAAGGAAAGAGGTAACTCTGTGAGATGAATTAACAGAACACAGAGCAGTTTCTCAGAAAGCTTCTTTCCAGTTTTGAAAGGAAGATATTTCCTTTTTCACCATAGCCCTCTATGGGCTTCCAAATATCCTTGCCAATTCCACAAGAACAGCCTTAGCGAAAGGCTTCTTGAAGGAAAGATGTAACTCTGTGAGATGAATTAACAGAACACAGAGCAGTTTCTCAGAAAGCTTCTTTCCAGTTTTGAGCGGAAGATATTTCCTTTTCACCATAGCCCTCTATGGGCTTCCAAATATCCTTTTCCAATTCCACAAGAACAGCCTTAGCGAAAGGCTTCTTGAAGGAAAGATGTAACTCTGTGAGATGAATTAACAGAACACAGAGCAGTTTCTCAGAAAGCTTCTTTCCAGTTTTGAGCGGAAGATATTTCCTTTTTCACCATAGCCCTCTATGGGCTTCCAAATATCCTTTGCCAATTCCACAAGAACAGCCTTAGCGAAAGGCTTCTTGAAGGAAAGATGTAACTCTGTGAGATGAATTAACAGAACACAGAGCAGTTTCTCAGAAAGCTTCTTTCCAGTTTTGAGCGGAAGATATTTCCTTTTCACCATAGCCCTCTATGGGCTTCCAAATATCCTTTGCCAATTCCACAAGAAGAGCCTTAGCGAAAGGCTTCTTGAAGGGAAAGATGTAACTCTGTGAGATGAATTAACAGAACACAGAGCAGTTTCTCAAGCTTCTTTCCAGTTTTGAGCGGAAGATATTTCCTTTTCACCATAGCCCTCTATGGGCTTCCAAATATCCCTTTGCCAATTCCACAAGAACAGCCTTAGCGAAAGGCTTCTTGAAGGGAAAGATGTAACTCTGTGAGATGAATTAACAGAACACAGAGCAGTTTCTCAGAAAGCTTCTTTCCAGTTTTGAGCGGAAGATATTTCCTTTTTCACCATAGCCCTCTATGGGCTTCCAAATATCCTTTTCCAATTCCACAAGAACAGCCTTAGCGAAGGCTTCTTGAAGGGAAAGATGTAACTCTGTGAGATGAATTCACAGAACACAGAGCAGTTTCTCAGAAAGCTTCTTCCAGTTTTGAGCGGAAGATATTTCCTTTTCACCATAGCCCTCTATGGGCTTCCAAATATCCCTTTTCCAATTCCACAAGAACAGCCTTAGCGAAAGGCTTCTTCAAGGGAAAGATATAACTCTGTGAGATGAATTAACAGAACACAGAGCAGTTTCTCAAGCTTCTTTCCAGTTTTGAGCGGAAGATATTTCCTTTTTCACCATAGCCCTCTATGGGCTTCCAAATATCCTTTGCCAATTCCACAAGAACAGCCTTAGCGAAGGCTTCTTGAAGGAAAGAGGTAACTCTGTGAGATGAATTCACAGAACACAGAGCAGTTTCTCAGAAAGCTTCTTTCAGTTTTGAGCGGAAGATATTTCCTTTTTCACCATAGCCCTCTATGGGCTTCCAAATATCCTTTGCCAATTCCACAAGAACAGCCTTAGCGAAGGCTTCTTGAAGGAAAGAGGTAACTCTGTGAGATGAATTAACAGAACACAGAGCAGTTTCTCAGAAAGCTTCTTTCCAGTTTTGAGCGGAAGATATTTCCTTTTCACCATAGCCCTCTATGGGCTTCCAAATATCCTTTTCCAATTCCACAAGAACAGCCTTAGCGAAGGCTTCTTGAAGAAAGATGTAACTCTGTGAGATGAATTAACAGAACACAGAGCAGTTTCTCAGAAAGCTTCTTTCCAGTTTTGAGCGGAAGATATTTCCTTTTTCACCATAGCCCTCTATGGGCTTCCAAATATCCTTTGCCAATTCCACAAGAACAGCCTTAGCGAAGGCTTCTTGAAGGAAAGATGTAACTCTGTGAGATGAATTAACAGAACACAGAGCAGTTTCTCAGAAAGCTTCTTTCCAGTTTTGAGCGGAAGATATTTCCTTTTCACCATAGCCCTCTATGGGCTTCCAAATATCCTTTGCCAATTCCACAAGAACAGCCTTAGCGAAGGCTTCTTGAAGGGAAAGATGTAACTCTGTGAGATGAATTCACAGAACACAGAGCAGTTTCTCAGAAAGCTTCTTTCCTGTTTTGAGCGGAAGATATTTCCTTTTCACCATAGCCCTCTATGGGCTTCCAAATATCCTTTGCCAATTCCACAAGAACAGCCTTAGAAAGGCTTCTTGAAGAGAAAGATGTAACTCTGTGAGATGAATTAACAGAACACAGAGCAGTTTCTCAGAAATCTTCTTTCCAGTTTTGAACGGAAGATATTTCCTTTTTCACCATAGCCCTCTATGGGCTTCCAAATATCCCTTTGCCAATTCCATAAGAACAGGCTTAGCGAAAGGCTTCTTGAAGGGAAAGAGGTAACTCTGTGAGATGAATTAACAGAACACAGAGCAGTTTCTCAGAAAGCTTCTTTCCAGTTTTGAACGGAAGATATTTCCTTTTTCACCATAGCCCTCTATGGGCTTCCAAATATCCCTTTGCCAATTCCACAAAAACAGCCTTAGCGAAAGGCTTCTTCAAGGGAAAGATATAACTCTGTGAGATGAATTAACAGAACACAGAGCAGTTTCTCAAGCTTCTTTCCAGTTTTGAGCGGAAGATATTTCCTTTTCACCATAGCCCTCTAAGGGCTTCCAAATATCCTTTGCCAATTCCACAAGAACAGCCTTAGCGAAGGCTTCTTGAAGGGAAAGATGTAACTCTGTGAGATGAATTAACAGAACACAGAGCAGTTTCTCAGAAAGCTTCTTTCCAGTTTTGAAGGAAGATATTTCCTTTTCCCCATAGCCCTCTATGGGCTTCCAAATATCCCTTTGCCAATTCCACAAGAACAGCCTTAGCGAAAGGCTTCTTGAAGGGAAAGATGTAACTCTGTGAGATGAATTAACAGAACACAGAGCAGTTTCTCAAGCTTCTTTCCAGTTTTGAGCGGAAGATATTTCCTTTTCACCATAGCCCTCTATGGGCTTCCAAATATCCTTTGCCAATTCCACAAGAACAGCCTTAGCGAAAGGCTTCTTGAAGGAAAGATGTAACTCTGTGAGATGAATTAACAGAACACAGAGCACTTTCTCAAGCTTCTTTCCAGTTTTGAGCGGAAGATATTTCCTTTTCACCATAGCCCTCTATGGGCTTCCAAATATCCCTTTGCCAATTCCACAAGAACAGCCTTAGCGAAAGGCTTCTTGAAGGAAAGATGTAACTCTGTGAGATGAATTAACAGAACACAGAGCAGTTTCTCAGAAAGCTTCTTTCCAGTTTTGAGCGGAAGATATTTCCTTTTCACCATAGCCCTCTATGGGCTTCCAAATATCCTTTGCCAATTCCACAAGAATAGCCTTAGCTAAAGACTTCTTGAAGGAAAGATGTAACTCTGTGAGATGAATTCACAGAACACAGAGCAGTTTCTCAGAAAGCTTCTTTCCTGTTTTGAGCGGAAGGTATTTCCTTTTCACCATAGCCCTCTATGGGCTTCCAAATATCCTTTGCCAATTCCACAAGAACAGCCTTAGCGAAAGGCTTCTTGAAGGAAAGATGTAACTCTGTGAGATGAATTAACAGAACACAGAGCAGTTTCTCAAGCTTCTTTCCAGTTTTGAGCGGAAGATATTTCCTTTTTCACCATAGCCCTCTATGGGTTTCCAAATATCCCTTTGCCAATTCCACAAGAACAGCCTTAGCGAAAGGCTTCTTGAAGGAAAGATGTAACTCTGTGAGATGAATTCACAGAACACAGAGCAGTTTCTCAAGCTTCTTTCCAGTTTTGAGCGGAAGATATTTCCTTTTTCACCATAGCCCTCTATGGGCTTCCAAATATCCTTTGCCAATTCCACAAGAACAGCCTTAGCGAAAGGCTTCTTGAAGGGAAGATGTAACTCTGTGAGATGATTTCACAGAACACAGAGTAGTTTCTCAGAAAGCTTCTTTCCAGTTTTGACCGGAAGTTATTTCCTTTTTCACCATAGCCCTCTATGGGCTTCCAAATATCCCTTTGCCAATTCCACAAGAACAGCCTTAGCGAAAGGCTTCTTGAAGGAAAGATGTAACTCTGTGAGATGAATTAACAGAACACAGAGCAGTTTCTCAAGCTTCTTTCCAGTTTTGAGCGGAAGATATTTCCTTTTTCACCATAGCCCTCTATGGGCTTCCAAATATCCTTTGCCAATTCCACAAGAACAGCCTTAGCGAAGGCTTCTTGAAGGGAAAGAGGTAACTCTGTGAGATGAATTCACAGAACACAGAGCAGTTTCTCAAGCTTCTTTCAGTTTTGAGCGGAAGATATTTCCTTTTTCACCATAGCCCTCTATGGGCTTCCAAATATCACTTTGCCAATTCCACAAGAACAGCCTTAGCGAAGGCTTCTTGAAGGGAAAGATGTAACTCTGTGAGATGAATTACAGAACACAGAGCAGTTTCTCAAGCTTCTTTCCAGTTTTGAGCGGAAGATATTTCCTTTTTCACCATAGTCCTCTATGGGCTTCCAAATATCCCTTTGCCAATTCCACAAGAACAGCCTTAGCGAAGGCTTCTTGAAGAGAAAGATGTAACTCTGTGAGATGAATTAACAGAACACAGAGCAGATTCTCAAGCTTCTTTCCAGTTTTGAGCGGAAGATATTTCCTTTTTCACCATAGCCCTCTATGGGCTTCCAAATATCCTTTGCCAATTCCACAAGAACAGCCTTAGCGAAAGGCTTCTTGAAGGAAAGATGTAACTCTGTGAGATGAATTCACAGAACACAGAGCAGTTTCTCAGAAGCTTCTTTCCAGTTTTGAGCGGAAGATATTTCCTTTTTCACCATAGCCCTCTATGGGCTTCCAAATATCCTTTGCCAATTCCACAAGAAGAGCCTTAGCGAAAGGCTTCTTGAAGAAAGATGTAACTCTGTGAGATGAATTAACAGAACACAGAGCAGTTTCTCAGAAAGCTTCTTTCCAGTTTTGAGCGGAAGATATTTCCTTTTTCACCATAGCCCTCTATGGGCTTCCAAATATCCTTTGCCAATTCCACAAGAACAGCCTTAGCGAAAGGCTTCTTGAAGGAAGGAGGTAACTCTGTGAGATGAATTCACAGAACACAGAGCAGTTTCTCAGAAAGCTTCTTTCCAGTTTTGAGCGGAAGATATTTCCTTTTTCACCATAGCCCTCTATGGGCTTCCAAATATCCTTTGCCAATTCCACAAGAACAGCCTTAGCGAAGGCTTCTTGAAGGAAAGATGTAACTCTGTGAGATGAATTCACAGAACACAGAGCAGTTTCTCAAGCTTCTTTCCAGTTTTGAGCGGAAGATATTTCCTTTTTCACCATAGCCCTCTATGGGCTTCCAAATATCCTTTGCCAATTCCACAAGAACAGCCTTAGCGAAAGGCTTCTTGAAGGAAAGATGTAACTCTGTGAGATGAATGAACAGAAGACAGAGAAGTTTCTCAGAAAGCTTCTTTCCAGTTTTGAGCGGAAGATATTTCCTTTTTCACCATAGCCCTCTAGGGGCTTCCAAATATCACTTTGCCAATTCCACAAGAACAGCCTTAGCGAAGGCTTCTTGAAGGAAAGATGTAACTCTCTGAGATGAATTAACAGAACACAGAGCAGTTTCTCAGAAAGCTTCTTTCCAGTTTTGAGCGGAAGATATTTCCTTTTTCACCATAGCCCTCTATGGGCTTCCAAATATCCTTGCCAATTCCATAAGAACAGCCTTAGCGAAAGGCTTCTTGAAGGGAAAGAGGTAACTCTGTGAGATGAATTAACAGAACACAGAGCAGTTTCTCAGAATGCTTCTTTCCAGTTTTGAAAGGAAGATATTTCCTTTTTCACCATAGCCCTCTATGGGCTTCCAAATATCCCTTAGCCAATTCCATAAGAACAGGCTTAGCGAAAGGCTTTTGAAGGGAAAGAGGTAACTCTGTGAGATGAATTCACAGAACACAGAGCAGTTTCTCAGAAAGCTTCTTCCCATTTTTGAACGGAAGATATTTCCTTTTTCACCATAGCCCTCTATGGGCTTCCAAATATCCCTTTTCCAATTCCACAAAAACAGCCTTAGCGAAAGGCTTCTTCAAGGGAAAGATATAACTCTGTGAGATGAATTAACAGAACACAGAGCAGTTTCTCAGAAAGCTTCTTTCCAGTTTTGCACGGAAGATATTTCCTTTTTCACCATAGCCCTCTATGGGCTTCCAAATATCCCTTTGCCAATTCCACAAGAACAGCCTTAGCGAAAGGCTTCTTGAAGGGAAAGATGTAACTCTGTGAGATGAATTAACAGAACACAGAGCAGTTTCTCAAGCTTCTTTCCAGTTTTGAACGGAAGATATTTCCTTTTTCACCATAGCCCTCTATGGGCTTCCAAATATCCCTTTGCCAATTCCACAAGAAGAGCCTTAGTCAAAGGCTTCTTGAAGAGAAAGATGTAACTCTGTGAGATGAGTTAACAGAACACAGAGCAGTTTCTCAAGCTTCTTTCCAGTTTTGAGCGGAAGATATTTCCTTTTCACCATAGCCCTCTATGGGCTTCCAAATATCCTTTGCCAATTCCACAAGAACAGCCTTAGCGAAAGGCTTCTTGAAGGAAGGAGGTAACTCTGTGAGATGAATTCACAGAACACAGAGCAGTTTCTCAGAAAGCTTCTTTCCAGTTTTGAGCGGAAGATATTTCCTTTTTCACCATAGCCCTCTATGGGCTTCCAAATATCCTTTGCCAATTCCACAAGAACAGCCTTAGTGAAAGGCTTCTTGAAGGAAAGATGTAACTCTGTGAGATGAATTCACAGAACACAGAGCAGTTTCTCAAGCTTCTTTCCAGTTTTGAGCGGAAGATATTTCCTTTTCACCATAGCCCTCTATGGGCTTCCAAATATCCTTTGCCAATTCCACAAGAACAGCCTTAGCGAAAGGCTTCTTGAAGGAAAGATGTAACTCTGTGAGATGAATGAACAGAACACAGAGAAGTTTCTCAGAAAGCTTCTTTCCAGTTTTGAGCGGAAGATATTTCCTTTTTCACCATAGCCCTCTAGGGGCTTCCAAATATCCTTTGCCAATTCCACAAGAACAGCCTTAGCGAAAAGGCTACTTGAAGGAAAGATGTAACTCTCTGAGATGAATTAACAGAACACAGAGCAGTTTCTCAAGCTTCTTTCCAGTTTTGAGCGGAAGATATTTCCTTTTCACCATAGCCCTCTATGGGCTTCCAAATATCCTTTGCCAATTCACAAGAACAGCCTTAGCGAAGGCTTCTTGAAGGAAAGAGGTAACTCTGTGAGATGAATTAACAGAACACAGAGCAGTTTCTCAGAATGCTTCTTTCCAGTTTTGAAAGGAAGATATTTCCTTTTTCACCATAGCCCTTTATGGGCTTCCAAATATCCTTAGCCAATTCCATAAGAACAGGCTTAGCGAAGGCTTTTGAAGGAAAGAGGTAACTCTGTGAGATGAATTAACAGAACACAGAGCAGTTTCTCAGAAAGCTTCTTCCAGTTTTGAGCGGAAGATATTTCCTTTTTCACCATAGCCCTCTATGGGCTTCCAAATATCCTTTTCCAATTCCACAAAACAGCCTTAGCGAAAGGCTTCTTCAAGGAAAGATATAACTCTGTGAGATGAATTAACAGAACACAGAGCAGTTTCTCAAGCTTCTTTCCAGTTTTGCACGGAAGATATTTCCTTTTTCACCATAGCCCTCTATGGGCTTCCAAATATCCTTTGCCAATTCCACAAGAACAGCCTTAGCGAAGGCTTCTTGAAGGAAAGATGTAACTCTGTGAGATGAATTAACAGAACACAGAGCAGTTTCTCAGAAAGCTTCTTTCCAGTTTTGAAGGGAAGATATTTCCTTTTCCCCATAGCCCTCTATGGGCTTCCAAATATCCTTTTCCAATTCCACAAGAACAGCCTTAGCGAAGGCTTCTTGAAGGAAAGATGTAACTCTGTGAGATGAATTAACAGAACACAGAGCAGTTTCTCAGAAAGCTTCTTTCCAGTTTTGAGCGGAAGATATTTCCTTTTTCACCATAGCCCTCTATGGGCTTCCAAATATCCCTTTGCCAATTCCACAAGAACAGCCTTAGCGAAAGGCTTCTTGAAGGGAAAGATGTAACTCTGTTAGATGAATTCACAGAACACAGAGCACTTTCTCAGAAAGCTTCTTTCCAGTTTTGAACGGAAGATATTTCCTTTTTCACCATAGCCCTCTATGGGCTTCCAAATATCCCTTTGCCAATTCCACAAGAACAGCCTTAGCGAAAGGCTTCTTGAAGGGAAAGATGTAACTCTGTGAGATGAATTCACAGAACACAGAGCAGTTTCTCAGAAAGCTTCTTTCCTGTTTTGAACGGAAGATATTTCCTTTTTCACCATATCCCTCTATGGGCTTCCAAATATCCCTTTGCCAATTCCACAAGAAGAGCCTTAGCCAAAGGCTTCTTGAAGAGAAAGATGTAACTCTGTGAGATGAATTAACAGAACACAGAGCAGTTTCTCAGAAATCTTCTTTCCAGTTTTGAACGGAAGATATTTCCTTTTTCACCATAGCCCTCTATGGGCTTCCAAATATCCCTTTGCCAATTCCACAAGAACAGCCTTAGCGAAAGGCTTCTTGAAGGGAAGGAGGTAACTCTGTGAGATGAATTCACAGAACACAGAGCACTTTCTCAGAAAGCTTCTTTCCAGTTTTGAACGGAAGATATTTCCTTTTTCACCATAGCCCTCTATGGGCTTCCAAATATCCCTTTGCGTATTCCACAAGAACAGCCTTAGCGAAAGGCTTCTTGAAGGGAAAGATGTAACTCTGTGAGATGAATTCACAGAACACAGAGCACATTCTCAGAAAGCTTCTTTCCAGTTTTGAACGGAAGATATTTCCTTTTTCACCATAGCCCTCTATGGGCTTCCAAATATCCCTTTGCCAATTCCACAAGAACAGCCTTAGCGAAAGGCTTCTTGAAGAGAAAGATGTAACTCTGTGAGATGAATGAACAGAACACAGAGAAGTTTCTCAGAAAGCTTCTTTCCAGTTTTGAACGGAAGATATTTCCTTTTTCACCATAGCCCTCTATGGGCTTCCAAATATCACTTTGCCAATTCCACAGGAACAGCCTTAGCGAAAGGCTTCTTGAAGTGAAAGATGTAACTCTCTGAGATGAATTAACAGAACAGGGAGCAGTTTCTTAGAAAGCTTCTTTCCAGTTTTGAACGGAAGATATTTCCTTTTTCACCATAGCCCTCTAAGGGCTTCCAAATATCCCTTTGCCAATTAGACAAGAACAGCCTTAGCGAAATTCTTCTTGAAGGGAAAGAGGTAACTCTGTGAGATGAATTAACAGAACACAGAGCAGTTTCTCAGAAAGCTTCTTTCCAGTTTTGAACGGAAGATATTTCCTTTGTCAGCATAGCCCTCTATGGGCTTCCAAATATCCCTTTGCCAATTCCACAAGAACAGCCTTAGCGAAAGGCTTCTTGAAGGGAAAGATGTAACTCTGTGAGATGAATTAACAGAACACAGAGCAGTTTCTCAAGCTTCTTTCAAGTTTTGAGCGGAAGATATTTCCTTTTTCACCATAGCCCTCTATGGGCTTCCAAATATCCTTTGCCAATTCCACAAGAACAGCCTTAGCGAAAGGCTTCTTGAAGGAAAGATGTAACTCTGTGAGATTAATTAACAGAACACAGAGCAGTTTCTCAGAAAGCTTCTTTCCAGTTTTGAGCGGAAGATATTTCCTTTTTCACCATAGCCCTCTATGGGCTTCCAAATATCCTTTGCCAATTCCACAAGAAGAGCCTTAGCGAAAGGCTTCTTGAAGGAAAGATGTAACTCTGTGAGATGAATTCACAGAACACAGAGCAGTTTCTCAGAAAGCTTCTTTCCAGTTTTGAGCGGAAGTTATTTCCTTTTTCACCATAGCCCTCTATGGGCTTCCAAATATCCTTTGCCAATTCCACAAGAACAGCCTTAGCGAAGGCTTCTTGAAGAAAGATGTAACTCTCTGAGATGAATTAACAGAACACAGAGCAGTTTCTCAGAAAGCTTCTTTCCAGTTTTGAGCGGAAGATATTTCCTTTTTCACCATAGCCCTCTATGGGCTTCCAAATATCCTTTGCCAATTCCACAAGAACAGCCTTAGCGAAGGCTTCTTGAAGGAAAGAGGTAACTCTGTGAGATGAATTCACAGAACACAGAGCACTTTCTCAGAAAGCTTCTTTCCAGTTTTGAACGGAAGATATTTCCTTTTTCACCATAGCCCTCTAAGGGCTTCCAAATATCCCTTTGCCAATTCCGCAAGAAGAGAGGTAACTCTGTGAGATGAAATAACAGAACACAGAACAGTTTCTCAGAATGCTTCTTTCCAGTTTTGAAAGGAAGATATTTCCTTTTTCACCATAGCCCTCTATGGGCTTCCAAATATCCCTTAGCCAATTCCATAAGAACAGGCTTAGCGAAAGGCTTTTGAAGGGAAAGAGGTAACTCTGTGAGATGAATTAACAGAACACAGAGCAGTTTCTCAGAAAGCTTCTTTCCAGTTTTGAACGGAAGATATTTCCTTTTTCACCATAGCCCTCTATGGGCTTCAAATATCCTTTTCCAATTCCACAAAAACAGCCTTAGCGAAAGGCTTCTTCAAGGGAAAGATATAACTCTGTGAGATGAATTAACAGAACACAGAGCAGTTTCTCAAGCTTCTTTCCTGTTTTGAGCGGAAGATATTTCCTTTTTCACCATAGCCCTCTATGGGCTTCCAAATATCCCTTTGCCAATTCCACAAGAACAGCCTTAGCGAAAGGCTTCTTGAAGGAAAGATGTAACTCTGTGAGATGAATTAACAGAACACAGAGCAGTTTCTCAAGCTTCTTTCCAGTTTTGAAGGAAGATATTTCCTTTTTCACCATAGCCCTCTATGGGCTTCCAAATATCCTTTGCCAATTCCACAAGAACAGCCTTAGCGAAAGGCTTCTTGAAGGAAAGATGTAACTCTGTGAGATGAATTAACAGAACACAGAGCAGTTTCTCAAGCTTCTTTCCAGTTTTGAGCGGAAGATATTTCCTTTTTCACCATAGCCCTCTATGGGCTTCAAATATCCTTTGCCAATTCCACAAGAACAGCCTTAGCGAAAGGCTTCTTGAAGGAAAGATGTAACTCTGTGAGATGAATTAACAGAACACAGAGCAGTTTCTCAGAAAGCTTCTTTCCAGTTTTGAGCGGAAGATATTTCCTTTTTCACCATAGCCCTCTATGGGCTTCCAAATATCCTTTGCTAATTCCACAAGAACAGCCTTAGCGAAAGGCTTCTTGAAGGAAAGATGTAACTCTGTGAGATGAATTAACAGAACACAGAGCAGTTTCTCAAGCTTCTTTCCAGTTTTGAAGCGGAAGATATTTCCTTTTTCACCATAGCCCTCTATGGGCTTCCAAATATCCTTTGCCAATTCCACAAGAACAGCCTTAGCCAAAGGCTTCTTGAAGGAAAGATGTAACTCTGTGAGATGAATTCACAGAACACAGAGCAGTTTCTCAGAAAGCTTCTTTCCTGTTTTGAGCGGAAGATATTTCCTTTTTCACCATAGCCCTCTATGGGCTTCCAAATATCCCTTTGCCAATTCCACAAGAAGAGCCTTAGCGAAAGGCTTCTTGAAGGAAAGATGTAACTCTGTGAGATGAATTCACAGAACACAGAGCAGTTTCTCAAGCTTCTTTCCAGTTTTGAGCGGAAGATATTTCCTTTTTCACCATAGCCCTCTATGGGCTTCCAAATATCCTTTGCCAATTCCACAAGAACAGCCTTAGCCAAAGGCTTCTTGAAGAAAGATGTAACTCTCTGAGATGAATTAACAGAACACAGAGCAGTTTCTCAGAAAGCTTCTTTCCAGTTTTGAGCGGAAGATATTTCCTTTTTCACCATAGCCCTCTATGGGCTTCCAAATATCCTTTGCCAATTCCACAAGAACAGCCTTAGCGAAAGGCTTCTTGAAGGAAAGAGGTAACTCTGTGAGATGAATTCACAGAACACAGAGCACTTTCTCAGAAAGCTTCTTTCCAGTTTTGAGCGGAAGATATTTCCTTTTTCACCATAGCCCTCTATGGGCTTCCAAATATCCTTTGCCAATTCCACAAGAACAGCCTTAGCGAAAGGCTTGAAGGGAAAGAGGTAACTCTGTGAGATGAATTAACAGAACACAGAGCAGTTTCTCAGAATGCTTCTTTCCAGTTTTGAAAGGAAGATATTTCCTTTTTCACCATAGCCCTCTATGGGTTTCCAAATATCCCTTAGCCAATTCCATAAGAACAGCCTTAGCGAAAGGCTTCTTGAAGGAAAGAGGTAACTCTGTGAGATGAATTAACAGAACACAGAGCAGTTTCTCAGAAAGCTTCTTCCAGTTTTGAGCGGAAGATATTTCCTTTTTCACCATAGCCCTCTATGGGCTTCCAAATATCCCTTTTCCAATTCCACAAAAACAGCCTTAGCGAAGGCTTCTTGAAGGAAAGATATAACTCTGTGAGATGAATTAACAGAACACAGAGCAGTTTCTCAGAAAGCTTCTTTCCAGTTTTGAAGGAAGATATTTCCTTTTTCACCATAGCCCTCTATGGGCTTCCAAATATCCTTTGCCAATTCCACAAGAACAGCCTTAGCGAAGGCTTCTTGAAGGAAAGATGTAACTCTGTGAGATGAATGAACAGAACACAGAGAAGTTTCTCAGAAAGCTTCTTTCCAGTTTTGAAGGAAGATATTTCCTTTTTCACCATAGCCCTCTATGGGCTTCCAAATATCCTTTGCCAATTCCACAAGAACAGCCTTAGCGAAGGCTTCTTGAAGGAAAGATGTAACTCTGTGAGATGAATTCACAGAACACAGAGCAGTTTCTCAGAAAGCTTCTTTCCAGTTTTGAGCGGAAGATATTTCCTTTTTCACCATAGCCCTCTATGGGCTTCCAAATATCCTTTGCCAATTCCACAAGAACAGCCTTAGCGAAGGCTTCTTGAAGGAAAGATGTAACTCTGTGAGATGAATGAACAGAACACAGAGAAGTTTCTCAAGCTTCTTTCCAGTTTTGAGCGGAAGATATTTCCTTTTTCACCATAGCCCTCTATGGGCTTCCAAATATCCTTTGCCAATTCCACAAGAACAGCCTTAGCGAAAGGCTTCTTGAAGGAAAGATGTAACTCTGTGAGATGAATTAACAGAACACAGAGCAGTTTCTCAAGCTTCTTTCCAGTTTTGAGCGGAAGATATTTCCTTTTTCACCATAGCCCTCTATGGGCTTCCAAATATCCTTTGCCAATTCCACAAGAACAGCCTTAGCGAAAGGCTTCTTGAAGGAAAGATGTAACTCTGTGAGATGAATTAACAGAACACAGAGCAGTTTCTCAGAATGCTTCTTTCCAGTTTTGAAAGGAAGATATTTCCTTTTTCACCATAGCCCTCTATGGGCTTCCAAATATCCTTGCCAATTCCATAAGAACAGGCTTAGCGAAAGGCTTTTGAAGGGAAAGAGGTAACTCTGTGAGATGAATTAACAGAACACAGAGCAGTTTCTCAAGCTTCTTTCCAGTTTTGAGCGGAAGATATTTCCTTTTTCACCATAGCCCTCTATGGGCTTCCAAATATCCTTTGCCAATTCCACAAAAACAGCCTTAGCGAAGGCTTCTTGAAGGAAAGATGTAACTCTGTGAGATGAATTAACAGAACACAGAGCAGTTTCTCAGAAGCTTCTTTCCAGTTTTGCACGGAAGATATTTCCTTTTTCACCATAGCCCTCTATGGGCTTCCAAATATCCTTTGCCAATTCCACAAGAACAGCCTTAGCGAAGGCTTCTTGAAGGAAAGATGTAACTCTGTGAGATGAATTAACAGAACACAGAGCAGTTTCTCAGAAAGCTTCTTTCCAGTTTTGAAGGAAGATATTTCCTTTTTCACCATAGCCCTCTATGGGCTTCCAAATATCCTTTTCCAATTCCACAAGAACAGCCTTAGCGAAGGCTTCTTGAAGGAAAGATGTAACTCTGTGAGATGAATTAACAGAACACAGAGCAGTTTCTCAAGCTTCTTTCCAGTTTTGAACGGAAGATATTTCCTTTTTCACCATAGCCCTCTATGGGCTTCCAAATATCCTTTGCCAATTCCACAAGAACAGCCTTAGCGAAGGCTTCTTGAAGGAAGATGTAACTCTGTTAGATGAATTCACAGAACACAGAGCACTTTCTCAGAAAGCTTCTTTCCAGTTTTGAACGGAAGATATTTCCTTTTTCACCCTAGCCCTCTATGGGCTTCCAAATACCCTTTGCCAATTCCACAAGAACAGCCTTAGCGAAAGGCTTCTTGAAGGGAAAGATGTAACTCTGTGAGATGAATTCACAGAACACAGAGCAGTTTCTCAGAAAGCTTCTTTCCTGTTTTGAACGGAAGATATTTCCTTTTTCACCATAGCACTCTATGGGCTTCCAAATATCCCTTTGCCAATTCCACAAGAAGAGCCTTAGCCAAAGGCTTCTTGAAGAGAAAGATGTAACTCTGTGAGATGAATTAACAGAACACAGAGCAGTTTCTCAGAAATCTTCTTTCCAGTTTTGAACGGAAGATATTTCCTTTTTCACCATAGCCCTCTATGGGCTTCCAAATATCCCTTTGCCAATTCCACAAGAACAGCCTTAGCGAAAGGCTTCTTGAAGGGAAGGAGGTAACTCTGTGAGATGAATTCACAGAACACAGAGCACTTTCTCAGAAAGCTTCTTTCCAGTTTTGAACGGAAGATATTTCCTTTTTCACCATAGCCCTCTATGGGCTTCCAAATATCCCTTTGCCAATTCCACAAGAACAGCCTTAGCGAAAGGCTTCTTGAAGGCAAAGATGTAACTCTGTGAGATGAATTCACAGAACACAGAGCACTTTCTCAAGCTTCTTTCCAGTTTTGAGCGGAAGATATTTCCTTTTTCACCATAGCCCTCTATGGGCTTCCAAATATCCTTTGCCAATTCCACAAGAACAGCCTTAGCGAAGGCTTCTTGAAGAAAGATGTAACTCTGTGAGATGAATGAACAGAACACAGAAGTTTCTCAGAAAGCTTCTTTCCAGTTTTGAACGGAAGATATTTCCTTTTTCACCATAGCCCTCTATGGGCTTCCAAATATCACTTTGCCAATTCCACAAGAACAGCCTTAGCGAAAGGCTTCTTGAAGTGAAAGATGTAACTCTCTGAGATGAATTAACAGAACACGGAGCAGTTTCTCAAGCTTCTTTCCAGTTTTGAGCGGAAGATATTTCCTTTTTCACCATAGCCCTCTAAGGGCTTCCAAATATCCTTTGCCAATTCCACAAGAACAGCCTTAGCGAAAGGCTTCTTGAAGGAAAGAGGTAACTCTGTGAGATGAATTCACAGAACACAGAGCAGTTTCTCAGAAAGCTTCTTTCCAGTTTTGAGCGGAAGTTATTTCCTTTTTCACCATAGCCCTCTATGGGCTTCCAAATATCCTTTGCCAATTCCACAAGAACAGCCTTAGCGAAGGCTTCTTGAAGAAAGATGTAACTCTCTGAGATGAATTAACAGAACACAGAGCAGTTTCTCAGAAGCTTCTTTCCAGTTTTGAGCGGAAGATATTTCCTTTTTCACCATAGCCCTCTATGGGCTTCCAAATATCCTTTGCCAATTCCACAAGAACAGCCTTAGCGAAAACTTCTTGAAGGAAAGAGGTAACTCTGTGAGATGAATTCACAGAACACAGAGCACTTTCTCAGAAAGCTTCTTTCCAGTTTTGAGCGGAAGATATTTCCTTTTTCACCATAGCCCTCTAAGGGCTTCCAAATATCCTTTGCCAATTCCACAAGAACAGCCTTAGCGAAGGCTTCTTGAAGAGAAAGATGTAACTCTGTGAGATGAATTAACAGAACACAGAGCAGTTTCTCAGAATGCTTCTTTCCAGTTTTGAAAGGAAGATATTTCCTTTTTCACCATAGCCCTCTATGGGCTTCCAAATATCCTTGCCAATTCCACAAGAACAGCCTTAGCGAAGGCTTCTTGAAGGAAAGAGGTAACTCTGTGAGATGAATTAACAGAACACAGAGCAGTTTCTCAAGCTTCTTTCCAGTTTTGAGCGGAAGATATTTCCTTTTTCACCATAGCCCTCTATGGGCTTCCAAATATCCTTTGCCAATTCCACAAGAAGAGCCTTAGCGAAAGGCTTCTTGAAGGAAAGATGTAACTCTGTGAGATGAATTCACAGAACACAGAGCACTTTCTCAGAAAGCTTCTTTCCAGTTTTGAAGGAAGATATTTCCTTTTTCACCATAGCCTCTATGGGCTTCCAAATATCCTTTGCCAATTCACAAGAACAGCCTTAGCGAAGGCTTCTTGAAGGAAAGAGGTAACTCTGTGAGATGAATTAACAGAACACAGAGCAGTTTCTCAGAATGCTTCTTTCCAGTTTTGAAAGGAAGATATTTCCTTTTTCACCATAGCCCTCTATGGGCTTCCAAATATCCTTTGCCAATTCCATAAGAACAGGCTTAGCGAAAGGCTTTTGAAGGGAAAGAGGTAACTCTGTGAGATGAATTAACAGAACACAGAGCAGTTTCTCAGAAGCTTCTTTCCAGTTTTGAGCGGAAGATATTTCCTTTTTCACCATAGCCCTCTATGGGCTTCCAAATATCCTTTTCCAATTCCACAAAAACAGCCTTAGCGAAGGCTTCTTGAAGGAAAGATATAACTCTGTGAGATGAATTAACAGAACACAGAGCAGTTTCTCAAGCTTCTTTCCAGTTTTGCACGGAAGATATTTCCTTTTTCACCATAGCCCTCTATGGGCTTCCAAATATCCTTTGCCAATTCCACAAGAACAGCCTTAGCGAAGGCTTCTTGAAGGAAAGATGTAACTCTGTGAGATGAATTAACAGAACACAGAGCAGTTTCTCAGAAAGCTTCTTTCCAGTTTTGAAGGAAGATATTTCCTTTTCCCCATAGCCCTCTATGGGCTTCCAAATATCCTTTGCCAATTCCACAAGAACAGCCTTAGCGAAAGGCTTCTTGAAGGAAAGATGTAACTCTGTGAGATGAATTAACAGAACACAGAGCAGTTTCTCAGAAAGCTTCTTTCCAGTTTTGAACGGAAGATATTTCCTTTTTCACCATAGCCCTCTATGGGCTTCCAAATATCCCTTTGCCAATTCCACAAGAACAGCCTTAGCGAAAGGCTTCTTGAAGGAAAGATGTAACTCTGTGAGATGAATTAACAGAACACAGAGCACTTTCTCAGAAAGCTTCTTTCCAGTTTTGAGCGGAAGATATTTCCTTTTTCACCATAGCCCTCTATGGGCTTCCAAATATCCCTTTGCCAATTCCACAAGAACAGCCTTAGCGAAAGGCTTCTTGAAGGAAAGATGTAACTCTGTGAGATGAATTAACAGAACACAGAGCACTTTCTCAGAAAGCTTCTTTCCAGTTTTGAGCGGAAGATATTTCCTTTTTCACCATAGCCCTCTATGGGCTTCCAAATATCCTTGCCAATTCCACAAGAACAGCCTTAGCGAAAGGCTTCTTGAAGGAAAGATGTAACTCTGTGAGATGAATTAACAGAACACAGAGCAGTTTCTCAAGCTTCTTTCCAGTTTTGAGCGGAAGATATTTCCTTTTTCACCATAGCCCTCTATGGGCTTCCAAATATCCTTTGCCAATTCCACAAGAATAGCCTTAGCTAAAGGCTTCTTGAAGGAAAGATGTAACTCTGTGAGATGAATTCACAGAACACAGAGCAGTTTCTCAAGCTTCTTTCCTGTTTTGAGCGGAAGATATTTCCTTTTTCACCATAGCCCTCTATGGGCTTCCAAATATCCTTTGCCAATTCCACAAGAACAGCCTTAGCGAAAGGCTTCTTGAAGGGAAAGATGTAACTCTGTGAGATGAATTCACAGAACACAGAGCAGTTTCTCAGAAAGCTTCTTTCCAGTTTTGAACGGAAGTTATTTCCTTTTTCACCATAGCCCTCTATGGGCTTCCAAATATCCCTTTGCCAATTCCACAAGAACAGCCTTAGCCAAAGGCTTCTTGAAGAGAAAGATGTAACTCTCTGAGATGAATTAACAGAACACAGAGCAGTTTCTCAGAAAGCTTCTTTCCAGTTTTGAACGGAAGATATTTCCTTTTTCACCATAGCCCTCTATGGGCTTCCAAATATCCCTTTGCCAATTCCACAAGAACAGCCTTAGCGAAAGGCTTCTTGAAGGGAAAGAGGTAACTCTGTGAGATGAATTCACAGAACACAGAGCACTTTCTCAGAAAGCTTCTTTCCAGTTTTGAACGGAAGATATTTCCTTTTTCACCATAGCCCTCTATGGGCTTCCAAATATCCCTTTGCCAATTCCACAAGAACAGCCTTAGCGAAAGGCTTCTTGAAGGGAAAGAGGTAACTCTGTGAGATGAATTAACAGAACACAGAGCAGTTTCTCAGAATGCTTCTTTCCAGTTTTGAAAGGAAGATATTTCCTTTTTCACCATAGCCCTCTATGGGCTTCCAAATATCCCTTAGCCAATTCCATAAGAACAGGCTTAGCGAAAGGCTTTTGAAGGGAAAGAGGTAACTCTGTGAGATGAATTAACAGAACACAGAGCAGTTTCTCAGAAAGCTTCTTCCCATTTTTGAACGGAAGATATTTCCTTTTTCACCATAGCCCTCTATGGGCTTCCAAATATCCCTTTTCCAATTCCACAAGAACAGCCTTAGCGAAAGGCTTCTTGAAGGAAAGATGTAACTCTGTGAGATGAATTAACAGAACACAGAGCAGTTTCTCAGAAAGCTTCTTTCCAGTTTTGCACGGAAGATATTTCCTTTTTCACCATAGCCCTCTATGGGCTTCCAAATATCCCTTTGCCAATTCCACAAGAACAGCCTTAGCGAAAGGCTTCTTGAAGGGAAAGATGTAACTCTGTGAGATGAATTAACAGAACACAGAGAAGTTTCTCAGAAAGCTTCTTTCCAGTTTTGAGCGGAAGATATTTCCTTTTTCACCATAGCCCTCTATGGGCTTCCAAATATCCTTTGCCAATTCCACAAGAACAGCCTTAGCGAAAGGCTTCTTGAAGGAAAGATGTAACTCTGTGAGATGAATTCACAGAACACAGAGCAGTTTCTCAGAAAGCTTCTTTCCAGTTTTGAACGGAAGATATTTCCTTTTTCACCATAGCCCTCTATGGGCTTCCAAATATCCTTTTCCAATTCCACAAGAACAGCCTTAGCGAAAGGCTTCTTGAAGGAAAGATGTAACTCTGTGAGATGAATGAACAGAACACAGAGAAGTTTCTCAGAAAGCTTCTTTCCAGTTTTGAGCGGAAGATATTTCCTTTTTCACCATAGCCCTCTATGGGCTTCCAAATATCCTTTGCCAATTCCACAAGAACAGCCTTAGCGAAGGCTTCTTGAAGGAAAGATGTAACTCTGTGAGATGAATTAACAGAACACAGAGCAGTTTCTCAAGCTTCTTTCCAGTTTTGAGCGGAAGATATTTCCTTTTTCACCATAGCCCTCTATGGGCTTCCAAATATCCTTGCCAATTCCACAAGAACAGCCTTAGCGAAAGGCTTCTTGAAGGAAAGAGGTAACTCTGTGAGATGAATTAACAGAACACAGAGCAGTTTCTCAGAATGCTTCTTTCCAGTTTTGAAAGGAAGATATTTCCTTTTTCACCATAGCCCTCTATGGGCTTCCAAATATCCTTTGCCAATTCCATAAGAACAGGCTTAGCGAAAGGCTTCTTGAAGGGAAAGAGGTAACTCTGTGAGATGAATTAACAGAACACAGAGCAGTTTCTCAGAAAGCTTCTTCCAGTTTTGAGCGGAAGATATTTCCTTTTTCACCATAGCCCTCTATGGGCTTCCAAATATCCTTTTCCAATTCCACAAGAACAGCCTTAGCGAAAGGCTTCTTGAAGGAAAGATGTAACTCTGTGAGATGAATTAACAGAACACAGAGCAGTTTCTCAGAAAGCTTCTTTCCAGTTTTGAGCGGAAGATATTTCCTTTTTCACCATAGCCCTCTATGGGCTTCCAAATATCCTTTGCCAATTCCACAAGAACAGCCTTAGCGAAAGGCTTCTTGAAGGGAAAGATGTAACTCTGTGAGATGAATTAACAGAACACAGAGCAGTTTCTCAAGCTTCTTTCCAGTTTTGAAGCGGAAGATATTTCCTTTTTCACCATAGCCCTCTATGGGCTTCCAAATATCCTTTTCCAATTCCACAAGAACAGCCTTAGCGAAGGCTTCTTGAAGGAAAGATGTAACTCTGTGAGATGAATTAACAGAACACAGAGCAGTTTCTCAGAAAGCTTCTTTCCAGTTTTGAAGCGGAAGATATTTCCTTTTTCACCATAGCCCTCTATGGGCTTCCAAATATCCCTTGCCAATTCCACAAGAACAGCCTTAGCGAAAGGCTTCTTGAAGGAAAGATGTAACTCTGTGAGATGAATTAACAGAACACAGAGCAGTTTCTCAGAAAGCTTCTTTCAGTTTTGAACGGAAGATATTTCCTTTTTCACCATAGCCCTCTATGGGCTTCCAAATATCCTTTGCCAATTCCACAAGAACAGCCTTAGCGAAAGGCTTCTTGAAGGAAAGATGTAACTCTGTGAGATGAATTCACAGAACACAGAGCAGTTTCTCAGAAAGCTTCTTTCCTGTTTTGAGCGGAAGATATTTCCTTTTTCACCATAGCCTCTATGGGCTTCCAAATATCCTTTGCCAATTCCACAAGAACAGCCTTAGCGAAGGCTTCTTGAAGGAAAGATGTAACTCTGTGAGATGAATTAACAGAACACAGAGCAGTTTCTCAGAAAGCTTCTTTCCAGTTTTGAGCGGAAGATATTTCCTTTTTCACCATAGCCCTCTATGGGCTTCCAAATATCCCTTTGCCAATTCCACAAGAACAGCCTTAGCGAAGGCTTCTTGAAGGAAAGATGTAACTCTGTGAGATGAATTAACAGAACACAGAGCAGTTTCTCAAGCTTCTTTCCAGTTTTGAGCGGAAGATATTTCCTTTTTCACCATAGCCCTCTATGGGCTTCCAAATATCCCTTTGCCAATTCCACAAGAACAGCCTTAGCGAAAGGCTTCTTGAAGGGAAAGATGTAACTCTGTGAGATGAATTCACAGAACACAGAGCAGTTTCTCAGAAAGCTTCTTTCCAGTTTTGAGCGGAAGATATTTCCTTTTTCACCATAGCCCTCTATGGGCTTCCAAATATCCTTTGCCAATTCCACAAGAACAGCCTTAGCGAAAAGGCTCTTGAAGGAAAGATGTAACTCTGTGAGATGAATTAACAGAACACAGAGCAGTTTCTCAGAAAGCTTCTTTCCAGTTTTGAACGGAAGATATTTCCTTTTTCACCATAGCCCTCTATGGGCTTCCAAATATCACTTTGCCAATTCCACAAGAACAGCCTTAGCGAAAGGCTTCTTGAAGGGAAAGATGTAACTCTGAGATGAATTAACAGAACACAGAGCAGTTTCTCAAGCTTCTTTCCAGTTTTGAACGGAAGATATTTCCTTTTTCACCATAGCCCTCTATGGGCTTCCAAATATCCCTTTGCCAATTCCACAAGAACAGCCTTAGCGAAAGGCTTCTTGAAGGAAAGAGGTAACTCTGTGAGATGAATTCACAGAACACAGAGCAGTTTCTCAGAAAGCTTCTTTCCAGTTTTGAACGGAAGATATTTCCTTTTCACCATAGCCCTCTATGGGCTTCCAAATATCCTTTGCCAATTCCACAAGAACAGCCTTAGCGAAAGGCTTCTTGAAGAAAGATGTAACTCTCTGAGATGAATTAACAGAACACAGAGCAGTTTCTCAGAAAGCTTCTTTCCAGTTTTGAACGGAAGATATTTCCTTTTCACCATAGCCCTCTATGGGCTTCCAAATATCCTTTGCCAATTCCACAAGAACAGCCTTAGCGAAAGGCTTCTTGAAGGAAAGAGGTAACTCTGTGAGATGAATTCACAGAACACAGAGCACTTTCTCAGAAAGCTTCTTTCCAGTTTTGAGCGGAAGATATTTCCTTTTTCACCATAGCCCTCTATGGGCTTCCAAATATCCTTTGCCAATTCCACAAGAACAGCCTTAGAAAGGCTTCTTGAAGGAAAGATGTAACTCTGTGAGATGAATTAACAGAACACAGAGCAGTTTCTCAGAAGCTTCTTTCCAGTTTTGAAAGGAAGATATTTCCTTTTCACCATAGCCCTCTATGGGCTTCCAAATATCCTTGCCAATTCCATAAGAACAGGCTTAGCGAAAGGCTTTTGAAGGAAAGAGGTAACTCTGTGAGATGAATTAACAGAACACAGAGCAGTTTCTCAGAAAGCTTCTTTCCAGTTTTGAACGGAAGATATTTCCTTTTTCACCATAGCCCTCTATGGGCTTCCAAATATCCCTTTGCCAATTCCACAAGAAGAGCCTTAGCGAAAGGCTTCTTGAAGGGAAAGATGTAACTCTGTGAGATGAATTCACAGAACACAGAGCACTTTCTCAGAAAGCTTCTTTCCAGTTTTGAACGGAAGATATTTCCTTTTTCACCATAGCCCTCTATGGGCTTCCAAATATCCTTTGCCAATTCACAAGAACAGCCTTAGCGAAAGGCTTCTTGAAGGGAAAGAGGTAACTCTGTGAGATGAATTAACAGAACACAGAGCAGTTTCTCAGAATGCTTCTTTCCAGTTTTGAAAGGAAGATATTTCCTTTTTCACCATAGCCCTCTATGGGCTTCCAAATATCCCTTAGCCAATTCCATAAGAACAGGCTTAGCGAAAGGCTTTTGAAGGGAAAGAGGTAACTCTGTGAGATGAATTAACAGAACACAGAGCAGTTTCTCAGAAAGCTTCTTTCCAGTTTTGAACGGAAGATATTTCCTTTTCACCATAGCCCTCTATGGGCTTCCAAATATCCCTTTTCCAATTCCACAAGAACAGCCTTAGCGAAAGGCTTCTTCAAGGGAAAGATATAACTCTGTGAGATGAATTAACAGAACACAGAGCAGTTTCTCAGAAAGCTTCTTTCCTGTTTTGCGGAAGATATTTCCTTTTCACCATAGCCCTCTATGGGCTTCCAAATATCCTTTGCCAATTCCACAAGAACAGCCTTAGCGAAGGCTTCTTGAAGGAAAGATGTAACTCTGTGAGATGAATTCACAGAACACAGAGCAGTTTCTCAGAAAGCTTCTTTCCAGTTTTGAGCGGAAGATATTTCCTTTTCACCATAGCCCTCTATGGGCTTCCAAATATCCCTTGCCAATTCCACAAGAAGAGCCTTAGCGAAGGCTTCTTGAAGGAAAGATGTAACTCTGTGAGATGAATTCACAGAACACAGAGCAGTTTCTCAGAAAGCTTCTTTCCAGTTTTGAGCGGAAGTTATTTCCTTTTTCACCATAGCCCTCTATGGGCTTCCAAATATCCCTTTGCCAATTCCACAAGAACAGCCTTAGCCAAAGGCTTCTTGAAGAAAGATGTAACTCTCTGAGATGAATTAACAGAACACAGAGCAGTTTCTCAGAAAGCTTCTTTCCAGTTTTGAGCGGAAGATATTTCCTTTTCACCATAGCCCTCTATGGGCTTCCAAATATCCCTTTGCCAATTCCACAAGAACAGCCTTAGCGAAAGGCTTCTTGAAGGGAAAGAGGTAACTCTGTGAGATGAATTCACAGAACACAGAGCAGTTTCTCAGAAAGCTTCTTTCCAGTTTTGAACGGAAGATATTTCCTTTTTCACCATAGCCCTCTATGGGCTTCCAAATATCCCTTTGCCAATTCCACAAGAACAGCCTTAGCGAAAGGCTTCTTGAAGGGAAAGAGGTAACTCTGTGAGATGAATTAACAGAACACAGAGCAGTTTCTCAGAAAGCTTCTTTCCAGTTTTGAAAGGAAGATATTTCCTTTTCCACCATAGCCCTCTATGGGCTTCCAAATATCCCATTGCCAATTCCATAAGAACAGGCTTAGCGAAAGGCTTTTGAAGGAAAGAGGTAACTCTGTGAGATGAATTAACAGAACACAGAGCAGTTTCTCAGAAAGCTTCTTCCATTTTGAACGGAAGATATTTCCTTTTTCACCATAGCCCTCTATGGGCTTCCAAATATCCCTTTTCCAATTCCACAAAACAGCCTTAGCGAAAGGCTTCTTCAAGGGAAAGATATAACTCTGTGAGATGAATTAACAGAACACAGAGCAGTTTCTCAGAAAGCTTCTTTCCAGTTTTGCACGGAAGATATTTCCTTTTTCACCATAGCCCTCTATGGGCTTCCAAATATACCTTTGCCAATTCCAGAAGAACAGCCTTAGCGAAAGGCTTCTTGAACGGAAAGATGTAACTCTGTGAGATGAATTGACAGAACACAGAGCAGTTTCTCAGAAAGCTTCTTTCCAGTTTTGAAGGAAGATATTTCCTTTTTCACCATAGCCCTCTATGGGCTTCCAAATATCCTTTGCCAATTCCACAAGAACAGCCTTAGCGAAAGGCTTCTTGAAGGAAAGATGTAACTCTGTGAGATGAATTAACAGAACACAGAGCAGTTTCTCAGAAAGCTTCTTTCCAGTTTTGAGCGGAAGATATTTCCTTTTTCACCATAGCCCTCTATGGGCTTCCAAATATCCTTTGCCAATTCCACAAGAACAGCCTTAGCGAAAGGCTTCTTGAAGGAAAGATGTAACTCTGTGAGATGAATTAACAGAACACAGAGCACTTTCTCAGAAAGCTTCTTTCCAGTTTTGAACGGAAGATATTTCCTTTTTCACCATAGCCTCTATGGGCTTCCAAATATCCCTTGCCAATTCCACAAGAACAGCCTTAGCGAAGGCTTCTTGAAGGAAAGATGTAACTCTGTGAGATGAATTAACAGAACACAGAGCAGTTTCTCAAGCTTCTTTCCAGTTTTGAGCGGAAGATATTTCCTTTTTCACCATAGCCTCTATGGGCTTCCAAATATCCTTTGCCAATTCCACAAGAATAGCCTTAGCTAAAGGCTTCTTGAAGGAAAGATGTAACTCTGTGAGATGAATTCACAGAACACAGAGCAGTTTCTCAAGCTTCTTTCCTGTTTTGAACGGAAGATATTTCCTTTTTCACCATAGCCCTCTATGGGCTTCCAAATATCCTTTGCCAATTCCACAAGAACAGCCTTAGCGAAAGGCTTCTTGAAGGAAAGATGTAACTCTGTGAGATGAATTAACAGAACACAGAGCAGTTTCTCAGAAAGCTTCTTTCCAGTTTTGAGCGGAAGATATTTCCTTTTTCACCATAGCCCTCTATGGGCTTCAAATATCCTTTGCCAATTCCACAAGAACAGCCTTAGCGAAAGGCTTCTTGAAGGGAAAGATGTAACTCTGTGAGATGAATTCACAGAACACAGAGCAGTTTCTCAGAAAGCTTCTTTCCAGTTTTGAGCGGAAGATATTTCCTTTTTCACCATAGCCCTCTATGGGCTTCCAAATATCCTTTGCCAATTCCACAAGAACAGCCTTAGCGAAAGGCTTCTTGAAGGAAAGATGTAACTCTGTGAGATGAATTAACAGAACACAGAGCAGTTTCTCAGAAAGCTTCTTTCCAGTTTTGAACGGAAGATATTTCCTTTTTCACCATAGCCCTCTATGGGCTTCCAAATATCCCTTTGCCAATTCCACAAGAACAGCCTTAGCGAAAGGCTTCTTGAAGGGAAAGAGGTAACTCTGTGAGATGAATTAACAGAACACAGAGCAGTTTCTCAAGCTTCTTTCCAGTTTTGAGCGGAAGATATTTCCTTTTTCACCATAGCCCTCTATGGGCTTCCAAATATCCTTTGCCAATTCCACAAGAACAGCCTTAGCGAAAGGCTTCTTGAAGGGAAAGATGTAACTCTGTGAGATGAATTAACAGAACACAGAGCAGTTTCTCAGAAAGCTTCTTTCCAGTTTTGAGGAAGATATTTCCTTTTTCACCATAGCCCTCTATGGGCTTCCAAATATCCTTTGCCAATTCCACAAGAACAGCCTTAGCGAAAGGCTTCTTGAAGGAAAGAGGTAACTCTGTGAGATGAATTAACAGAACACAGAGCAGTTTCTCAAGCTTCTTTCCAGTTTTGAGCGGAAGATATTTCCTTTTTCACCATAGCCCTCTATGGGCTTCCAAATATCCCTTGCCAATTCCACAAGAACAGCCTTAGCGAAAGGCTTCTTGAAGGGAAAGAGGTAACTCTGTGAGATGAATTAACAGAACACAGAGCAGTTTCTCAGAAAGCTTCTTCCAGTTTTGAGCGGAAGATATTTCCTTTTTCACCATAGCCCTCTATGGGCTTCCAAATATCCCTTTGCCAATTCCACAAGAACAGCCTTAGCGAAAGGCTTCTTGAAGGAAAGATATAACTCTGTGAGATGAATTAACAGAACACAGAGCAGTTTCTCAGAAAGCTTCTTTCCAGTTTTGAGCGGAAGATATTTCCTTTTTCACCATAGCCCTCTATGGGCTTCCAAATATCCTTTGCCAATTCCACAAGAACAGCCTTAGCGAAAGGCTTCTTGAAGGAAAGATGTAACTCTGTGAGATGAATTAACAGAACACAGAGCAGTTTCTCAGAAAGCTTCTTTCCAGTTTTGAGCGGAAGATATTTCCTTTTTCACCATAGCCCTCTATGGGCTTCCAAATATCCTTTGCCAATTCCACAAGAACAGCCTTAGCGAAAGGCTTCTTGAAGGAAAGATGTAACTCTGTGAGATGAATTAACAGAACACAGAGCAGTTTCTCAGAAAGCTTCTTTCCAGTTTTGAGCGGAAGATATTTCCTTTTTCACCATAGCCCTCTATGGGCTTCCAAATATCCTTTGCCAATTCCACAAGAACAGCCTTAGCGAAAGGCTTCTTGAAGGGAAAGATGTAACTCTGTGAGATGAATTAACAGAACACAGAGCAGTTTCTCAGAAAGCTTCTTTCCAGTTTTGAGCGGAAGATATTTCCTTTTTCACCATAGCCCTCTATGGGCTTCCAAATATCCCTTTGCCAATTCCACAAGAACAGCCTTAGCGAAGGCTTCTTGAAGGAAAGATGTAACTCTGTGAGATGAATTAACAGAACACAGAGCAGTTTCTCAGAAAGCTTCTTTCCAGTTTTGAAGGAAGATATTTCCTTTTTCACCATAGCCCTCTATGGGCTTCCAAATATCCTTTGCCAATTCCACAAGAACAGCCTTAGCGAAAGGCTTTTGAAGGAAGATGTAACTCTGTGAGATGAATTAACAGAACACAGAGCAGTTTCTCAAGCTTCTTTCCAGTTTTGAGCGGAAGATATTTCCTTTTTCACCATAGCCCTCTATGGGCTTCCAAATATCCCTTTGCCAATTCCACAAGAACAGCCTTAGCGAAAGGCTTCTTGAAGGAAAGATGTAACTCTGTGAGATGAATTAACAGAACACAGAGCAGTTTCTCAAGCTTCTTTCCAGTTTTGAGCGGAAGATATTTCCTTTTTCACCATAGCCCTCTATGGGCTTCCAAATATCCCTTTGCCAATTCCACAAGAACAGCCTTAGCGAAGGCTTCTTGAAGGAAAGATGTAACTCTGTGAGATGAATTAACAGAACACAGAGCACTTTCTCAGAAAGCTTCTTTCCAGTTTTGAAGGAAGATATTTCCTTTTCACCATAGCCCTCTATGGGCTTCCAAATATCCTTTGCCAATTCCACAAGAACAGCCTTAGCGAAAGGCTTCTTGAAGGGAAAGATGTAACTCTGTGAGATGAATTAACAGAACACAGAGCAGTTTCTCAGAAAACTTCTTTCCAGTTTTGAACGGAAGATATTTCCTTTTCACCATAGCCCTCTATGGGCTTCCAAATATCCCTTTGCCAATTCCACAAGAACAGCCTTAGCGAAAGGCTTCTTGAAGGAAAGATGTAACTCTGTGAGATGAATTAACAGAACACAGAGCAGTTTCTCAAGCTTCTTTCCAGTTTTGAGCGGAAGATATTTCCTTTTCACCATAGCCCTCTATGGGCTTCCAAATATCCCTTTGCCAATTCCACAAGAACAGCCTTAGCGAAGGCTTCTTGAAGGAAAGATGTAACTCTGTGAGATGAATTAACAGAACACAGAGCAGTTTCTCAGAAAGCTTCTTTCCAGTTTTGAGCGGAAGATATTTCCTTTTCACCATAGCCCTCTATGGGCTTCCAAATATCCTTTGCCAATTCCACAAGAACAGCCTTAGCGAAAGGCTTCTTGAAGGAAAGATGTAACTCTGTGAGATGAATTAACAGAACACAGAGCAGTTTCTCAGAAAGCTTCTTTCCAGTTTTGAACGGAAGATATTTCCTTTTCACCATAGCCCTCTATGGGCTTCCAAATATCCTTTGCCAATTCCACAAGAACAGCCTTAGCGAAAGGCTTCTTGAAGGAAAGATGTAACTCTGTGAGATGAATTAACAGAACACAGAGCAGTTTCTCAGAAAGCTTCTTTCCAGTTTTGAGCGGAAGATATTTCCTTTTCACCATAGCCCTCTATGGGCTTCCAAATATCCTTTGCCAATTCCACAAGAAGAGCCTTAGCGAAAGGCTTCTTGAAGGAAAGATGTAACTCTGTGAGATGAATTAACAGAACACAGAGCAGTTTCTCAGAAAGCTTCTTTCCAGTTTTGAGCGGAAGATATTTCCTTTTCACCATAGCCCTCTATGGGCTTCCAAATATCCTTTGCCAATTCCACAAGAACAGCCTTAGCGAAAGGCTTCTTGAAGGAAAGATGTAACTCTGTGAGATGAATTAACAGAACACAGAGCAGTTTCTCAGAAAGCTTCTTTCCAGTTTTGAACCGAAGATATTTCCTTTTTCACCATAGCCCTCTATGGGCTTCCAAATATCCTTTGCCAATTCCACAAGAACAGCCTTTACGAAAGGCTTCTTGAAGGAAAGATGTAACTCTGTGAGATGAATTAACAGAACACAGAGCAGTTTCTCAGAAAGCTTCTTTCCAGTTTTGAACGGAAGATATTTCCTTTTTCACCATAGCCCTCTATGGGCTTCCAAATATCCTTTGCCAATTCCACAAGAACAGCCTTAGCGAAGGCTTCTTGAAGGAAAGATGTAACTCTGTGAGATGAATTAACAGAACACAGAGCAGTTTCTCAAGCTTCTTTCCAGTTTTGAGCGGAAGATATTTCCTTTTTCACCATAGCCCTCTATGGGCTTCCAAATATCCTTTGCCAATTCCACAAGAACAGCCTTAGCGAAGGCTTCTTGAAGGAAAGAGGTAACTCTGTGAGATGAATTAACAGAACACAGAGCAGTTTCTCAGAAAGCTTCTTTCCAGTTTTGAACGGAAGATATTTCCTTTTTCACCATAGCCCTCTATGGGCTTCCAAATATCCTTTGCCAATTCCACAAGAACAGCCTTAGCGAAAGGCTTCTTGAAGGAAAGAGGTAACTCTGAGATGAATTAACAGAACACAGAGCAGTTTCTCAAGCTTCTTTCCAGTTTTGAGCGGAAGATATTTCCTTTTTCACCATAGCCCTCTATGGGCTTCCAAATATCCTTTGCCAATTCCACAAGAACAGCCTTAGCGAAAGGCTTCTTGAAGGAAAGATGTAACTCTGTGAGATGAATTAACAGAACACAGAGCAGTTTCTCAAGCTTCTTTCCAGTTTTGAGCGGAAGATATTTCCTTTGTCAGCATAGCCCTCTATGGGCTTCCAAATATCCTTTGCCAATTCCACAAGAACAGCCTTAGCGAAAGGCTTCTTGAAGGAAAGATATCACTCTGTGAGATGAATTAACAGAACACAGAGCAGTTTCTCAGAAAGCTTCTTTCAAGTTTTGAGCGGAAGATATTTCCTTTTTCACCATAGCCCTCTATGGGCTTCCAAATATCCTTTGCCAATTCCACAAGAACAGCCTTAGCGAAAGGCTTCTTGAAGGAAAGATGTAACTCTGTGAGATTAATTAACAGAACACAGAGCAGTTTCTCAGAAAGCTTCTTTCCAGTTTTGAACGGAAGATATTTCCTTTTCACCATAGCCCTCTATGGGCTTCCAAATATCCTTTGCCAATTCCACAAGAACAGCCTTAGCGAAGGCTTCTTGAAGGAAAGATGTAACTCTGTGAGATGAATTAACAGAACACAGAGCACTTTCTCAGAAAGCTTCTTTCCAGTTTTGAAGGGCAGTTATTTCCTTTTCACCATAGCCCTCTATGGGCTTCCAAATATCCCTTTGCCAATTCCACAAGAACAGCCTTAGCCAAAGGCTTCTTGAAGGAAAGATGTAACTCTGTGAGATGAATTAACAGAACACAGAGCAGTTTCTCAGAAAGCTTCTTTCCAGTTTTGAGCGGAAGATATTTCCTTTTCACCATAGCCCTCTATGGGCTTCCAAATATCCTTTGCCAATTCCACAAGAACAGCCTTAGCGAAAGGCTTCTTGAAGGAAAGATGTAACTCTGTGAGATGAATTCACAGAACACAGAGCACTTTCTCAGAAAGCTTCTTTCCAGTTTTGAACGGAAGATATTTCCTTTTCACCATAGCCCTCTATGGGCTTCCAAATATCCTTTGCCAATTCACAAGAACAGCCTTAGCGAAAGGCTTCTTGAAGGAAAGAGGTAACTCTGTGAGATGAATTAACAGAACACAGAGCAGTTTCTCAGAATGCTTCTTTCCAGTTTTGAAAGGAACATATTTCCTTTTTCACCATAGCGTTCAATGGGCTTCCAAATATCCCTTAGCCAATTCCATAAGAACAGGCTTAGCGAAAGGCTTTTGAAGGGAAAGAGGTAACTCTGTGAGATGAATTAACAGAACACAGAGCAGTTTCTCAGAAAGCTTCTTCCCATTTTTGAACGGAAGATATTTCCTTTTCACCATAGCCCTCTATGGGCTTCCAAATATCCTTTTCCAATTCCACAAGAACAGCCTTAGCGAAAGGCTTCTTGAAGGCAAAGAGGTAACTCTGTGAGATGAATTAACAGAACACAGAGCAGTTTCTCAGAAAGCTTCTTCCCATTTTTGAACGGAAGATATTTCCTTTTTCACCATAGCCCTCTATGGGCTTCCAAATATCCCTTTTCCAATTCCACAAGAACAGCCTTAGCGAAAGGCTTCTTGAAGGCAAAGAGGTAACTCTGTGAGATGAATTAACAGAACACAGAGCAGTTTCTCAGAAAGCTTCTTCCCATTTTTGAACAGAAGATATTTCCTTTTTCACCATAGCCCTCTATGGGCTTCCAAATATCCCTTTTCCAATTCCACAAAAACAGCCTTAGCGAAAGGCTTCTTCAAGGGAAAGATATAACTCTGTAAGATGAATTAACAGAACACAGAGCAGTTTCTCAGAAAGCTTCTTTCCAGTTTTGCACGGAAGATATTTCCTTTTTCACCATAGCCCTCTATGGGCTTCCAAATACCCCTTTGCCAATTCCACAAGAACAGCCTTAGCGAAAGGCTTCTTAAAGGGAAAGAGGTAACTCTGTGAGATGAATTCACAGAACACAGAGCAGTTTCTCAGAAAGCTTCTTTTCAGTTTTGAGCGGAAGATATTTCCTTTTTCACCATAGCCCTCTATGGGCTTCCAAATATCACCTTGCCAATTCCACAAGAACAGCCTTAGCGAAAGGCTTCTTGAAGGGAAAGAGGTAACTCTGTGAGATGAATTCACAGAACACAGAGCAGTTTCTCAGAAAGCTTCTTTCCAGTTTTGAACGGAAGATATTTCCTTTTCCCCATAGCCCTCTATGGGCTTCCAAATATCACCTTGCCAATTCCACAAGAACAGCCTTAGCGAAAGGCTTCTTGAAGGGAAAGAGGTAACTCTGTGAGATGAATTCACAGAACACAGAGCAGTTTCTCAGAAAGCTTCTTTCCAGTTTTGAAGGGAAGATATTTCCTTTTCCCCATAGCCCTCTATGGGCTTCCAAATATCCCTTTGCCAATTCCACAAGAACAGCCTTAGCGAAAGGCTTCTTGAAGGGAAAGATGTAACTCTGTGAGATGAATTAACAGAACCCAGAGCAGTTTCTCAGAAAGCTTCTTTCCAGTTTTGAACGGAAGATATTTCCTTTTTCACCATAGCCCTCTATTGGCTTCCAAATATCCCTTTGCCAATTCCACAAGAACAGCCTTAGCGAAAGGCTTCCTGAAGGGAAAGATGTAACTCTGTGAGATGAATTAACAGAACACAGAGCACTTTCTCAGAAAGCTTCTTTCCAGTTTTGAACGGAAGATATTCCCTTTTTCACCATAGCCCTCTATGGGCTTCCAAATATCCCTTTGCGTATTCCAGAAGAACAGCCTTAGCGAAAGGCTTCTTGAGGGGAAAGATGTAACTCTGTGAAATGAATTAACAGAACACACAGCAGTTTCTCAGAAAGCTTCTTTCCAGTTTTGAACGGAAGATATTTCCTTTTTCACCATAGCCCTCTATGGGCTTCCAAATATCCCTTTGCCAATTCCACAAGAATAGCCTTAGCTAAAGACTTCTTGAAGGGAAAGATGTAACTCTGTGAGATGAATTCACAGAACACAGAGCAGTTTCTCAGAAAGCTTCTTTCCTGTTTTGAACGGAAGGTATTTCCTTTTTCACCATAGCCCTCTATGGGCTTCCAACTATCCCTTTGCCAATTCCACAAGAACAGCCTTAGCGAAAGGCTTCTTGAAGAGAAAGATGTAACTCTGTGAGATGAATTAACAGAAAACAGAGCAGTTTCTCAGAAAGTTTCTTTCCAGTTTGGAACGGAAGATATTTCCTTTTTCACCATAGCCCTCTATGGGTTTTCAAATATCCCTTTGCCAATTCCACAAGAACAGCCTTAGCGAAAGGCTTCTTGAAGGGAAAGATGTAACTCTTTGAGATGAATTCACAGAACACAGAGCAGTTTCTCAGAAAGCTTCTTTCCAGTTTTGAACGGAAGCTATTTCCTTTTTCACCATAGCCGTCTATGGGCTTCCAAATATCCCTTTGCCAATTCCACAAGAACAGCCTTAGCGAAAGGCTTCTTGAAGGGAAGGAGGTAACTCTGTGAGATGAATTCACAGAACACAGAGCACTTTCTCAGAAAGCTTCTTTCCAGTTTTGAACGGAAGATATTTCCTTTTTCACCATAGCCCTCTATGGGCTTCCAAATATCCCTTTGCCAATTCCACAAGAACAGCCTCAGCGAAAGGCTTCTTGAAGGGAAAGATGTAACTCTGTGAGATGAATTAACGGAACACAGAGGAGTTTCTCAGAAAGCTTCTTTCCAGTTTTGAACGGAAGATATTTCCTTTTTCACCATAGCCCTCTATGGGCTTCCAACCATCCCTTTGCCAATTCCACAAGAACATCCTTAGCGAAAGGCTTCTTGAAGGGAAAGATGTAACTCTGTGAGATGAATTTACAGAACACAGAGCAGTTTCTCAGAAAGCTTCTTTCTAGTTTTGAACGGAAGATATTTCCTTTTTCACCATAGCCCTCTATGGGCTTCCAAATATCCCTATGCCAATTCCACAAGAACAGCCTTAGTGAAAGGCTTCTTGAAGGGAAAGATGTAACTCTGTGAGATGAGTGAACAGAACACAGAGAAGTTTCTCAGAAAGCTTCTTTCCAGTTTTGAACGGAAGATATTTCCTTTTTCACCATAGCCCTCTATGGGCTTCCAAATATCCCTTTGCCAATTCCACAAGAACAGCCTTAGCGAAAGGCTTCTTGAAGGGAAAGAGGTAACTCTGTGAGATGAATTCACAGAACACAGAGCATTTTCTCAGAAAGCTTCCTTCCAGTTTTGAACGGAAGATATTTCCTTTTTCACCATAGCCCTCTATGGGCTTCCAAATATCCCTTTGCCAATTCCACAAGAACAGCCTTAGCGAAAGGCTTCTTGAAGGGAAAGATGTAACTCTGTGAGATGAATTAACAGAACACAGAGCAGTTTCTCAGAAAGCTTCTTTCCAGTTTTGAACGGAAGATATTTCCTTTTTCACCATAGCCCACTATGGGCTTCCAAATATCCCTTTGCCAATTCCACAAGAACAGCCTTAGCGAAGGCTTCTTGAAGGAAAGATGTAACTCTGTGAGATGAATTAACAGAACACAGAAGTTTCTCAGAAAGCTTCTTTCCAGTTTTGAGCGGAAGATATTTCCTTTTTCACCATAGCCCTCTATGGGCTTCCAAATATCCTTTGCCAATTCCACAAGAACAGCCTTAGTCAAAGGCTTCTTGAAGTGAAAGATGTAACTCTGAGATGAATTAACAGAACACAGAGCAGTTTCTCAAGCTTCTTTCCAGTTTTGAATGGAAGATATTTCCTTTTTCACCATAGCCCTCTAAGGGCTTCCAAATATCCTTGCCAATTCCACAAGAACAGCCTTAGCGAAGGCTTCTTGAAGGGAAAGAGGTAACTCTGTGAGATGAATTCACAGAACACAGAGCACTTTCTCAGAAAGCTTCTTTCCAGTTTTGAAGCGGAAGATATTTCCTTTTTCACCATAGCCCTCTATGGGCTTCCAAATATCCTTTGCCAATTCCACAAGAACAGCCTTAACGAAAGGCTTCTTGAAGGAAAGATGTAACTCTGTGAGATGAATTAACAGAACACAGAGCAGTTTCTCAGAAAGCTTCTTTCCAGTTTTGAACGGAAGATATTTCCTTTTTCACCATAGCCCTCTATGGGCTTCCAAATATCCTTTGCCAATTCCACAAGAACAGCCTTAGCGAAAGGCTTCTTGAAGGGAAAGATGTAACTCTGTGAGATGAATTAACAGAACACAGAGCAGTTTCTCAGAAAGCTTCTTTCCAGTTTTGAACGGAAGATATTTCCTTTTTCACCATAGCCCTCTATGGGCTTCCAAATATCGCTTTGCCAATTCCACAAGAACAGCCTTAGCGAAAGGCTTCTTGAAGTGAAAGATGTAACTCTCTGAGATGAATTAACAGAACAGGGAGCAGTTTCTTAGAAAGCTTCTTTCCAGTTTTGAACGGAAGATATTTCCTTTTTCACCATAGCCCTCTATGGGCTTCCAAATATCCCTTTGCCAATTCCACAAGAACAGCCTTAGCGAAAGGCTTCTTGAAGTGAAAGATGTAACTCTGTGAGATGAATTAACAGAACACAGAGCAGTTTCTCAGAAAGCTTCTTTACAGTTTTGAACGGAAGATATTTCCTTTTTCACCATAGCCCTCTATGGGCTTCCAAATATCCCTTTGCCAATTCCACAAGAACAGCCTTAGCGAAAGGCTTCTTGAAGGGAAAGATATCACTCTGTGAGATGAATTAACAGAACACAGAGCAGTTTCTCAGAAAGCTTCTTTCAAGTTTTGAACGGAAGATATTTCCTTTTTTCCATAGCCCTCTATGGGCTTCCAAATATCCCTTTGCCAATTCCACAAGAACAGCCTTAGCGAAAGGCTTCTTGAAGGGAAAGATGTAACTCTGTGAGATTAATTAACAGAACACAGAGCAGTTTCTCAGAAAGCTTCTTTCCAGTTTTGAACGGAAGATATTTCCTTTTTCACCATAGCCCTCTATGGGCTTCCAAATATCCCTTTGCCAATTCCACAAGAAGAGCCTTAGCGAATGGCTTCTTGAAGGGAAAGATGTAAATCTGTGAGATGAATTCACAGAACACAGAGCACTTTCTCAGAAAGCTTCTTTCCAGTTTTGAAGGGCAGTTATTTCCTTTTTCACCATAGCCCTCTATGGGCTTCCAAATATCCCTTTGCCAATTCCACAAGAACAGCCTTAGCCAAAGGCTTCTTGAAGGGAAAGATGTAACTGTCTAAGATGAGTTAACAGAACACAGAGCAGTTTCTCAGAAAGCTTCTTTCCAGTTTTGAACGGAAGATATTTCCTTTTTCACCATAGCCCTCTATGGGCTTCCAAATATCCCTTTGCCAATTCCACAAGAACAGCCTTAGCGAAAGGCTTCTTGAAGGGAAAGAGGTAACTCTGTGAGATGAATTCACAGAACACAGAGCACGTTCTCAGAAAGCTTCTTTACAGTTTTGAACGGAAGATATTTCCTTTTTCACCATAGCCCTCTATGGGCTTCCAAATATCCCTTTGCCAATTCCACAAGAACAGCCTTAGCGAAAGGCTTCTTGAAGGAAAGAGGTAACTCTGTGAGATGAATGAACAGAACACAGAGCAGTTTCTCAAGCTTCTTTCAGTTTTGAGCGGAAGATATTTCCTTTTTCACCATAGCGTTCAATGGGCTTCCAAATATCCTTTGCCAATTCCATAAGAACAGGCTTAGCGAAAGGCTTTTGAAGGAAAGATATCACTCTGTGAGATGAATGAACAGAACACAGAGCAGTTTCTCAGAATGCTTCTTTCCAGTTTTGAGCGGAAGATATTTCCTTTTCACCATAGCCCTATGGGCTTCCAAATATCCTTGCCAATTCCATAAGAACAGGCTTAGCGAAAGGCTTTTGAAGGAAAGAGGTAACTCTGTGAGATGAATGAACAGAACACAGAGCAGATTCTCAGAAAGCTTCTTTCAGTTTTGAGCGGAAGATATTTCCTTTTCACCATAGCCTCTATGGGCTTCCAAATATCCCTTAGCCAATTCCATAAGAACAGGCTTAGCGAAAGGCTTTTGAAGGGAAAGATATCACTCTGTGAGATGAATTCACAGAACACAGAGCAGATTCTCAGAAAGCTTCTTCCAGTTTTGAAGGGCAGTTATTTCCTTTTTCACCATAGCCCTCTGGGCTTCCAAATATCCCTTAGCCAATTCCATAAGAACAGGCTTAGCGAAAGGCTTTTGAAGGAAAGATGTAACTCTGTGAGATGAATAACAGAACACAGAGCACGTTCTCAGAAAGCTTCTTCCAGTTTTGAACGGAAGATATTTCCTTTTCACCATAGCCCTCTGGGCTTCCAAATATC
>JAKFHT010000274.1:0-74747 GCA_023783455.1 Erythrocebus patas
TTCGCTAAGGCTGTTCTTGTGGAATTTGCAAAGTGATATTTGGAAGCCCATAGAGGGCAATGGTGAGAAAGGAAATATCTTCCGTTAAAAACTGGAAAGAAGCTTTCTGAGAAACTGCTTTCTGTTCTGTTAATTCATCTCACAGAGTTACATCTTTTCCTTCAAGAAGCCTTTCGCTAAGGCTGTTCTTGTGGAATTTGCAAAGTGATATTTGGAAGCCCATAGAGGGCAATGGTGAGAAAGGAAATATCTTCCGTTAAAAACTGGAAAGAAGCTTTCTGAGAAACTGCTTTGTGATCTGTTAATTCATCTCACAGAGTTACAGCTTTCCCCTCAAGAAGCCTTTCTCTAAGACTGTTCTTCTGGAATTTGCAAAGTGATATTTGGAAGCCCGTAGAGGGCTATGGTGAAAAAGGAAATATGTTCCCTTTAAAACTGGAAAGAAGCTTTCTGAGAAACTGCTTTGTGTTCTGTTAATTCATCCCACAGAGTTACATATTTCTCTTCAAGAAGCCCTTCGCTAAGGCTGTTCTTGTGCAATTGGCAAAGTGATATTTTGATACCCATAGAGGGAAATGGTGAAAAAGGAAATATCTTCTTTTAAAAACTGGAAAGAAGCTTTCTGAGAAACTGGTTTGTGTTCTGCTAATTAATCTCACAGTGTTACATCTTTCCCTTCAAGAAGCCTTTCGCTAAGGCTGTTCTTGTAGAATTGGCAAAGTGATATTTGGAAGCCAATAGAGGGCTATGGTGAAAAAGGAAATATCTTCCGTTAAAAACTGGAAAGAAGCTTTCTGAGAAACTGCTTTGTGTTCTGTTCATTCATCTCACAGAGTTACATCTTTCCCTTCAAGAAGCCTTTCGCTAAGGCTGTTCTTTTGTAATTGGCCAAGTGATATTTGGAAGCCCATTGACGGCTACGGTGCGAAAGGAAATATATTCCCTTAAAAACTGGAAAGAAGCTTTCAGAGAAACTGGTTTGTGTTCTGTTAATTCATCTCACAGAGTTACATCTTTTCCCTTCAAGAAGCCTTTCGCTCAGGCTGTTCTTGTGGAATTGGCAAAGTGATATTTGGAAGCCCTTAGAGGGCTACGGTGAAAAAGGAAATATCTTCCGTTAAAAACTGGAAAGAAACTTTCTGAGAAACTGCTTTGTGTTTTGTTATTTCATCTCACAGAGTTAAAGCTTTCCCCTCAAGAAGCTTTTCGATAAGACTGTTCTTCTGCAATCTGCAAAGTGATATTTGGAATCCCATAGAGGGCTATGGTGAAAAATATCTTCCGTTAAAAACTGGAAAGAAGCTTTCTGAGAAACTGCTTTGTGTTCTGTTAATTCATCTCACAGAGTTACATCTTTCCTTCAAGAAGCCTTTCGCTAAGGCTGTTCTTCTGGAATTTGCAAAGTGATATTTGGAAGCCCATAGAGGGCTATGGTGAAAAGGAAATATCTTCCGTTAAAACTGGAAAGAAGCTTTCAGAGAAACTGGTTTGTGTTCTGTTAATTCATCTCAGAGTTACATCTTTCCTTCAAGAAGCCTTTCGCTAAGGCTGTTCTTGTGGAATTGGCAAAGTGATATTTGGAAGCCCATAGAGGGCTATGGTGAAAAAAATATCTTCCGTTAAAACTGGAAAGAAGCTTTCTGAGAAACTGCTTTGTGTTCTGTTAATTCATCTCACAGAGTTACATCTTTCCTTCAAGAAGCCTTTCGCTAAGGCTGTTCTTGTGGAATTGCAAAGTGATATTTGAAGCCCATAGAGGGCTATGGTGAAAAAAATATCTTCCGTTAAAACTGGAAAGAAGCTTTCTGAGAAACTGGTTTGTGTTCTGTTAATTCATCTCACAGTGTTACATCTTTCCTTCAAGAAGCCTTTCGCTAAGACTGTTCTTGTGGAATTGGCAAAGTGATATTTGGAAGCCCATAGAGGCTATGGTGAAAAGGAAATATCTTCGTTAAAACTGGAAAGAAACTTTCTGAGAAACTGCTTTGTGTTCTGTTAATTCATCTCACAGAGTTACAGCTTTCCCTCAAGAAGCCTTTCGCTAAGACTGTTCTTCTGGAATTTGCAAAGTGATATTTGGAAGCCCATAGAGGCTATGGTGAAAAGGAAATATGTTCCGTTAAAACTGGAAAGAAGCTTTCAGAGAAACTGGTTTGTGTTCTGTTAATTCATCTCAGAGTTACATCTTTCCTTCAAGAAGCCTTCGCTAAGGCTGTTCTTGTGGAATTGGCAAAGTGATATTTGGAAGCCCATAGAGGGCTATGGTGAAAAAAATATCTTCCGTTAAAACTGGAAAGAAGCTTTCTGAGAAACTGCTTGTGTTCTGTTAATTCATCTCACAGAGTTACATCTTTCCTTCAAGAAGCCTTTCGCTAAGGCTGTTCTTGTGGAATTGGCAAAGTGATATTTGGAAGCCCATAGAGGGCTATGGTGAAAAGGAAATATCTTCCGTTAAAACTGGAAAGAAGCTTTCTGAGAAACTGCTTTGTGTTCTGTTAATTCATCTCACAGAGTTACAGCTTTCCTTCAAGAAGCCTTTCGCTAAGGCTGTTCTTGTGGAATTTGCAAAGTGATATTTGAAGCCCATAGAGGCTATGGTGAAAAGGAAATATCTTCCGTTAAAACTGGAAAGAAGCTTTCTGAGAAACTGGTTTGTGTTCTGTTAATTCATCTCACAGTGTTACATCTTTCCCTTCAAGAAGACTTTCGCTAAGACTGTTTTTGTGGAATTGGCAAAGTGATATTTGGAAGCCCATAGGGCTATGGTGAAAAGGAAATATCTTCGTTAAAACTGGAAAGAAACTTTCTGAGAAACTGCTTTGTGTTCTGTTAATTCATCTCACAGAGTTACAGCTTTCCTCAAGAAGCCTTTCGCTAAGGCTGTTCTTGTGCAATCTGCAAAGTGATATTTGGAAGCCCATAGAGGGCTATGGTGAAAAAGGAAATATGTTCCGTTAAAAACTGGAAAGAAGCTTTCTGAGAAACTGCTTTGTGTTCTGTTAATTCATCTCACAGTGTTACATCTTTCCCTTCAAGATGTCTTTCGCTAAGGCCGTTCTTGTGGAATTGGCAAAGTGATATTTGAAAGCCCATAGAGGGCTATGGTGAAAAAGGAAATATCTTCCGTTAAAAACTGGAAAGAAGCTTTCTGAGAAACTGCTTTGTGTTCTGTTAATTCATCTCACAGAGTTACATCTTTCCCTTCAAGAAGCCTTTCGCTAAGGCTGTTCTTGTGGAATTGGCAAAGTGATATTTGGAAGCCCATAGAGGGCTATGGTGAAAAAGGAAATATCTTCCGTTAAAAACTGGAAAGAAGCTTTCAGAGAAACTGGTTTGTGTTCTGTTAATTCATCTCACAAGGTTACATCTTTCCCTTCAAGAAGCCTTTCGCTAAGGCTATTCTTGTGGAATTGGCAAAGTGATATTTGGAAGCCCTTAGAGGGCTATGGTGAAAATGGAAATATCTTCCGTTAAAAACTGGAAAGCATTTGCTTATCTGTAAAGGATTTTATTTCTCCTTCACTTATGAAACTTAGTTTGGCTGGATATAAAATCCTGGGTTTAAAATGCTTTTCTTTAAGAATGTTGAATATTGGCCCCCACTCTCTTCTGGCTTGAAGAGTTTCTGCCGAGAGATCTGCTGTTAGTCTGATGGGCTTCCCTTTGTGGGTAACCCGACCTTTCTCTCTGGCTGCCCTTAAGATTTTTTCCTTCATTTCAACTTTGGTGAATCTGGCAATTATGTGTCTTGGAGTTGCTCTTCTCGAGGAGTATCTTTGTATGCTTCTGTATTTCCTGGATTTGAATGTTGGCCTGCCCTACTAGGTTGGGGAAGTTCTCCTGGATGATATCCTGAAGAGTGTTTTCCAACTTGGTTCCATTTTCCCCTCACTTTCAGGCACCCCAATCAGACGTAGATTTGGTCTTTTACATAATCCCATACTTCTTGCAGGCTTTGTTCATTTCTTTTTCTTCTTTTGGTTTCTCTTCTCGCTCATTTCATTCATTTGATCCTCCATCGCTGACATTCTTTCTTCCAGTTGATCGAGTCGGTTACTGAAGCTTGTGCATTTGTCACGATTTCGTGCCATGGTTTTCGTCTCTTTCATTTCGCTTTGTGAGCTTCTCTGCATTAATTACTCTAGCCATCAATTCTTCCACTTTTTTCAAGATTTTTAGTTTCTTTGCGCTGGGTACGTAATTCCTCCTTTAGCTCTGAGAAATTTGATGGACTGAAGCCTTCTTCTCTCATCTCGTCAAGTCATTCTCCGTCCAGCTTTGATCCGTTGCTGGCGATGAGAGCTGCGCCCTTGCCGGGGAGATGCGCTCTATTTTTTGAATTCCCAGCTTTTCTGCCCTGCTTTTTCCCCATCTTTGTGGTTTTATCTGCCTCTGGTCTTTGATGATGGTGATGTACTGATGGGGTTTTGTGTAGGTGTCCTTCCTGTTTGATAGCTTTCCTTCTAACAGTCAGGATCCTCAGCTGTAGGTTGTAGCTGTAGGAGATTGCTTGAGGTCCACTCCAGACCCTGTTTGCCTGGGTATCAGCAGCAGAGGCTGCAGAAGATAGAATATTTCTGAACAGCGAGTGTACCTGTCTGATTCTTGCTTTGGAAGCTTCCTCTCAGGGGTGTACTCCACCCTGTGAGGTGTGGGGTGTCAGACTGCCCCTAGTGGGGATGTCTCCCAGTTAGGCTACTCAGGGGTCAGGGACCCACTTGAGCAGGAGTCTGTCCCTTCTCAGATCTCAACCTCCGTGTTGGGAGATCCACTGCTCTCTTCAAAGCTGTCAGACAGAGTCGTTTGCATCTGCAGAGCTGCTGCGTTTGTTATTATTTACTGTGCCCTGTCCCCAGAGGTGGAGTCTACAGAGACAGGCAGGTTTCCTTGAGCTGCTGTGAGCTCCACCCAGTTCGAGCTTCCCAGCAGCTTTGTTTACCTACTTAAGCCTCAGCAATGGCGGGCGCCTCCCCAGCCTCGCTGCTGCCTTGCCGGTAGATCACAGACTGCTGTGCTAGCAATGAGGGAGGCTCCGTGGGTGTGGGACCCTCCCGGCCAGGTGTGGGATATGATCTCCTGGTGTGCCTGTTTGCTTAAAGCGCAGTTTTGGGGTGGGAGTTACCCGCTTTTCCAGGTGTTGTGTGTCTCAGTTCCCCTGGCTAGGAAAAGGGATTCCCTTCCCCCTTGCGCTTTCCAGGTGAGGCAATGCCTCGCCCTGCTTCAGCTCTCGCTGGTCGGGCTGCAGCAGCTGACCAGCACCGATCGTCTGGCACTCCCCAGTGAGATGAACCCAGTACCTCAGTTGAAAATGCAGAAATCACCGGTCTTCTGTGTCGCTCGCGCTGGGAGTTGGAGACTGGAGCTGTTCCTATTCGGCCATCTTGCTCCGCCCCCAAAATGTCTAAAACACCAAAAGCAACGGCAGCAAAAGCCAAAATTGACAAATGGGATCTCATTAAACTAAAGAGCTTCTGCACAGCAAAAGAAACTACCATCAGAGTGAACAGGCAACCTACAGAATGGGAGAAAATTTTTGCAATCTACTCATCTGACAAAGGGCTAATATCCAGAACCTACAAAGAACTCAAACAAATTTACAAGAAAAAAACAAACAACCCCATCAAAAAGTGGGCAAAGGATATGAACAGACATTTCTCAAAAGAAGACATTCATACAGCCAACAGACACATGAAAAAATGCTCATCATCACTGGCCATCAGAGAAATGCAAATCAAAACCACAATGAGATACCATCTCACACCAGTTAGAATGGCGATCATTCAAAAGTCAGGAAACAACAGGTGCTGGAGAGGATGTGGAGAAATAGGAACACTTTTACACTGTTGGTGGGATTGTAAACTAGTTCAACCATTATGGAAAACAGTATGGCGATTCCTCAAGGATCTAGAACTAGATGTACCATATGACCCAGCCATCCCATTACTAGGTATATACCCAAAGGATTATAAATTATGCTGCTATAAAGACACATGCACACGTATGTTTATTGCAGCACTATTCTAATAACAAAGACTTGGAATCAACCCAAATGTCCATCAGTGACAGATTGGATTAAGAAAATGTGGCACATATACAACATGGAATACTATGCAGCCATAAAAAAGGATGAGTTTGCGTCCTTTGTAGGGACATGGATGCAGCTGGAAACCATCATTCTTAGCAAACTATCACAAGAACAGAAAACCAAACACCGCATGTTCTCACTCATAGGTGGGAACTGAACAATGAGATCACTTGGACTCGGGAAGGGGAACATCACACACCGGGGCCTATCATGGGGAGGGGGGAGGGGGGAGGGATTGCATTGGGAGTTATACCTTATGTAAATGACGGGTTGATGGGTGCAGCACACCAACATGGCACAAGTATACATATGTAGCAAACCTGCACATTGTGCACATGTACCCTACAACTTGAAGTTTAATAATAATAAATAAATTAAAAAAAAAAAACTGGAAAGAAGCTTTCTGAGATACTGCTTTGTTTTCTGTTAGTTCATCTCACAGAGTTACTTCTTTACCTTCAACAAACCTTTCGCTAAGGCTGTTCTTGTAGAATTGGCAAAGTGATATTTGGAAGCCCATAGTGGGCTATGGTGAAAAAGGAAATATCATCCGTTAAAAACTGGAAAGAAGCTTTCTGAGAAACTGCTTTGTGTTCTGATAATTCATCTCACAGAGATACATCTTTCCCTTCAAGAAGCCTTTCGCTAAGGCCGTTCTTGGGGAATTGACATAGTGATAATTGGAAGCCCATAGAGGGCTATGGGGAAAAGGAAATATCTTCCGTTAAAAACTGGAAAGAAGCTTACAGAGAAACTGCTTTGTGTTCTGTTAATTCATCTCACAGAGTTGCATCTTTCCCTTCAGGAAGCCTTTCGCTCAGGCTGTTCTTCTGCAATTTGCAAAGTGATATTTGCAAGCCCCTAGAGGGCTATGCTGAAAAAGGAAATATCTTCCGTTCAAAACTGGAAAGAATCTTTCTGAGAAACTGCTTTGTGTTCTGTTAATTCATCTCACAGAGTTACATCTTTCCCTTCAAGAAGCCTTTCGCTTAGGCTGTTCTTGTGGAATTGACATAGTGATATTTGGAAGCCCATTGAGGGCTATGGTGAAAAAGCAAATATCTTCCGTTAAAAACTGGAAAGAAGCTTTCTGAGAAACTGCTTTGTGTTCTGGTAATACATCTCACACAGATACATCATTTCCTTCAAGAAGCCTTTCTCTAAGGCTGTTCTTGTGGAATTTGCAAAGAGATGCTTGAAAGCCTATAGAGGGTATGGTGAAAAAGGAAATATCTTCGTTAAAAACTGGAAAGAAGCTTTCTGAGAGACTGGTTTCTGTTCTGTTAATTCATCTCACAGTGTTACATCTTTCCCTTCCAGAAGCCTTTTGCTAAGGCTGTTCTTGTGGAATTGGCAAAGGGATATTTGGAAGCCCATAGAGGGCTATGGTGAAAAAGGAAATATCTTCCGTTAAAAACTGGAAAGAAGCTTTCTGAGAAACTGCTTTGTGTTCTGTTAATTCATCTCACAGAGTTACATCTTTCCCTTCAAGAAGCCTTTCGCTAAGGCTGTTCTTGTGGAATTGGCAAAGTGATATTTGGAAGCCCATAGAGGCTATGGTGAAAAGGAAATATCTTCCGTTCAAAACTGGAAAGAAGCTTTCTGAGAAACTGCTTTGTGTTCTGTTAATTCATCTCACAGAGTTACATCTTTCCTTCAAAGCCTTTCGCTAAGACTGTTCTTGTGGAATTGCAAAGTGATATTTGGAAGCCCATAGAGGCTATGGTGAAAAAAATATCTTCCGTTAAAAACTGGAAAGAAGCTTTCTGAGAAACTGCTTTGTGTTCTGTTAATTCATCTCACAGAGTTACATCTTTCCTTCAAGAAGCCTTTCGCTAAGGCTGTTCTTGTGGAATTGCAAAGTGATATTTGGAAGCCCATAGAGGCTATGGTGAAAAGGAAATATCTTCCGTTAAAAACTGGAAAGAAGCTTTCTGAGAAACTGCTTTGTGTTCTGTTAATTCATCTCACAGAGTTACAGCTTTCCCTTCAAGAAGCCTTTCGCTAAGACTGTTCTTGTGGAATTTGTAATGTGATATTTGGAAGCCCATAGAGGCTATGGTGAAAAAGCAAATATCTTCCGTTAAAAACTGGAAAGAAGCTTTCTGAGAAACTGCTTTGTGTTCTGTTAATTCATCTGACACAGTTACATCTTTCCCTTCAAGAAGCCTTTCGCTAAGGCTGTTCTTGTGCAATTGGCAAAGTGATATTTTGATACCCATAGAGGGCAATGGTGAAAAAGGAAATATCTTCCTTTAAAAACTGGAAAGAAGCTTTCAGAGAAACTGGTTTGTGTTCTGCTAATTCATCTCACAGTGTTACATCTTTCCCTTCTAGAAGCCTTTCGCTAAGGCTGTTCTTGTAGAATTGGCAAAGTGATATTTGGAAGCCAATAGAGGGCTATGGTGAAAAAGGAAATATCTTCCGTTAAAAACTGGAAAGAAACTTTCTGAGAAACTGCTTTGTGTTCTGTTAATTCATCTCACAGAGTTACATCTTTCCTTCAAGAAGCCTTTCTCTAAGACTGTTCTTCTGGAATTTGCAAAGTGATATTTGGAATCCCATAGAGGGCTATGGTGAAAAAGGAAATATCTTCCGTTAAAACTGGAAGAAGCTTTCTGAGAAACTGCTTTGTGTTCTGTTAATTCATCTCACAGAGTTACATCTTTCCTTCAAGAAGCCTTTCGCTAAGGCTGTTCTTGTGGAATTGGCAAAGTGATATTTGGAAACCCATAGAGGGCTATGGTGAAAAAGGAAATATCTTCCGTTAAAACTGGAAAGAAGCTTGAGAAACTGCTTTGTGTTCTGTTAATTCATCTCACAGAGTTACAGCTTTCCCTTCAAGAAGCCTTCGCTAAGGCTGTTCTTGTGGAATTGGCAAAGTGATATTTGGAAGCCCATAGAGGGCTATGGTGAAAAGGAAATATCTTCCATTAAAACTGGAAAGAAGCTTTCTGAGAAACTGTTTGTGTTCTGTTAATTCATCTCACAGGTTACATCTTTCCTTCAAGAAGCCTTCGCTAAGGCTGTTCTTGTGGAATTGCAAAGTGATATTTGGAAGCCCTTAGAGGGCTATGGTGAAAAGGAAATATCTTCCGTTAAAACTGGAAAGAAGCTTTCTGAGAAACTGCTTTGTGTTCTCTTAATTCATCTCACAGAGTTACATCTTTCCTTCAAGAAGCCTTTCGCTAAGGCTGTTCTTGTAGAATTGGCAAAGTGATATTTGGAAGCCCATAGGGCTATGGTGAAAAGGAAATATCTTCCGTTAAAACTGGAAAGAAGCTTGAGAAACTGCTTTGTGTTCTGTTAATTCATCTCACAGAGTTACATCTTTCCTTCAAGAAGCCTTTCGCTAAGGCTGTTCTTGTGGAATTGACATAGTGATATTTGGAAGCCCATAGAGGGCTATGGTGAAAAGGAAATATCTTCCGTTAAAACTGGAAAGAAGCTTTCAGAGAAACTGCTTTGTGTTCTGTTAATTCATCTCACAGAGTTGCATCTTTCCTTCAAGAAGCCTTTCGCTAAGGCTGTTCTTGTGGAATTGGCAAAGTGATATTTGGAAGCCCATAGGGCTATGGTGAAAAGGAAATATCTTCCGTTAAAACTGGAAAGAAGCTTTCTGAGAAACTGCTTTGTGTTCTGTTAATTCATCTCACAGAGTTACATCTTTCCTTCAAGAAGCCTTTCGCTAAGGCTGTTCTTGTGGAATTGACATAGTGATATTTGGAAGCCCATAGAGGGCTATGGTGAAAAGGAAATATCTTCCGTTAAAAACTGGAAAGAAGCTTTCAGAGAAACTGGTTTGTGTTCTGTTAATTCATCTCACAGAGTTGCATCTTTCCCTTCAGGAAGCCTTTCGCTAAGGCTGTTCTTGTGGAATTTGCAAAGTGATATTTGAAGCCATAGAGGGCTATGGTGAAAAAGGAAATATCTTCCGTTCAAAACTGGAAAGAATCTTTCTGAGAAACTGCTTTGTGTTCTGTTAATTCATCTCACAGAGTTACATCTTTCCCTTCAAGAAGCCTTTCGCTTAGGCTGTTCTTGTGGAATTGACATAGTGATATTTGGAAGCCCATTGAGGGCTATGGTGAAAAAGCAAATATCTTCCGTTAAAAACTGGAAAGAAGCTTTCTGAGAAACTGTTTGTGTTCTGTTAATTCATCTCACACAGATACATCTTTCCTTCAAGAAGCCTTTCTCTAAGGCTGTTCTTGTGGAATTTGCAAAGTGATATTTGAAGCCATAGAGGGCTATGGTGAAAAGGAAATATCTTCGTTAAAAACTGGAAAGAAGCTTTCTGAGAAACTGGTTTGTGTTCTGTTAATTCATCTCACAGTGTTACATCTTTCCTTCAAGAAGCCTTTCGCTAAGGCTGTTCTTGTGGAATTTGTAATGTGATATTTGGAAGCCCATAGAGGGCTATGGTGAAAAAGGAAATATCTTCCGTTAAAAACAGGAAAGAAGCTTTCTGAGAAACTGCTTTGTGTTCTGTTAATTCATCTCACAGAGTTACATCTTTCCCTTCAAGAAGCCTTTCGCTAAGGCTGTTCTTGTGGAATTGGCAAAGTGATATTTGGAAGCCCATAGATGGCTATGGTGAAAAAGGAAGTATCTTCCGTTAAAAACTGCAAAGAAGCTTTCTGAGAAACTGCTTTGTGTTCTGTTGACTCATTTCACAGAGTTGCATCTTTCCCTTCAAGAAGCCTTTTGCTAAGGCTGTTCATGAGAATTTGCATAGTTATATTTGGAATCCCATAGAGGGCTATGGTGAAAAAGGAAATATTTTCCGTAAAAAACTGGAAAGAAGCTTTCTGAGAAACTGCTTTGTGTTCTGTTGATTCATCTCACAGAGTTACATCTTTCCCTTCAAGAAGCCTTTCGCTAAGGCTGTACTTGTGGAATTGGCAAAGTGATATTTGGAAGCCCATAGAGGCCTATGGTGAAAAAGGAAATATCTTCCGTTAAAAACTGGAAAGCAGCTTTCCGAGAAACTGCTTTGTGTTCTGTTGATTCGTCTCACAGAGTTACAACTTTCCCTTCAAGAATTCTTTCTCTAAGGCTGTTCTTGTGGAATTGGCAAAGTGATATTTGGAAGCCCATAGAGGGCTATGGTGAAAAAGGAAATATCTTCCGTAAAAAACTGGAAAGAAGCTTTCTGAGAAACTGCTTTGTGTTCTGTTAATTCATCAAACGAGTTACAGCTTTGCCCTCAAGGAGCCTTTCGCTAAGACGGTTCTTGTGGAATTTCAAAGTGATATTTGGAAGCCTAAAGAGGGCTATGGTGAAAAAGGAAATATGTTCCGTTAAAAACTGGAAAGAAGCTTTCTGAGAAACTACTTTGTGTTCTCTTAATTCATCTCACAGTGTTACATCTTTCCTTCAAGAAGCCTTTCGCTAAGGCTGTTCTTGTGGAATTGGCAAAGTGATATTTGGAAACCCATAGAGGGCTATGGTGAAAAGGAAATATCTTCCGTTAAAAACTGGAAAGAAGTTTTCTGAGAAACAGCTTTGTGTTCTGTTAATTCATCTCACAGAGTTACATCTTTCCTTCAAGAAGCCTTCGCTAAGGCTGTTCTTCTGGAATTGGCAAAGTGATATTTGGAAGCCCGTAGAGGGCTATGGTGAAAAAGGAAATATCTTCCGTTAAAAACTGGAAAGAAGCTTTCTGAAAAACTGCTTTGTGTTCTGTTCATTCATCTCACGAGTTACATCTTTCCTTCAAGAAGCCTTCGCTAAGACTGTTCTTGTGGAATTTCAAAGTGATATTTGGAAGCCCATAGAGGGCTATGGTGAAAAAGGAAATATGTTCCATTAAAAATTTTAAAGAAGCTTACTGAGAAACTACTTTGTGTTCTCTTAATTCATCTCACAGTGTTACATCTTTCCCTTCAAGAAGCCTTTCGCTAAGGCTGTTCTTGTGCCATTGGGAAACTGATATTTTCAAACCCATAGAGGGCTATGGTGAAAAAGGAAATATCTTCCGTTAAAAACAGGAAAGAAGTTTTCTGAGAAACAGCTTTGTGTTCTGTTAATTCATCTCACAGAGTTACATCTTAACCCTTCAAGGAGTCTTTCGCTAAGGCTGATCTTCTGTTATTGGCAAAGTGATATTTGGAAGCCCGTAGAGGGCTATGGTGAGAAAGGAAATATCTTCCGTTAAAAATTGGAAAGAAGCTTTCTGAAAAACTGCTTTGTGTTCTGTTAATTCATCTCACAGAGTTACATCTTTCCCTTCAAGAAGCCTTTCGCTAAGGCTGTTCTTGTGGAATTGGCAAAGTGATATTTGGAAGCCCATAGAGGGCTATGGTGAAAAAGGAATTATGTTCCGTTTAAAACTGGAAAGAAGCTTTCTGAGAAACTGCTTTGTGTTCTGTTAATACATCACACACAGATACACCTTTTCCTTCAAGAAGCCTTTCGCTAAGGCTGTTCTTGTGGAATTTGCAAAGTGATATTTGAAAGCCTATAGAGGGTATGGTGAAAAAGGAAATATCTTCCGTTAAAAACTGGAAAGAAGCTTTCTGAGAAACTGGTTTGTGTTCTGTTAATTCATCTCACAGTGTTACATCTTTCCCTTCAAGAAGACTTTCGCTAAGACTGTTTTTGTGGAATTGGCAAAGTGATATTTGGAAGCCCATAGAGGGCTATGGTGAAAAAGGAAATATCTTCGGTTAAAAACTGGAAAGAAACTTTCTGAGAAACTGCTTTGTGTTTTGTTAATTCATCTAACAGAGTTACAGCTTTCCTTCAAGAAGCCTTTCGATAAGGCTGTTCTTGTGCAATCAGCAAAGTGATATTTGGAAGCCCATAGATGGCTATGGTGAAAAGGAAATATCTTCCGTTCAAAACTGGAAAGAAGCTTTCTGAGAAACTGCTCTGTGTTCTGTTAATTCATCTCACAGAGTTACATCTTTCCTTCAAGAAGCCTTTCGCTAAGGCTGTTCTTCTGGAATTGGCAAAGGATATTTGGAAGCCCATAGAGGGCTATGGTGAAAAAGGAAATATCTTCCGTTCAAAACTGGAAAGAATCTTTCTGAGAAACTGCTCTGTGTTCTGTTAATTCATCTCACAGAGTTACATCTTTCCTTCAAGAAGCCTTTCGCTAAGGCTGTTCTTCTGGAATTGGCAAGGGATATTTGGAAGCCCATAGAGGGCTATGGTGAAAAAGGAAATATCTTCCGTTCTAAACTGGAAAGAAGCTTGAGAAACTGCTCTGTGTTCTGTTAATTCATCTCACAGAGTTACATCTTTCCTTCAAGAAGCCTTTCACTAAGGCTGTTCTTGTGGAATTGGCAAAGGGATATTTGGAAGCCCATAGAGGGCTATGGTGAAAAAGGAAATATCTTCCGTTCAAAACTGCAAAGAAGCTTTCTGAGAAACTGCTCTATGTTCTGTTAATTCATCTCACAGTGTTACATCTTTCCTTCAAGAAGCCTTTCGCTAAGGCTGTTCTTGTGGAATTGGCAAAGGATATTTGGAAGCCCATAGAGGGCTATGGTGAAAAAGGAAATATCTTCCGTTCAAAACTGGAAAGAAGCTTTATGAGAAACTGCTCTGTGTTCTGTTAATTCATCTCACAGAGTTACATCTTTCCTTCAAGAAGCCTTTCGCTAAGGCTGTTCTTGTGGAATTGCAAAGGATATTTGGAAGCCCATAGAGGGCTATGGTGAAAAAGGAAATATCTTCCGTTCAAAAGTGGAAAGAAGCTTTCTGAGAAACTGCTCTGTGTTCTGTTAGTTCATCTCACAGAGTTACATCTTTCCTTCAAGAAGCCTTTCGCTAAGGCTGTTCTTGTGGAATTGGCAAAGGATATTTGGAAGCCCATAGAGGGCTACGGTGAAAAAGCAAATATCTTCCGTTCTAAACTGGAAAGAAGCTTTCTGAGAAACTGCTCTGTGTTCTGTTAATTCATCTCACAGAGTTACATCTTTCCTTCAAGAAGCCTTTCACTAAGGCTGTTCTTGTGGAATTGCAAAGGATATTTGGAAGCCCATAGAGGCTATGGTGAAAAAGGAAATATCTTCCGTTCAAAACTGGAAAAAGCTTTCTGAGAAACTGCTCTGTGTTCTGTTAATTCATCTCACAGAGTTACATCTTTCCTTCAAGAAGCCTTTCGCTAAGGCTGTTCTTGTGGAATTGGCAAAGGATATTTGGAAGCCCATAGAGGGCTATGGTGAAAAGGAAATATCTTCCGTTCAAAACTGGAAAGAAGCTTTCTGAGAAACTGCTCTGTGTTCTGTTAGTTCATCTCACAGAGTTACATCTTTCCTTCAAGAAGCCTTTCGCTAAGGCTGTTCTTGTGGAATTGGCAAAGGATATTTGGAAGCCCATAGAGGCTATGGTGAAAAAGGAAATATCTTCCGTTCAAAACTGGAAAGAAGCTTTCTGAGAAACTGCTCTGTGTTCTGTTAATTCATCTCACAGAGTTACATCTTTCCTTCAAAGCCTTTCGCTAAGGCTGTTCTTGTGGAATTGGCAAGGTGATATTTGGAAGCCCATAGAGGGCTATGGTGAAAAGGAAATATCTTCCGTTCAATACTGGAAAGAAGCTTTCTGAGAAACTGCTCTGTGTTCTGTTAATTCATCTCACAGAGTTACATCTTTCCTTCAAGAAGCCTTCGCTAAGGCTGTTTTGGTGGAATTGGCAAAGGATATTTGGAAGCCCATAGAGGCTATGGTGTAAAAGGAAATATCTTACGTTCAAAACTGGAAAGAAGCTTTCTGAGAAACTGCTCTGTGTTCTGTTAATTCATCTCACAGAGTTACATCTTTCCTTCAAAGCCTTTCGCTAAGGCTGTTCTTGTGGAATTGGCAAAGGATATTTGGAAGCCCATAGAGGGCTATGGTGAAAAGGAAATATCTTCCGTTCAATACTGGAAAGAAGCTTTCTGAGAAACTGCTCTGTGTTCTGTTAATTCATCTCACAGAGTTACATCTTTCCTTCAAGAAGCCTTTCGCTAAGGCTGTTCTTGTGGAATTGGCAAAGGATATTTGGAAGCCCATAGAGGGCTACGGTGAAAAGGAAATATCTTCCGTTCAAAAGTGGAAAGAAGCTTTCTGAGAAACTGCTCTGTGTTCTGTTAATTCATCTTACAGAGTTTCATCTTTCCTTCAAGAAGCCTTCGCTAAGGCTGTTCTTCTGGAATTGGCAAAGGATATTTGGAAGCCCATAGAGGGCTATGGTGAAAAGGAAATATCTTCCGTTCAAAAGTGTAAATAAGCTTTCTGAGAAACTGCTCTGTGTTCTGTTAATTCATCTCACAGGTTACATCTTTCCCTTCAAAGCCTTTCGCTAAGGCTGTTCTTCTGGAATTGGCAAGGTGATATTTGGAAGCCCATAGAGGGCTACGGTGAAAAGGAAATATCTACCGTTCAAATGTGGAAAGAAGCTTTCTGAGAAACTGCTCCGTGTTCTGTTAATTCATCTCACAGAGTTACATCTTTCCCTTCAAGGAGCCTTTCGCTAAGCATGTTCTTGTGGAATTGAAAGTGATATTTGGAAGCCCATTTAGGACTATGGTGAAAAGGAAATATCCTCCGTTCAAAATTGGAAAGAAGCTTTCTGAGAAAGTGCTCTGTTCTGTTAATTCATCTCACAGAGTTACATCTTTCCTTCAAGAAGCCTTCGCTAAGGCTGTTCTTGTGGAATTGGCAAAGGATATTTGGAAGCCCATAGAGGGCTATGGTGAAAAGGAAATATCTTCCGTTCAAATGTGGAAAGAAGCTTTCTGAGAATCTGCTCTGTGTTCTGTTAATTCATCTCACAGAGTTACATTTTTCCTTCAAGAAGCCTTTCGCTAAGGCTGTTCTTGTGGAATTGGCAAAGGATATTTGGAAGCCCATAGAGGGCTATGGTGAAAAGGAAATATCTTCCGTTCAAAACTGGAAAGAAGCTTTCTGAGAAACTACTCTGTGTTCTCTTAATTCATCTCACAGAGTTACATCTTTCCTTCAAGAAGCCTTTCGCTAAGGCTGTTCTTGTGGAATTAGCAAAGTGATATTTGGAAGCCCATAGAGGGCTATGGTGAAAAGGAAATATCTTCCGTTAAAAACTGGAAAGAAGCTTTCTGAGAAACTGCTCTGTGTTCTGTTAATTCATCTCACAGAGTTACATCTTTCCTTCAAGAAGCCTTTCGCTAAGGCTGTTCTTGTGGAATTGGCAAAGGATATTTGGAAGCCCATAGAGGGCTATGGTGAAAAAGCAAATATCTTCCGTTAAAAACTGGAAAGAAGCTTTCTGAGAAACTGCTCTGTGTTCTGTTAATTCATCTCACAGAGTTACATCTTTCCTTCAAGAAGCCTTCGCTAAGGCTGTCCTTGTGGAATTGGCAAAGTGATATTTGGAAGCCCATAGAGGGCTACGGTGAAAAGGAAATATCTTCCGCTCAAAACTGGAAAGAAGCTTTCTGAGAAACTGCTCTGTGTTCTGTTAATTCATCTCAAAGAGTTACATCTCTCCTTACAAGTAGACTTTCGCTAAGGCTGTTCTTGTGGAATTGGCAAAGGATATTTGGAAGCCCATAGAGGGCTATGGTGAAAAAGGAAATATGTTCCTTCAAAACTGGAAAGAAGCTTTCTGAGAAACTGCTCTGTGTTCTGTTAATTCATCTCACAGAGTTACATCTTTCCTTCAAGAAGCCTTCGCTAAGGCTGTTCTTCTGGAATTGGCAAAGGATATTTGGAAGCCCATAGAGGGCTATGGTGAAAAAGGAAATATCTTCCGCTCAAAACTGGAAAGAAGCTTGAGAAACTGCTCTGTGTTCTGTTAATTCATCTCACAGAGTTACATCTTTCCTTCAAAGCCTTTCGCTAAGGCTGTTCTTCTGGAATTGGCAAGGGATATTTGGAAGCCCATAGAGGGCTATGGTGAAAAAGGAAATATCTTCCGCTCAAAACTGGAAAGAAGCTTTCTGAAACTGCTCTGTGTTCTGTTCATTCATCTCACAGAGTTACATCTTTCCCTTCAAGAAGCCTTTCGCTCAGGCTGTTCTTGTGGAATTGACATAGTGATATTTGGAAGCCCATTGAGGGCTATGGTGAAAAAGCAAATATCTTCCGTTAAAAACTGGAAAGAAGCTTTCTGAGAAACTGCTTTGTGTTCTGTTAATACATCTCACACAGATACATCTTTTCCTTCAAGAAGCCTTTCGCTAAGGCTGTTCCTGGGTTATTTGCAAAGTGATAATTGAAAGCCTATAGAGGGTATGGTGAAAAAGGAAATATCTTCGTTAAAAACTGGAAAGAAGCTTTCTGAGAGACTGGTTTGTGTTCTGTTAATTCAACTCACAGTGTTACATCTTTCCCTTCAAGAACCTTTCGCTAAGGCTGTTCTTGTTTAATTTTCAAAGTGATATTTGGAAGCCCGTAGAGGGCTATGGTGAAAAAGGAAATATCTTCCGTTAAAAACTGGAAAGAAGCTTTCTGAGAAACTGCTCTGTGTTCTGTTAATTCATCTCAAAGAGTTACATCTCTCCTTACAAGTAGACTTTCGCTAAGGCTGTTCTTGTGGAATTGGCAAAGGGATATTTGGAAGCCCATAGATGGCTATGGTGAAAAAGGAAATATGTTCCCTTCAAAACTGGAAAGAAGCTTTCTGAGAAACTGCTCTGTGTTCTGTTAATTCATCTCACAGAGTTACATCTTTCCCTTCAAGAAGCCTTTCGCTAACGCTGTTCTTCTGGAATTGGCAAAGGGATATTTGGAAGCCCATAGAGGGCTATGGTGAAAAAGGAAATATCTTCCGTTCAAAACTGGAAAGAATCTTTCTGAGAAACTGCTCTGTGTTCTGTTGATTCATCTCACAGAGTTACATCTTTCCCTTCAAGAAGCCTTTCGCTAAGGCTGTTCTTCTGGAATTGGCAAGGTGATATTTGGAAGCCCATAGAGGGCTATGGTGAAAAAGGAAATATCTTCCGTTCTAAACTGGAAAGAAGCTTTCTGAGAAACTGCTCTGTGTTCTGTTAATTCATCTCACAGAGTTACATCTTTACCTTCAAGAAGCCTTTCACTAAGGCTGTTCTTGTGGAATTGGCAAAGGGATATTTGGAAGCCCATAGAGGGCTATGGTGAAAAAGGAAATATCTTCCGTTCAAAACTGCAAAGAAGCTTTCTCAGAAACTGCTCTATGTTCTGTTAATTCATCTCACAGAGTTACATCTTTCCCTTCAAGAATCCTTTCGCTAAGGCTGTTCTTGTCGAATTGGAAAAGGGATATTTGGAAGCCCATAGAGGGCTATGGTGAAAAAGGTAATATCTTCCGTTCGAAACTGGAAAGAAGCTTTATGAGAAACTGCTCTGTGTTCTGTTAATTCATCTCACAGAGTTACATCTTTCCCTTCAAGAAGCCTTTCGCTAAGGCTGTTCTTGTGGAATTCGCAAAGGGATATTTGGAAGCCCATAGAGGTCTATGGTGAAAAAGGAAATATCTTCCGCTCAAAAGTGGAAAGAAGCTTTCTGAGAAACTGCTCTGTGTACTGTTAGTTCATCTCACAGAGTTACATCTTTCCTTCAAGAAGCCTTTCGCTAAGGCTGTCCTTGTGGAATTGGCAAGGATATTTGGAAGCCCATAGAGGCTATGGTGAAAAAGGAAATATCTTCCGTTCTAAACTGGAAAGAAGCTTTCTGAGAAACTGCTCTGTGTTCTGTTAATTCATCTCACAGAGTTACATCTTTCCCTTCAAAGCCTTTCGCTAAGGCTGTTCTTGTGGAATTGGCAAAGGATATTTGGAAGCCCATAGAGGGCTATGGTGAAAAAGGAAATATCTTCCGTTCAAAACTGCAAAAGCTTTCTCAGAAACTGCTCTGTGTTCTGTTAATTCATCTCACAGAGTTACATCTTTCCTTCAAGAAGCCTTTGGCTAAGGCTGTTCTTGTGGAATTCGCAAAGGATATTTGGAAGTCCATAGAGGGCTATGGTGAAAAAGGAAATATCTTCCGTTCAAAACTGGAAAGAAGCTTTCTGAGAAACTGCTCTGTGTTCTGTTAGTTCATCTCACAGAGTTACATCTTTCCCGTCAAGAAGCCCTTCGCTAAGGCTGTTTTGGTGGAATTGGCAAAGGGATATTTGGAAGCCCATAGAGGGCTATGGTGTAAAAGGAAATATCTTACGTTCAAAACTGGAAAGAAGCTTTCTGAGAAACTGCTCTGTGTTCTGTTAATTCATCTCACAGAGTTACATCTCTCCTTTCAAGAAGCCTTTCGCTAAGGCTGTTCTTGTGGAATTGGCAAAGGGATATTTGGAAGCCCATAGAGGGCTATGGTGAAAAAGGAAATATCTTCCGTTCAATACTGGAAAGAAGCTTTCTGAGAAACTGCTCTGTGTTCTGTTAATTCATCTCACAGAGTTACATCTTTCCCTTCAAGAAGCCTTTCGCTAAGGCTGTTCTTGTGGAATTGGCAAAGGGATATTTGGAAGCCCATAGAGGGCTACGGTGAAAAAGGAAATATCTTCCGTTCAAAAGTGGAAAGAAGCTTTCTGAGAAACTGCTCTGTGTTCTGTTAATTCATCTTACAGAGTTTCATCTTTCCCTTCAAGAAGCCTTTCGCTAAGGCTGTTCTTCTGGAATAGGAAAAGGTATATTTGAAAGCCCATAGAGGGCTATGGTGAAAAGGAAATATCTTCCGCTCAAAAGTGTAAATAAGCTTTCTGAGAAACTGCTCTGTGTTCTGTAAATTCATCTCACAGAGTTACATCTTTCCCTTCAAAGCCTTTCGCTAAGGCTGTTCTTCTGGAATTGGCAAGGTGATATTTGGAAGCCCATAGAGGGCTACGGTGAAAAAGGAAATATCTACCGTTCAAAATGTGGAAAGAAGCTTGAGAAACTGCTCCGTGTTCTGTTAATTCATCTCACAGAGTTACATCTTTCCTTCAAGGAGCCTTTCGCTAAGCATGTTCTTGTGGAATTAGCAAAGGATATTTGGAAGCCCATTTAGGACTATGGTGAAAAAGGAAATATCCTCCGTTCAAAATTGGAAAGAAGCTTTCTGAGAAAGTGCTCTGCGTTCTGTTAATTCATCACAGAGTTACATCTTTCCTTCAAGGAGCCTTTCGCTAAGGCTGTTCTTGTGGAATTGGCAAAGGATATTTGGAAGCCCATAGAGGGCTATGGTGAAAAGGAAATATCTTCCGTTCAAAATGTGGAAAGAAGCTTTCTGAGAATCTGCTCTGTGTTCCGTTAATTCATCTCACAGAGTTACATTTTTCCCTTCAAGAAGCCTTTCGCTAAGGCTGTTCTTGTGGAATTCGCAAAGGATATTTGGAAGCCCATAGAGGGCTATGTTGAAAAGGAAATATCTGCCGTTCAAAACTGGAAAGAAGCTTTCTGAGAAACTACTCTGTGTTCTCTTAATTCATCTCACAGAGTTACATCTTTCCCTTCAAGAAGCCTTTCGCTAAGGCTGTTCTTGTGGAATTGGCAAAGGGATATTTGGAAGCCCATAGAGGGCTATGGTGAAAAAGGAAATATCTTCCGATAAAAACTGGAAAGAAGCTTTCTGAGAAACTGCTCTGTGTTCTGTTAATTCATCTCACAGAGTCACATCTTTCCCTTCAAGAAGCCTTTCGCTAAGGCTGTCCTTGTGGAATTGGCAAAGTGATATTTGGAAGCCCATAGAGGGCTACGGTGAAAAAGGAAATATCTTACGTTCAAAACTGGAAAGAAGCTTTCTGAGAAACTGCTCTGTGTTCTGTTAATTCATCTCAAAGAGTTACATCTCTCCTTACAAGAAGCCTTTCGCTAAGGCTGTTCTTGTGGAATTGGCAAAGGGATATTTGGAAGCCCATAGAGGGCTATGGTGAAAAAGGAATATGTTCCATTCAAAACTGGAAAGAAGCTTGAGAAACTGCTCTGTGTTCTGTTAATTCATCTCACAGAGTTACATCTTTCCTTCACAGCCTTTCGCTAAGGCTGTTCTTCTGGAATTGGCAAAGGATATTTGGAAGCCCATAGAGGGCTATGGTGAAAAAAATATCTTCCGTTCAAAACTGGAAAGAAGCTTTCTGAGAAACTGCTCTGTGTTCTGTTAATTCATCTCACAGAGTTACATCTTTCCTTCAAGAAGCCTTTCGCTAAGGCTGTTCTTCTGGAATTGGCAAGGTGATATTTGGAAGCCCATAGAGGGCTATGGTGAAAAAGGAAATATCTTCCGTTCAAAATTGGAAAGAAGCTTGAGAAACTGCTCTGTGTTCTGTTAATTCATCTCACAGAGTTACATCTTTCCTTCAAGAAGCCTTCGCTAAGGCTGTCCTTGTGGAATTGGCAAAGTGATATTTGGAAGCCCAAAGAGGGCTACGGTGAAAAAAATATCTTCCGTTCTAAACTGGAAAGAAGCTTGAGAAACTGCTCTGTGTTCTGTTAATTCATCTCACAGAGTTACATCTTTCCTTCAAGAAGCCTTTCACTAAGGCTGCTCTTGTGGAATTGGCAAAGGATATTTGGAAGCCCATAGAGGGCTATGGTGAAAAAGGAAATATCTTCCGTTCAAAACTGCAAAGAAGCTTTCTCAGAAACTGCTCTATGTTCTGTTAATTCATCTCACAGTTACATCTTTCCTTCAAGAATCCTTTCGCTAAGGCTGTTCTTGTCGAATTGGAAAAAGGATATTTGGAAGCCCATAGAGGGCTATGGTGAAAAGGTAATATCTTCCGCTCAAAACTGGAAAGAAGCTTATGAGAAACTGCTCTGTGTTCTGTTAATTCATCTCACAGAGTTACATCTTTCCTTCAAGAAGCCTTTCGCTAAGGCTGTTCTTGTGGAATTCGCAAAGGGATATTTGGAAGCCCATAGAGGGCTATGGTGAAAAAGGAAATATCTTCCGTTCAAAAGTGGAAAGAAACTTTCTGAGAAACTGCTCTGTGTACTGTTAGTTCATCTCACAGAGTTACATCTTTCCCTTCAAGAAGCCTTTCGCTAAGGCTGTCCTTGTGGAATTGGCAAAGGGATATTTGGAAGCCCATAGAGGGCTACGGTGAAAAAGCAAATATCTTCCGTTCTAAACTGGAAAGAAGCTTTCTGAGAAACTGCTCTGTATTCTGTTAATTCATCTCACAGAGTTACATCTTTCCCTTCAAGAAGCCTTTCACTAAGGCTGTTCTTGTGGAATTGGCAAAGGGATATTTGGAAGCCCATAGAGGGCTATGGTGAAAAAGGAAATATCTTCCGTTCAAAACTGCAAAAAGCTTTCTCAGAAACTGCTCTGTGTTCTGTTAATTCATCTCACAGAGTTACATCTTTCCCTTCAAGAAGCCTTTGGCTAAGGCTGTTCTTGTGGAATTCGCAAAGGGATATTTGGAAGTCCATAGAGGGCTATGGTGAAAAAGGAAATATCTTCCTTTCAAAACTGGAAAGAAGCTTTCTGAGAAACTGCTCTGTGATCTGTTAGTTCATCTCACAGAGTTACATCTTTCCCTTCAAGAAGCCTTCGCTAAGGCTGTTTTGGTGGAATTGGCAAAGGGATATTTGGAAGCCCATAGAGGGCTATGGTGTAAAAGGAAATATCTTCCGTTCAAAACTGGAAAGAAGCTTTATGAGAAACTGCTCTGTGTTCTGTTAATTCATCTCACAGAGTTACATCTCTCCTTTCAAGAAGCCTTTCGCTAAGGCTGTTCTTGTGGAATTGGCAAGGATATTTGGAAGCCCATAGAGGGCTATGGTGAAAAAGGAAATATCTTCCGTTCAATACTGGAAAGAAGCTTTCTGAGAAACTGCTCTGTGTTCTGTTAATTCATCTCACAGAGTTACATCTTTCCTTCAAGAAGCCTTTCGCTAAGGCTGTTCTTGTGGAATTGGCAAAGGGATATTTGGAAGCCCATAGAGGCTATGGTGAAAAAGGAAATATCTTCCGTTCAAAAGTGGAAAGAAGCTCTGAGAAACTGCTCTGTGTTCTGTTAATTCATCTTACAGAGTTTCATCTTTCCTTCAAGAAGCCTTTCGCTAAGGCTGTTCTTCTGAATTGGAAAAGGGATATTTGAAAGCCCATAGAGGGCTATGGTGAAAAGGAAATATCTTCCGTTCAAAACTGGAAAGAAGCTTGAGAAACTGCTCTGTGTTCTGTAAATTCATCTCACAGAGTTACATCTTTCCCTTCAAGAAGCCTTTCGCTAAGGCTGTTCTTCTGGAATTGGCAGTGATATTTGGAAGCCCATAGAGGGCTACGGAAAAGGAAATATCTACCGTTCAAAATGTGGAAAGAAGCTTTCTGAGAAACTGCTCCGTGTTCTGTTAATTCATCTCACAGAGTTACATCTTTCCCTTCAAGGAGCCTTTCAAGCATGTTCTTGTGGAATTCAAAGTGATATTTGGAAGCCCATTAAGGACTATGGTGAAAAGGAAATATCCTCCGTTCAAAATTGGAAAGAAGCTTTCTGAGAAAGTGCTCATGCGTTCTGTTAATTCATCTCACAGAGTTACATCTTTCCTTCAAGGAGCCTTTCACTAAGGCTGTTCTTGTGGAATTGGCAAAGGATATTTGGAAGCCCATAGAGGCTATGGTGAAAAAGGAAATATCTTCCATTCAAATGTGGAAAGAAGCTTGAGAAACTGCTCTGTGTTCCGTTAATTCATCTCACAGAGTTACATTTTCCTTCAAGAAGCCTTCGCTAAGGCTGTTCTTGTGGAATTGGCAAAGGGTTATTTGGAAGCCCATAGAGGGCTATGTTGAAAAGGAAATATCTGCCGTTCAAAACTGGAAAGAAGCTTTCTGAGAAACTACTCTGTGTTCTGTTAATTCATCTCACAGAGTTACATCTTTCCTTCAAGAAGCCTTTCGCTAAGGCTGTTCTTGTGGAATTGGCAAAGGATATTTGGAAGCCCATAGAGAGGCTATGGTGAAAAAGGAATTATCTTCCGATCAAAACTGGAAAGAAGCTTTCTGAGAGACTGCTCTGTGTTCTGTTAATTCATCTCACAGAGTTACATCTTTCCCTTCAGGAAGCCTTTCGCTAAGGCTGTAATGGTGGAATTGGCAAAGGGATATTTTCAAGCCCATAGAGGGCTATGGTGAAAAAGGAAATATCTTCCGTTCAAAAGTGGAAAGAAGCTTTCTGAGAAACTGCTCTGTGTTCTGTTAATTCATCTCACAGAGTTACATCATTCCCTTCAAGAAGCCTTTCGCTAAGGCTATTCTTGTGGAATTGGAAAAGTGATATTTGGAAGCCCATAGAGGGCTATGGTGAAAAAGGAAATATCTTCCTTTCAAAATTGGAAAGAAGCTTTCTGAGAAACTGCTCTGTGTTCTGTTAATTCATCTCACAGAGTTACATCTTTCCCTTCAAGAAGCCTTTCACTAAGGCTGTTCTTGTGGAATTGGCAAAGGGATATTTGGAAGCCCATAGAGGGCTATGGTGAAAAGGAAATATCTTCCGTTCAAAACTGCAAAAGCTTTCAGAAACTGCTCTATGTTCTGTTAATTCATCTCACAGAGTTACATCTTTCCCTTCAAGAATCCTTTCGCTAAGGCTTTTCTTGTCGAATTGGAAAAGGATATTTGGAAGCCCTTAGAGGGCTATGGTGAAAAAGGAAATATCTTCCGTTGAAACTGGAAAGAAGCTTTATGAGAAACTGCTCTGTGTTCTGTTAATTCATCTCACAGAGTTACATCTTTCCTTCAGGAAGCCTTTCGCTAAGGCTGCTCTTGTGGAATTCGCAAAGGGATATTTGGAAGCCCATAGAGGGCTATGGTGAAAAAGGAAATATCTTCCGTTCAAAACTTGAAACAAGCTTTCTGAGAAACTGCTCTGTGTTCTGTTAGTTCATCTCACAGAGTTACATCTTTCCCGTCAAGAAGCCCTTGGCTAAGGCTGTTCTGGTTGAATTGGCAAAGGGATATTTGGAAGCCCATAGAGGGCTATGGTGAAAAAGGAAATATCTTACGTTCAAAAGTGGAAAGAAGCTTTCTGAGAAACTGCTCTGTGTTCTGTTAATTCATCTCACAGAGTTACATCTTTCCCTTCAAGAAGCCTTTCGGTAAGGCTCTTGTTATGGAATTGGCAAAGGGATATTTGGAAGCCCATAGAGGGCTATGGTGAAAAAGGAAAATCTTCTGTTTAAAACTGGAAAGAAGCTTTCTGAGAAACTGCTCTGTGTTCTGTTAATTCATCTCACAGTTACATCTTTCCCTTCAAGAAGCCTTTCGCTAAGGCTGTTCTTGTGGAATTGGCAAAGAGATATTTCTAAGCCCATTGAGGGCTATGGTGAAAAAGGAAATATCTTCCGTTCAAAACTGGAAAGAAGGTTTCTGAGAAACTGCTCTGTGTTCTGTTAGTTCATCTCACAGAGTTACATCTTTCCCTTCAAGAAGCCTTTCGCTAAGGCTGTTCTTGTGGAATTGGCAAAGTGATATTTGGAAGCCCATAGAGGGCTATGGTGAAAACGGAAATATCTTCCGTTCAAAACTGGAAAGAAGCTTTCTGAGAAAGTGCTCTCTGTTCTGTTAATTCATCTCACAGAGTTACATCTTTACCTTCAAGAAGCCTTTCGCTAAGGCAGTTCTTGTGGAATTGGCAAAGGGATATTTGGAAGCCCATAGAGGGCTATGGTGAAAAAGGAAATATCTTCCGTTCAAAACTGGAAAAAAGCTTTCTGAGAAACTACTCTGTGTTCTGTTAATTCATCTCACAGAGTTACATCTTTCCCTTCAAGAAGCCTTTAGCTACGGCTGTTCTGGTGGAATTGGCAAAGTGATATTTGGAAGCCCATAGAGGGCTATGGTGAAAAGGAAATATCTTCCGCTCAAAATTGGAAAGAAGCTTTCTGAGAAACTGCTCTGTGTTCTGTTAATTCATCTCACGGGTTACAACTTTCCCTTCAAGAAGCCTTTCGCTAAGGCTGTTCTTGTGGAATTGGCAAAGGATATTAGAAGCCCATAGAGGGCTATGGTGAAAAAGGAATAACTTCCGCTCAAAACTGGAAAGAAGCTTTCTGAGAAACTGTTCTGTGTTCTGTTAATTCATCTCACAGAGTTACATCTTTCCCTTCAAGAAGCCTTTCGCTAAGCCTGTTCTTGTGGAATTGGCAAAGGGATATTTGGAAGCCCATAGAGGGCTATGGTGAAAAAGGGAATAACTTCCGTTCAAAACTGGAAAGAAGCTTTCTGAGAAACTGGTCTGTGTTCTGTTAATTCATCTCACAGAGTTACATCTTTCCCTTCAAGAAGCCTTCCGCTAAGGCTGTTCTTGTGGAATTGGCAAAGGGATATTTGGAAGCCCATAGAGGGCTATGGTGAAAAAGGAAATATCTTCCGTTCAAAACTGGAAAGAAACTTTCTGAGAAACTGCTCTGTGTACTGGTAGTTCATCTCAGACAGTTACATCTTTCCCTTCAAGAAGCCTTTTGCTAAGGCTGTTCTTGTGGAATTGGCAAAGGATATTTGGAAGCCCATAAGGGCTATGAAAAAAAATATCTTCCGTTCAAAACTGGAAAGAATCTTTCTGAGAAACTCCTCTGTGTTCTGTTAGTTCATCTCACAGAGTTACATCTCTCCGTCAAGAAGCCTTTCGCTAAGGCTGTTCCTGTGGAATTGGCAAAGGATATTTGGAAGCCCATAGAGGGCTATGGTGAAAAGGAAATATCTTCCGTTCAAAACAGGAAAGAAGCTTTTGAGAAACTGCTCTGTGTTCTGTTAGTTCATCTCACAGAGTTACATCTTTCCTTCAAGAAGCCTTCGCTAAGGCTGTTCTTGTGGAATTGGCAAAGGATATTTGGAAGCCCATAGAGGGCTATGGTGAAAAGGAAATATCTTCCGTTCAAAACTGCAAAGAAGCTTTCTCAGAAACTGCTCTGTGTTCTGTTAATTCATCTCACAGAGTTACATCTTTCCCTTCAAGAATCCTTTCGCTAAGGCTGTTCTTGTGGAATTGGAAAAGGGATATTTGGAAGCCCATAGAGGGCTATGGTGAAATAGGAAATATCTTCCGTTCAAAACTGGAAAGAAGCTTTATGAGAAACTGCTCTGTGTTCTGTTAATTCATCTCACAGAGTTACATCTTTCCCTTCAAGAAGCCTTTCGCTAAGGCTGTTCTTGTGGAATTGGCAAAGGGATATTTGGAAGCCCATAGAGGGCTATGGTGAAAAAGGAAATATCTTCCGTTCAAAACTGCAAAGAAGCTTTCTCAGAAACTGCTCTATGTTCTGTTAATTCATCTCACAGAGTTACATCTTTCCCTTCAAGAATCCTTTCGCTAAGGCTTTTCTTGTCGAATTGGAAAAGGGATATTTGGAAGCCCTTAGAGGGCTATGGTGAAAAAGGAAATATCTTCCGTTCGAAACTGGAAAGAAGCTTTATGAGAAACTGCTCTGTGTTCTGTTAATTCATCTCACAGAGTTACATCTTTCCTTCAGGAAGCCTTTAGCTAAGGCTGCTCTTGTGGAATTCGCAAGGATATTTGGAAGCCCATAGAGGGCTATGGTGAAAAGGAAATATCTTCCGCTCAAAACTGAAACAAGCTTTCTGAGAAACTGCTCTGTGTTCTGTTAGTTCATCTCACAGAGTTACATCTTTCCCGTCAAGAAGCCCTTGGCTAAGGCTGTTCTGGTTGAATTGGCAAAGGGATATTTGGAAGCCCATAGAGGGCTATGGTGAAAAAGGAAATATCTTACGTTCAAAAGTGGAAAGAAGCTTTCTGAGAAACTGCTCTGTGTTCCGTTAATTCATCTCACAGAGTTACATCTTTCCTTCAAGAAGCCTTCTGCAAGGCTCTTGTTATGGAATTGGCAAAGGGATATTTGGAAGCCCATAGAGGGCTATGGTGAAAAAGGAAAATCTTCTGTTTAAAACTGGAAAGAAGCTTTCTGAGAAACAGCTCTGTGTTCTGTTAATTCATCTCACAGTTACATCTTTCCCTTCAAGAAGCCTTTCGCTAAGGCTGTTCTTGTGGAATTGGCAAAGAGATATTTGGAAGCCCATTGAGGGCTATGCTGAAAAAGGAAATATCTTCCGTTCAAAACTGGAAAGAAGGTTTCTGAGAAACTGCTCTGTGTTCTGTTAGTTCATCTCACAGAGTTACATCTTTCCCTTCAAGAAGCCTTTCGCTAAGGCTGTTCTTGTGGAATTGGCAAAGTGATATTTGGAAGCCCATAGAGGGCTATGGTGAAAAAGGAAATATCTTCCGTTCAAAAGTGGAAAGAAGCTTTCTGAGAAACTGCTCTGTGTTCCGTTAATTCATCTCACAGAGTTACATCTTTACCTTCAAGAAGCCTTTCGCTAAGGCAGTTCTTGTGGAATTGGCAAAGGATATTTGGAAGCCCATAGAGGGCTATGGTGAAAAGAAATATCTTCCGTTCAAAACTGGAAAAAGCTTTCTGAGAAACCTACTCTGTGTTCTGTTAATTCATCTCACAGAGTTACATCTTTCCCTTCAAGAAGCCTTTCGCTACGCTGTTCTGGTGGAATTGGCAAAGTGATATTTGGAAGCCCATAGAGGCTATGGTGAAAAGGAAATATCTTCCGTTCAAAATTGGAAAGAAGCTTTCTGAGAAACTGCTCTGTGTTCTGTTAATTCATCTCACGGAGTTACAACTTTCCCTTCAAAGCCTTTCGCTAAGGCTGTTCTTGTGGAATTAGCAAGGGATATTAGGAAGCCCATAGAGGGCTATGGTGAAAAAGGAATAACTTCCGTTCAAAACTGGAAAGAAGCTTTCTGAGAAACTGTTCTGTGTTCTGTTAATTCATCTCACAGAGTTACATCTTTCCTTCAAGAAGCCTTTCTAAGCCTGTTCTTGTGGAATTGGCAAAGGATATTTGGAAGCCCATAGAGGGCTATGGTGAAAAAGGAATAACTTCCGTTCAAAACTGGAAAGAAGCTTTCTGAGAAACTGGTCTGTGTTCTGTTAATTCATCTCACAGAGTTACATCTTTCCTTCAAGAAGCCTTTCGCTAAGGCTGTTCTTGTGGAATTGGCAAAGGATATTTGTAAGCCCATAGGGGCTATGGTTAAAAAGGAAATATCTTCCGTTCAAAATTGGAAAGAAGCTTTCTGAGAAACTGCTCTGTGTTCTGATAATACATCTCACAAAGTTACATCTTTCCCTTCAAGAAGCCTTTCGCTAAGGCTGTTCTTGTGGAATTGGCAAAGTGATATTTGGAAGCCCATAGAGGGCTATGGTGAAAAAGGAAATATCTTCCGTTCAAAACTGGAAAGAAGCTTTCTGAGAAAATGCTCTGTGTTCTGTTAATTCATCTCACAGAGTTACATCTTTCCCTTCAAGAAGCCTTTCACTAAGGCTGTTCTTGTGGAATTGGCAAAGGGATATTTGGAAGCCCATAGAGGGCTATGGTGAAAAAGGAAATATCTTCCGTTCAAAACTGCAAAGAAGCTTTCTCAGAAACTGCTCTATGTTCTGTTAATTCATCTCACAGAGTTACATCTTTCCCTTCAAGAATGCTTTCGCTAAGGCTTTTCTTGTCGAATTGGAAAAGGGATATTTGGAAGCCCTTAGAGGGCTATGGTGAAAAAGGAAATATCTTCCGTTCGAAACTGGAAAGAAGCTTTATGAGAAACTGCTCTGTGTTCTGTTAATTCATCTCACAGAGTTACATCTTTCCCTTCAGGAAGCCTTTCGCTAAGGCTGCTCTTGTGGAATTCGCAAAGGGATATTTGGAAGCCCATAGAGGGCTATGGTGAAAAAGGAAATATCTTCCGTTCAAAACTGGAAACAAGCTTTCTGAGAAACTGCTCTGTGTTCTGTTAGTTCATCTCACAGAGTTACATCTTTCCCTTCAAGAAGCCCTTGGCTAAGGCTGTTCTGGTTGAATTGGCAAAGGATATTTGGAAGCCCATAGAGGGCTATGGTGAAAAAGGAAATATCTTCCGTTCAAAACTGGAAAGAAGCTTTCTGAGAAACTGCTCTGTGTTCTGTTAATTCATCTCACAGAGTTACATCTTTCCTTCAAGAAGCCTTCGGTAAGGCTCTTGTTATGGAATTGGCAAAGGATATTTGGAAGCCCATAGAGGGCTATGGTGAAAAAGGAAAATCTTCTGTTTAAAACTGGAAAGAAGCTTTCTGAGAAACTGCTCTGTGTTCTGTTAATTCATCTCACAGAGTTACATCTTTCCCTTCAAGAAGCCTTTCGCTAAGGCTGTTCTTCTGGAATTGGCAAGGTGATATTTGGAAGCCCATAGAGGGCTATGGCGAAAAAGGAAATATCTACCGTTCAAAATGTGGAAAGAAGCTTTCTGAGAAACTGCTGTGCGTTCTGTTAATTCATCTCACAGAGTAACATCTTTCCCTTCAAGAAGCCTTTCGCTAAGGCTGTTCTTGTGGAATTGGCAAAGGGATATTTGGAAGCCCATAGAGGGCTATGGTGAAAAGGAAAATCTTCCGTTCAAAATGTGGAAAGAAGGTTTCTGAGAATCTGCTCTGTGTTCTGTTAATTCATCTCACAGAGTTACATCTTTCCCTTCAAGAAGCCTTTCGCTAAGGATGTTCTTGTGGAATTGGCAAGGGATATTTGGAAGCCCATAGGGGCTATGTTGAAAAAGGAAATATCTGCCGTTCAAAACTGGAAAGAAGCTTTCTGAGAAACTACTCTGTGTTCTGTTAATTCATCTCACAGAATTACATCTTTCCCTTCAAGAAGCCTTTCGCTAAGGCTGTTCTTGTGGAATTGGCAAAGGGATATTTGGAAGCCCATAGAGGGCTATGGTGAAATGGAATAACTTCCGTTCAAAACTGGAAAGAAGCTTTCTGAGAAACTGTTCTGTGTTCTGTTAATTCATCTCACAGAGTTACATCTTTCCCTTCAAGAAGCCTTTCGCTAAGCCTGTTCTTGTGGAATTGGCAAAGGGATATTTGGAAGCCCATAGAGGGCTATGGTGAAAAATGGAATAACTTCCGTTCAAAACTGGAAAGAAGCTTTCTGAGAAACTGGTCTGTGTTCTGTTAATTCATCTCACAGAGTTACATCTTTCCTTCAAAAGCCTTCCGCTAAGGCTGTTCTTGTGGCATTGGCAAAGGATATTTGGAAGCCCATAGAGGGCTATGGTGAAAAACGAAATATCTTCCGCTCAAAACTGGAAAGAAGCTTTCTGAAACTGCTCTGTGTACTGGTAGTTCATCTCACACAGTTACATCTTTCCTTCAAAAGCCTTTTGCTAAGGCTGTTCTTGTGGAATTGGCAAAGGATATTTGGAAGCCCATAGGGCTATGGTGAAAAGGAAATATCTTCCGTTCAAAACTGGAAAGAATCTTTCTGAGAAACTCCTCTGTGTTCTGTTAGTTCATCTCACAGAGTTACATCTCTCCGTCAAGAAGCCTTTCGCTAAGGCTGTTCCTGTGGAATTGGCAAAGGATATTTGGAAGCCCATAGAGGCTATGGTGAAAAACGAAATATCTTCCGCTCAAAACTGGAAAGAAGCTTTCTGAGAAACTGCTCTGTGTACTGGTAGTTCATCTCACACAGTTACATCTTTCCTTCAAGCCTTTTGCTAAGGCTGTTCTTGTGGAATTGGCAAAGGATATTTGGAAGCCCATAAGGGCTATGGTGAAAAGGAAATATCTTCCGTTCAAAACTGGAAAGAATCTTTCTGAGAAACTCCTCTGTGTTCTGTTAGTTCATCTCACAGAGTTACATCTCTCCGTCAAGAAGCCTTTCGCTAAGGCTGTTCCTGTGGAATTGGCAAAGGATATTTGGAAGCCCATAGAGGGCTATGGTGAAAAATGGAAATATCTTCCGTTCAAAACAGGAAAGAAGCTTTCTGAGAAACTGCTCTGTGTTCTGTTAGTTCATCTCACAGAGTTACATCTTTCCCTTCAGAAGCCTTACGCTAAGGCTGTTCTTGTGGAATTGGCAAGGATATTTGGAAGCCCATAGAGGGCTATGGTGAAAAGGAAACATCTTCCGTTCAAAACTGCAAAGAAGCTTTCTCAGAAACTGCTCTGTGTTCTGTTAATTCATCTCACAGAGTTACATCTTTCCTTCAAGAATCCTTCGCTAAGGCTGTTCTTGTGGAATTGGAAAAGGGATATTTGGAAGCCCATAGAGGGCTATGGTGAAATAGGAAATATCTTCCGTTCAAAACTGGAAAGAAGCTTTATGAGAAACTGCTCTGTGTTCTGTTAATTCATCTCACAGAGTTACATCTTTCCTTCAAGAAGCCTTTCCTTCAAAGGCTGTTATTGTGGAATTGGCAAGGATATTAGGAAGCCCATAGAGGGCTATGGTGAAAAATATCTTCCGTTCAAAACTGGAAAGAAGCTTTCTGAGAAACTGCTCTGTGTTCTGTTAATTCATCTCACAGAGTTACATCTTTCCTTCAAGAAGCCTTTCGCTAAGGCTGTTCTTCTGGAATTGGCAGTGATATTTGGAAGCCCATAGAGGGCTATGGCGAAAAAGGAAATATCTACCGTTCAAATGTGGAAAGAAGCTTTCTGAGAAACTGCTCCGTGTTCTGTTAATTCATCTCACAGAGTTACATCTTTCCTTCAAGAATCCTTTCGCTAAGGCTTTTCTTGTCGAATTGGAAAAGGATATTTGGAAGCCCTTAGAGGCTATGGTGAAAAGGAAATATCTTCCGTTCGAAACTGGAAAGAAGCTTTATGAGAAACTGCTCTGTGTTCTGTTAATTCATCTCACAGAGTTACATCTTTCCTTCAGGAAGCCTTTGGCTAAGGCTGCTCTTGTGGAATTCGCAAGGATATTTGGAAGCCCATAGAGGGCTATGGTGAAAAGGAAATATCTTCCGCTCAAAACTGAAACAAGCTTTCTGAGAAACTGCTCTGTGTTCTGTTAGTTCATCTCACAGAGTTACATCTTTCCCGTCAAGAAGCCCTTGGCTAAGGCTGTTCTGGTTGAATTGGCAAAGGGATATTTGGAAGCCCATAGAGGGCTATGGTGAAAAAGGAAATATCTTACGTTCAAAAGTGGAAAGAAGCTTTCTGAGAAACTGCTCTGTGTTCCGTTAATTCATCTCACAGAGTTACATCTTTCCTTCAAGAAGCCTTCTGCAAGGCTCTTGTTATGGAATTGGCAAAGGGATATTTGGAAGCCCATAGAGGGCTATGGTGAAAAAGGAAAATCTTCTGTTTAAAACTGGAAAGAAGCTTTCTGAGAAACTGCTCTGTGTTCTGTTAATTCATCTCACAGTTACATCTTTCCCTTCAAGAAGCCTTTCGCTAAGGCTGTTCTTGTGGAATTGGCAAAGAGATATTTCTAAGCCCATTGAGGGCTATGGTGAAAAAGGAAATATCTTCCGTTCAAAACTGGAAAGAAGGTTTCTGAGAAACTGCTCTGTGTTCTGTTAGTTCATCTCACAGAGTTACATCTTTCCCTTCAAGAAGCCTTTCGCTAAGGCTGTTCTTGTGGAATTGGCAAAGTGATATTTGGAAGCCCATAGAGGGCTATGGTGGAAATATCTTCCGTTCAAAACTGGAAAGAAGCTTTCTGAGAAAGTGCTCTCTGTTCTGTTAATTCATCTCACAGAGTTACATCTTTACCTTCAAGAAGCCTTTCGCTAAGGCAGTTCTTGTGGAATTGGCAAAGGGATATTTGGAAGCCCATAGAGGGCTATGGTGAAAAAGGAAATATCTTCCGTTCAAAACTGGAAAAAAGCTTTCTGAGAAACTACTCTGTGTTCTGTTAATTCATCTCACAGAGTTACATCTTTCCCTTCAAGAAGCCTTTCGCTACGGCTGTTCTGGTGGAATTGGCAAAGTGATATTTGGAAGCCCATAGAGGGCTATGGTGAAAAAGGAAATATCTTCCGTTCAAAATTGGAAAGAAGCTTTCTGAGAAACTGCTCTGTGTTCTGTTAATTCATCTCACGGAGTTACAACTTTCCCTTCAAGAAGCCTTTCGCTAAGGCTGTTCTTGTGGAATTGGCAAAGGGATATTAGGAAGCCCATAGAGGGCTATGGTGAAAAAGGGAATAACTTCCGTTCAAAACTGGAAAGAAGCTTTCTGAGAAACTGTTCTGTGTTCTGTTAATTCATCTCACAGAGTTACATCTTTCCCTTCAAGAAGCCTTTCGCTAAGCCTGTTCTTGTGGAATTGGCAAAGGGATATTTGGAAGCCCATAGAGGGCTATGGTGAAAAATGGAATAACTTCCGTTCAAAACTGGAAAGAAGCTTTCTGAGAAACTGGTCTGTGTTCTGTTAATTCATCTCACAGAGTTACATCTTTCCCTTCAAGAAGCCTTCCGCTAAGGCTGTTCTTGTGGCATTGGCAAAGGGATATTTGGAAGCCCATAGAGGGCTATGGTGAAAAACGAAATATCTTCCGTTCAAAACTGGAAAGAAGCTTTCTGAGAAACTGCTCTGTGTACTGGTAGTTCATCTCACACAGTTACATCTTTCCCTTCAAGAAGCCTTTTGCTAAGGCTGTTCTTGTGGAATTGGCAAAGGGATATTTGGAAGCCCATAAGGGCTATGGTGAAAAAGGAAATATCTTCCGTTCAAAACTGGAAAGAATCTTTCTGAGAAACTCCTCTGTGTTCTGTTAGTTCATCTCACAGAGTTACATCTCTCCCGTCAAGAAGCCTTTCGCTAAGGCTGTTCCTGTGGAATTGGCAAAGGGATATTTGGAAGCCCATAGAGGGCTATGGTGAAAAAGGAAATATCTTCCGTTCAAAACAGGAAAGAAGCTTTCTGAGAAACTGCTCTGTGTTCTGTTAGTTCATCTCACAGAGTTACATCTTTCCCTTCAGAAGCCTTACGCTAAGGCTGTTCTTGTGGAATTGGCAAGGATATTTGGAAGCCCATAGAGGGCTATGGTGAAAAAGGAAACATCTTCCGTTCAAAACTGCAAAGAAGCTTTCTCAGAAACTGCTCTATGTTCTGTTAATTCATCTCACAGAGTTACATCTTTCCTTCAAGAATGCTTCGCTAAGGCTTTTCTTGTCGAATTGGAAAAGGATATTTGGAAGCCCTTAGAGGGCTATGGTGAAAAGGAAATATCTTCCGTTCGAAACTGGAAAGAAGCTTTATGAGAAACTGCTCTGTGTTCTGTTAATTCATCTCACAGAGTTACATCTTTCCCTTCAGGAAGCCTTTCGCTAAGGCTGTTCTTGTGGAATTCGCAAAGGGATATTTGGAAGCCCATAGAGGGCTATGGTGAAAAAGGAAATATCTTCCGTTCAAAACTGGAAACAAGCGTTCTGAGAAACTGCTCTGTGTTCTGGTAGTTCATCTCACAGAGTTACATCTTTCCCGTCAAGAAGCCCTTGGCTAAGGCTGTTCTGGTTGAATTGGCAAAGGGATATTTGGAAGCCCATAGAGGGCTATGGTGAAAAAGGAAATATCTTACGTTCAAAAGTGGAAAGAAGCTTTCTGAGAAACTGCTCTGTGTTCTGTTAATTCATCTCACAGAGTTACATCTTTCCCTTCAAGAAGCCTTTCGGTAAGGCTCTTCTTATGGAATTGGCAAAGGGATATTTGGAAGCCCATAGAGGGCTATGGTGAAAAAGGAAAATCTTCTGTTTAAAACTGGAAAGAAGCTTTCTGAGAAACTGCTCTGTGTTCTGTTAATTCATCTCACAGAGTTACATCTTTCCCTTCAAGAAGCCTTCGCTAAGGCTGTTCTTCTGGAATTGGCAAGGTGATATTTGGAAGCCCAGAGGGCTATGGCGAAAAAGGAACATCTACCGTTCAAATGTGGAAAGAAGCTTCTGAGAAACTGCTGTGCGTTCTGTTAATTCATCTCACAGAGTAACATCTTTCCCTTCAAGAAGCCTTTCGCTAAGGCTGTTCTTGTGGAATTGGCAAAGGATATTTGGAAGCCCATAGAGGGCTATGGTGAAAAGGAAATATCTTCCGTTCAAATGTGGAAAGAAGGTTTCTGAGAATCTGCTCTGTGTTCGTTAATTCATCTCACAGAGTTACATTTTTCCTTCAAGAAGCCTTTCGCTAAGGATGTTCTTGTGGAATTGGCAAGGGTTATTTGGAAGCCCATAGAGGGCTATGTTGAAAAATATCTGCCGCGTTCAAAACTGGAAAGAAGCTTTCTGAGAAACTACTCTGTGTTCTGTTAATTCATCTCACAGAATTACATCTTTCCCTTCAAGAAGCCTTTCGCTAAGGCTGTTCTTGTGGAATTGGCAAAGGATATTTGGAAGCCCATAGAGGGCTATGGTGAAAAATGGAATAACTTCCGTTCAAAACTGGAAAGAAGCTTTCTGAGAAACTGTTCTGTGTTCTGTTAATTCATCTCACAGAGTTACATCTTTCCTTCAAGAAGCCTTCCGCTAAGGCTGTTCTTGTGGCATTGGCAAAGGATATTTGGAAGCCCATAGAGGCTATGGTGAAAAAAACGAAATATCTTCCGTTCAAAACTGGAAAGAAGCTTTCTGAGAAACTGCTCTGTGTACTGGTAGTTCATCTCACACAGTTACATCTTTCCCTTCAAGAAGCCTTTTTGAGGCTGTTCTTGTGGAATTGGCAAAGGATATTTGGAAGCCCATAGAGGGCTATGGTGAAAAGGAAATATCTTCCGCTCAAAACTGGAAAGAATCTTTCTGAGAAACTCCTCTGTGTTCTGTTAGTTCATCTCACAGAGTTACATCTCTCCGTCAAGAAGCCTTTCGCTAAGGCTGTTCTTATGGAATTGCAAAGGATATTTGGAAGCCCATAGAGGGCTATGGTGAAAATGGAAATATCTTCCGTTCAAAACAGGAAAGAAGCTTTCTGAGAAACTGCTCTGTGTTCTGTTAGTTCATCTCACAGAGTTACATCTTTCCTTCAAGCCTTACGCTAAGGCTGTTCTTGTGGAATTGGCAAGGATATTTGGAAGCCCATAGAGGGCTATGGTGAAAAAGGAAACATCTTCCGTTCAAAACTGCAAAGAAGCTTTCTCAGAAACTGCTCTGTGTTCTGTTAATTCATCTCACAGAGTTACATCTTTCCTTCAAGAATCCTTTCGCTAAGGCTGTTCTTGTGGAATTGGAAAAGGATATTTGGAAGCCCATAGAGGGCTATGGTGAAATAGGAAATATCTTCCGTTCAAAACTGGAAAGAAGCTTTATGAGAAACTGCTCTGTGTTCTGTTAATTCATCTCACAGAGTTACATCTTTCCTTCAAGAAGCCTTTCGCTAAAAGGCTGTTATTGTGGAATTGGCAAGGATATTAGGAAGCCCATAGAGGGCTGGTGAAAAGGAAATATCTTCCGTTCAAAACTGGAAAGAAGCTTTCTGAGAAACTGCTCTGTGTTCTGTTAATTCATCTCACAGAGTTACATCTTTCCTTCAAGAAGCCTTTCGCTAAGGCTGTTCTTCTGGAATTGGCAGTGATATTTGGAAGCCCATAGAGAGGCTATGGCGAAAAAGGAAATATCTACCGTTCAAATGTGGAAAGAAGCTTTCTGAGAAACTGCTCCGTGTTCTGTTAATTCATCTCACAGAGTTACATCTTTCCCTTCAAGGAGCCTTTCGGTAAGCATGTTCTTGTGGAATTTGAAAAGTGATATTTGGAAGCCCATTTAGGACTATGGTGAAAAAGGAAATATCTTCCGTTCAAATGTGGAAAGAAGGTTTCTGAGAAACTGCTCTGTGTTCTGTTAGTTCATCTCACAGAGTTACATCTTTCCCTTCAAGAAGCCTTACGCTAAGGCTGTTCTTGTGGAATTGCCAAAGGGATATTTGGAAGCCCATAGAGGGCTATGGTGAAAAAGGAAATATCTTCCGTTCAAAACTGCAAAGAAGCTTTCTCAGAAACTGCTCTGTGTTCTGTTAATTCACCTCACAGAGTTACATCTTTCCCTTCAAGAATCCTTTCGCTAAGGCTGTTCTTGTGGAATTGGAAAAGGGATATTTGGAAGCCCATAGAGGGCTATGGTGAAATAGGAAATATCTTCCGTTCAAAACTGGAAAGAAGCTTTATGAGAAACTGCTCTGTGTTCTGTTAATTCATCTCACAGAGTTACATCTTTCCTTCAAGAAGCCTTTCGCTAAGGCTGTTATTGTGGAATTGGCAAGGGATATTAGGAAGCCCATAGGGGCTATGGTGAAATATCTTCCGTTCAAAACTGGAAAGAAGCTCTGAGAAACTGCTCTGTGTTCTGTTAATTCATCTCACAGAGTTACATCTTTCCCTTCAAGAAGCCTTTCGCTAAGGCTGTTCTTCTGGAATTGGCAAGGTGATATTTGGAAGCCCATAGAGGGCTATGGCGAAAAAGGAAATATCTTCCGTTCAAATGTGGAAAGAAGGTTTCTGAGAATCTGCTCTGTGTTCCGTTAATTCATCTCACAGAGTTACATTTTCCTTCAAAGCCTTTACTAAGGCTGTTCCTTGTGGAATTGGCAAAGGGATATTTGGAAGCCCATAGAGGGCTATGGTGAAAAAGGAAATATCTTCCGTTCAAAACAGGAAAGAAGCTTTCTGAGAAACTGCTCTGTGTTCTGTTAGTTCATCTCACAGAGTTACATCTTTCCCTTCAAGAAGCCTTACGCTAAGGCTGTTCTTGTGGAATTGGCAAAGGGATATTTGGAAGCCCATAGAGGGCTATGGTGAAAAACATCTTCCGTTCAAAACTGCAAGAAGCTTTCTCAGAAACTGCTCTGTGTTCTGTTAATTCATCTCACAGAGTTACATCTTTCCTTCAAAGAAATCCTTTCGCTAAGGCTGTTCTTGTGGAATTGGAAAAGGGATATTTGGAAGCCCATAGAGGGCTATGGTGAAATAGGAAATATCTTCCGTTCAAAACTGGAAAGAAGCTTTATGAGAAACTGCTCTGTGTTCTGTTAATTCATCTCACAGAGTTACATCTTTCCTTCAAGAAGCCTTTCGCTAAGGCTGTTATTGTGGAATTGGCAAAGGGATATTAGGAAGCCCATAGAGGGCTATGGTGAAAAAGGAAATATCTTCCGTTCAAAACTGGAAAGAAGCTTTCTGAGAAACTGCTCTGTGTTCTGTTAATTCATCTCACAGAGTTACATCTTTCCCTTCAAGCCTTTCGCTAAGGCTGTTCTTCTGGAATTGGCAAGGTGATATTTGGAAGCCCATAGGGGCTATGGCGAAAAAAGGAATATCTACCGTTCAAAATGTGGAAAGAAGCTTTGAGAAACTGCTCCGTGTTCTGTTAATTCATCTCACAGAGTTACATCTTTCCCTTCAAGAAGCCTTTCGCTAAGCCTGTTCTTGTGGAATTTGAAAAGTGATATTTGGAAGCCCATTTAGGACTATGGTGAAAAAGGAAATATCTTCCGTTCAAAATGTGGAAAGAAGGTTTCTGAGAAACTGCTCTGTGTTCTGTTATTCATCTCACAGAGTTACATCTTTCCCTTCAAAAGCCTTACGCTAAGGCTGTTCTTGTGGAATTACCAAAGGATATTTGGAAGCCCATAGAGGCTATGGTGAAAAAGGAAATATCTTCCGTTCAAAACTGCAAAGAAGCTTTTCAGAAACTGCTCTGTGTTCTGTTAATTCACCTCACAGAGTTACATCTTTCCTTCAAGAATCCTTTCGCTAAGGCTGTTCTTGTGGAATTGGAAAAGGATATTTGGAAGCCCATAGAGGCTATGGTGAAATAGGAAATATCTTCCGTTCAAAACTGGAAAGAAGCTTTATGAGAAACTGCTCTGTGTTCTGTTAATTCATCTCACAGAGTTACATCTTTCCTTCAAGAAGCCTTTCGCTAAGGCTGTTATTGTGGAATTGGCAAGGGATATTAGGAAGCCCATAGAGGGCTATGGTGAAAAAGGAAATATCTTCCGTTCAAAACTGGAAAGAAGCTTTCTGAGAAACTGCTCTGTGTTCTGTTAATTCATCTCACAGAGTTACATCTTTCCCTTCAAGAAGCCTTTCGCTAAGGCTGTTCTTCTGGAATTGGCAAGGTGATATTTGGAAGCCATAGAGGGCTATGGTGAAAAAATATCTTCCGTTCAAAACTGGAAAGAAGCTTTCTGAGAAACTGCTCTGTGTTCTGTTAATTCATCTCACAGAGTTACATCTTTCCTTCAAAGCCTTCGCTAAGGCTGTTCTTGTGGAATTAGCAAAGGGATATTTGGAAGCCCATAGGGCTATGGTGAAAAAGGAAATATCTTCCGTTCAAAACTGGAAAGAAACTTTCTGAGAAACTGCTCTGTGTTCTGTTAATTCATCTCACACAGTTACATCTTTCCTTCAAGAAGCCTTTTGCTAAGGCTGTTCTTGTGGAATTGGCAAGGATATTTGGAAGCCCATAGAGGGCTATGGTGAAAAAAAATATCTTCCGTTCAAAACTGGAAAGAAGCTTTCTGAGAAACTGCTCTGTGTTCTGTTAATTCATCTCACAGAGTTACATCTTTCCCTTCAAAAGCCTTTCGCTAAGGCTGTTCTTGTGGAATTGGCAAAGGGATATTTGGAAGCCCATAGGGCTATGGTGAAAAAGGAAATATCTTCCGTTCAAAACTGGAAGAAGCTTTCTCAGAAACTGCTCTGTGTTCTGTTAATTCACCTCACAGAGTTACATCTTTCCTTCAAGAATCCTTTCGCTAAGGCTGTTCTTGTGGAATTGGAAAAGGATATTTGGAAGCCCATAGAGGCTATGGTGAAATAGGAAATATCTTCCGTTCAAAACTGGAAAGAAGCTTTATGAGAAACTGCTCTGTGTTCTGTTAATTCATCTCACAGAGTTACATCTTTCCTTCAAGAAGCCTTTCGCTAAGGCTGTTATTGTGGAATTGGCAAAGGGATATTAGGAAGCCCATAGAGGGCTATGGTGAAAAAGGAAATATCTTCCGTTCAAAACTGGAAAGAAGCTTTCTGAGAAACTGCTCTGTGTTCTGTTAATTCATCTCACAGAGTTACATCTTTCCCTTCAAGAAGCCTTTCGCTAAGGCTGTTCTTCTGGAATTGGCAAGGTGATATTTGGAAGCCCATGGAGGGCTATGGCGAAAAAGGAAATATCTACCGTTCAAAATGTGGAAAGAAGCTTTCTGAGAAACTGCTGTGCGTTCTGTTAATTCATCTCACAGAGTAACATCTTTCCCTTCAAGAAGCCTTTCGCTAAGGCTGTTCTTGTGGAATTGGCAAAGGGATATTTGGAAGCCCATAGAGGGCTATGGTGAAAAAGGAAATATCTTCCGTTCAAATGTGGAAAGAAGGTTTCTGAGAATCTGCTCTGTGTTCCGTTAATTCATCTCACAGAGTTACATTTTTCCTTCAAGAAGCCTTTCGCTAAGGCTGTTATTGTGGAATTGGCAAAGGGATATTAGGAAGCCCATAGAGGCTATGGTGAAAAAGGAAATATCTTCCGTTCAAAACTGGAAAGAAGCTTTCTGAGAAACTGCTCTGTGTTCTGTTAATTCATCTCACAGAGTTACATCTTTCCCTTCAAGAAGCCTTTCGCTAAGGCTGTTCTTCTGGAATTGCAAGGTGATATTTGGAAGCCCATGAGGGCTATGGTGAAAAAGGAAATATCTACCGTTCAAAATGTGGAAAGAAGCTTTCTGAGAAACTGCTGTGCGTTCTGTTAATTCATCTCACAGAGTAACATCTTTCCCTTCAAAGCCTTTCGCTAAGGCTGTTCTTGTGGAATTGGCAAAGGATATTTGGAAGCCCATAGGGCTATGGTGAAAAAGGAAATATCTTCCGTTCAAAATGTGGAAAGAAGGTTTCTGAGAATCTGCTCTGTGTTCCGTTAATTCATCTCACAGAGTTACATTTTTCCTTCAAGAGCCTTCGCTAAGGCTGTTCTTATGGAATTAGCAAAGGGCTATTTGGAAGCCCATAGAGAGCTATGTTGAAAAGGAAATATCTGCCGTTCAAAACTGGAAAGAAGCTTTCTGAGAAACTACTCTGTGTTCTGTTAATTCATCTCACAGAATTACATCTTTCCTTCAAGAAGCCTTTCGCTAAGGCTGTTCTTGTGGAATTGGCAAAGGATATTTGGAAGCCCATAGAGGGCTATGGTGAAAAGGGAATAACTTCCGTTCAAAACTGGAAGAAGCTTTCTGAGAAACTGTTCTGTGTTCTGTTAATTCATCTCACAGAGTTACATCTTTCCTTCAAGGCCTTTCGCTAAGCCTGTTCTTGTGGAATTGGCAAAGGATATTTGGAAGCCCATAGAGGGCTATGGTGAAAAATGGAATAACTTCCGTTCAAAACTGGAAAGAAGCTTTCTGAGAAACTGGTCTGTGTTCTGTTAATTCATCTCACAGAGTTACATCTTTCCTTCAAGAAGCCTTCGCTAAGGCTGTTCTTGTGGAATTGGCAAGGATATTTGGAAGCCCATAGAGGGCTATGGTGAAAAAAAATATCTTCCGTTCAAAACTGGAAAGAAACTTTCTGAGAAACTGCTCTGTGTACTGGTAGTTCATCTCACACAGTTACATCTTTCCTTCAAGAAGCCTTTGCTAAGGCTGTTCTTGTGGAATTGGCAAGGATATTTGGAAGCCCATAAGGGCTATGGTGAAAAAAAATATCTTCCGTTCAAAACTGGAAAGAATCTTTCTGAGAAACTCTCTGTGTTCTGTTAGTTCATCTCACAGAGTTACATCTCCCTCAAGCAGAAGCCTTTCGCTAAGGCTGTTCCTGGAATTGGCAAAGGATATTTGGAAGCCCATAGAGGGCTATGGTGAAAAGGAAATATCTTCCGTTCAAAACTGCAAAGAAGCTTTCTCAGAAACTGCTCTATGTTCTGTTAATTCATCTCACAGAGTTACATCTTTCCTTCAAGAATCCTTTCGCTAAGGCTTTTCTTGTCGAATTGGAAAAGGATATTTGGAAGCCCTTAGAGGGCTATGGTGAAAAAAATATCTTCCGTTCGAAACTGGAAAGAAGCTTTATGAGAAACTGCTCTGTGTTCTGTTAATTCATCTCACAGAGTTACATCTTTCCTTCAGGAAGCCTTTCGCTAAGGCTGCTCTTGTGGAATTCGCAAAGGATATTTGGAAGCCCATAGGGGCTATGGTTAAAAGGAAATATCTTCCGTTCAAAATTGGAAAGAAGCTTTCTGAGAAACTGCTCTGTGTTCTGATAATACATCTCACAAAGTTACATCTTTCCTTCAAGAAGCCTTTCGCTAAGGCTGTTCTTGTGGAATTGGCAAAGTGATATTTGGAAGCCCATAGGGGCTATGGTGAAAAGGAAATATCTTCCGTTCAAAACTGGAAAGAAGCTTTCTGAGAAAATGCTCTGTGTTCTGTTAATTCATCTCAGAGATACATCTTTCCCTTCAAGAAGCCTTTCGCTAAGGCTGTTATTGTGGAATTGGCAAAGGGATGTTAGGAAGCCCATAGAGGGCTATGGTGAAAAGGAAATATCTTCCGTTCAAAACTGGAAAGAAGCTTTCTGAGAAACTGCTCTGTGTTCTGTTAATTCATCTCACAGAGTTACATCTTTCCTTCAAGAAGCCTTTCGCTAAGGCTGTTCTTCTGGAATTGGCAGGTGATATTTGGAAGCCCATAGAGGCTATGGCGAAAAGGAAATATCTACCGTTCAAAATGTGGAAAGAAGCTTTCTGAGAAACTGCTCCGTGTTCTGTTAATTCATCTCACAGAGTTACATCTTTCCTTCAAGGAGCCTTTCGCTAAGCATGTTCTTGTGGAATTGGAAAGTGATATTTGAAGCCCTTTAGGACTATGGTGAAAAAGGAAATATCTTCCGTTCCAAATTGGAAAGAAACTTTCTGAGAAACTGCTCTGCGTTCTGTTAATTCATCTCACAGAGTAACATCTTCCCTTCAAGAAGCCTTCGCTAAGGCTGTTCTTGTGGAATTAAAGATATTTGGAAGCCCATAGAGGGCTATGTTGAAAAAGGAAATATCTGCCGTTCAAAATGTGGAAGAAAGCTTGAGAAACTGCTCTGTGTTCTGTTAATTCATCTCACAGGTTACATCTTTCCCTTCAAGCCTTTCGCTAAGGCTGTTCTTGTGGAATTGGCAAAGGATATTTGCAAGCCCATAGAGGCTATGGTGAAAAGGAAATATCTTCCGTTCAAAACTGGAAAGAAGCTTTCTGAGAAACTGCTCTGTGTTCTGTTAATTCATCTCACAGAGTGTTACATCTTTCCTTCAAGAAGCCTTCCTAAGGCTGTTCTTGTGGAATTAGCAAAGTGATATTTGGAAGCCCATAGAGGGCTATGGTGAAAAAGGAAATATCTTCCGTTCAAAAGTGGAAAGAAGCTTTCTGAGAAACTGCTCTGTGTTCTGTTAATTCATCTCACAGGTTACATCTTTCCTTCAAGAAGCCTTTCGGCTCTTGTTATGGAATTGGCAAAGGATATTTGGAAGCCCATAGAGGGCTATGGTGAAAAAGGAAAATCTTCTGTTTAAAACTGGAAAGAAGCTTTCTGAGAAACTGCTCTGTGTTCTGTTAATTCATCTCACAGTTACATCTTTCCTTCAAGTAGCCTTCGCTAAGGCTGTTCTTGTGAATTGGCAAAGAGATATTTCTAAGCCCATTGAGGGCTATGGTGAAAAGGAAATATCTTCCGTTCAAAACTGGAAAGAAGGTTTCTGAGAAACTGCTCTGTGTTCTGTTAGTTCATCTCACAGAGTTACATCTTTCCTTCAAGAGCCTTTCGCTAAGGCTGTTCTTGTGGAATTGGCAAAGTGATATTTGGAAGCCCATAGAGGGCTATGGTGAAAAGCGGAAATATCTTCCGTTCAAAACTGGAAAGAAGCTTGAGAAAGTGCTCTGTGTTCTGTTAATTCATCTCACAGAGTTACATCTTTACCTTCAAGAAGCCTTTCGCTAAGGCAGTTCTTGTGGAATTGGCAAAGGATATTTGGAAGCCCATAGAGGGCTATGGTGAAAAGGAAATATCTTCCGTTCAAAACTGGAAAAAGCTTCTGAGAAACTACTCTGTGTTCTGTTAATTCATCTCAGAGTTACATCTTTCCTTCAAGAAGCCTTTAGCTACGGCTGTTCTGGTGGAATTGGCAAAGTGATATTTGGAAGCCCATAGAGGGCTATGGTGAAAAGGAAATATCTTCCGCTCAAAATTGGAAAGAAGCTTTCTGAGAACTGCTCTGTGTTCTGTTAATTCATCTCACGGGTTACAACTTTCCTTCAAGAAGCCTTTCGCTAAGGCTGTTCTTGTGGAATTGGCAAGGATATTAGGAAGCCCATAGAGGGCTATGGTGAAAAAGGGAATAACTTCCGCTCAAAACTGGAAAGAAGCTTTCTTGAGAAACTGTTCTGTGTTCTGTTAATTCATCTCACAGAGTTACATCTTTCCCTTCAAGAAGCCTTTCGCTAAGCCTGTTCTTGTGGAATTGGCAAAGGATATTTGGAAGCCCATAGAGGGCTATGGTGAAAAAGGGAATAACTTCCGCTCAAAACTGGAAAGAAGCTTGAGAAACTGGTCTGTGTTCTGTTAATTCATCTCACAGAGTTACATCTTTCCTTCAAGAAGCCTCCGCTAAGGCTGTTCTTGTGGAATTGGCAAAGGATATTTGGAAGCCCATAGAGGGCTATGGTGAAAAAGGAAATATCTTCCGTTCAAAACTGGAAAGAAACTTTCTGAGAAACTGCTCTGTGTACTGGTAGTTCATCTCAGACAGTTACATCTTTCCTTCAAGAAGTTTTGCTAAGGCTGTTCTTGTGGAATTGGCAAAGGATATTTGGAAGCCCATAAGGGCTATGGTGAAAAGGAAATATCTTCCGTTCAAAACTGGAAAGAATCTTTCTGAGAAACTCCTCTGTGTTCTGTTAGTTCATCTCACAGAGTTACATCTCTCCGTCAAGAAGCCTTTCGCTAAGGCTGTTCCTGTGGAATTGGCAAAGGATATTTGGAAGCCCATAGAGGGCTATGGTGAAAAGGAAATATCTTCCGTTCAAAACAGGAAAGAAGCTTGAGAAACTGCTCTGTGTTCTGTTAGTTCATCTCACAGAGTTACATCTTTCCTTCAAGAAGCCTTCGCTAAGGCTGTTCTTGTGGAATTGGCAAAGGATATTTGGAAGCCCATAGGGCTATGGTGAAAAAGGAAATATCTTCCGCTCAAAACTGCAAAGAAGCTTTCAGAAACTGCTCTGTGTTCTGTTAATTCATCTCACAGAGTTACATCTTTCCTTCAAGAACTTTTCGCTAAGGCTGTTCTTGTGGAATTGGAAAAGGATATTTGGAAGCCCATAGAGGGCTATGGTGAAATAGGAAATATCTTCCGCTCAAAACTGGAAAGAAGCTTTATGAGAAACTGCTCTGTGTTCTGTTAATTCATCTCACAGAGTTACATCTTTCCCTTCAAGAAGCCTTTCGCTAAGGCTGTTCTTGTGGAATTGGCAAAGGATATTTGGAAGCCCATAGAGGGCTATGGTGAAAAAGGAAATATCTTCCGCTCAAAACTGCAAAGAAGCTTTCTCAGAAACTGCTCTATGTTCTGTTAATTCATCTCACAGAGTTACATCTTTCCCTTCAAGAATCCTTTCGCTAAGGCTTTTCTTGTCGAATTGGAAAAGGATATTTGGAAGCCCTTAGAGGGCTATGGTGAAAAGGAAATATCTTCCGTTCGAAACTGGAAAGAAGCTTTATGAGAAACTGCTCTGTGTTCTGTTAATTCATCTCACAGAGTTACATCTTTCCTTCAGGAAGCCTTCGCTAAGGCTGCTCTTGTGGAATTCGCAAAGGATATTTGGAAGCCCATAGAGGGCTATGGTGAAAAAGGAAATATCTTCCGCTCAAAACTGAAACAAGCTTTCTGAGAAACTGCTCTGTGTTCTGTTAGTTCATCTCACAGAGTTACATCTTTCCGTCAAGAAGCCCTTGGCTAAGGCTGTTCTGGTTGAATTGGCAAAGGATATTTGGAAGCCCATAGAGGGCTATGGTGAAAAAGGAAATATCTTACGTTCAAAAGTGGAAAGAAGCTTTCTGAGAAACTGCTCTGTGTTCCGTTAATTCATCTCACAGAGTTACATCTTTCCCTTCAAGAAGCCTTTCGGTAAGGCTCTTGTTATGGAATTGGCAAAGGATATTTGGAAGCCCATAGAGGCTATGGTGAAAAAGGAAAATCTTCTGTTTAAAACTGGAAAGAAGCTTTCTGAGAAACTGCTCTGTGTTCTGTTAATTCATCTCACAGTTACATCTTTCCCTTCAAAGCCTTCGCTAAGGCTGTTCTTGTGGAATTGGCAAAGAGATATTTCTAAGCCCATTGAGGGCTATGGTGAAAAGGAAATATCTTCCGCTCAAAACTGGAAAGAAGGTTTCTGAGAAACTGCTCTGTGTTCTGTTAGTTCATCTCACAGAGTTACATCTTTCCCTTCAAGAAGCCTTTCGCTAAGGCTGTTCTTGTGGAATTGGCAAAGTGATATTTGGAAGCCCATAGAGGGCTATGGTGAAAACGGAAATATCTTCCGTTCAAAACTGGAAAGAAGCTTTCTGAGAAAGTGCTCTCTGTTCTGTTAATTCATCTCACAGAGTTACATCTTTACCTTCAAAGCCCTTCGCTAAGGCAGTTCTTGTGGAATTGGCAAAGGATATTTGGAAGCCCATAGAGGGCTATGGTGAAAAAGGAAATATCTTCCGTTCAAAACTGGAAAAAAGCTTTCTGAGAAACTACTCTGTGTTCTGTTAATTCATCTCACAGAGTTACATCTTTCCCTTCAAGAAGCCTTTCGCTACGGCTGTTCTGGTGGAATTGGCAAAGTGATATTTGGAAGCCCATAGAGGGCTATGGTGAAAAAGGAAATATCTTCCGTTCAAAATTGGAAAGAAGCTTTCTGAGAAACTGCTCTGTGTTCTGTTAATTCATCTCACGGAGTTACAACTTTCCCTTCAAGAAGCCTTTCGCTAAGGCTGTTCTTGTGGAATTAGCAAGGGATATTAGGAAGCCCATAGAGGGCTATGGTGAAAAAAGGAATAACTTCCGTTCAAAACTGGAAAGAAGCTTTCTGAGAAACTGTTCTGTGTTCTGTTAATTCATCTCACAGAGTTACATCTTTCCCTTCAAGAAGCCTTTCGCTAAGCCTGTTCTTGTGGAATTGGCAAAGGATATTTGGAAGCCCATAGAGGGCTATGGTGAAAAGGAAATATCTTCCGCTCAAAACTGGAAAGAAGCTTGAGAAACTGGTCTGTGTTCTGTTAATTCATCTCACAGAGTTACATCTTTCCTTCAAGAAGCCTTTCGCTAAGGCTGTTCTTGTGGAATTGGCAAAGGATATTTGTAAGCCCATAGGGGGCTATGGTTAAAAAGGAAATATCTTCCGTTCAAAATTGGAAAGAAGCTTTCTGAGAAACTGCTCTGTGTTCTGATAATACATCTCACAAAGTTACATCTTTCCTTCAAGAAGCCTTTCGCTAAGGCTGTTCTTGTGGAATTGGCAAAAGTGATATTTGGAAGCCCATAGAGGGCTATGGTGAAAAGGAAATATCTTCTCAAAACTGGAAAGAAGCTTTCTGAGAAAATGCTCTGTGTTCTGTTAATTCATCTCACAGAGTTACATCTTTCCTTCAAGAAGCCTTTCACTAAGGCTGTTCTTGTGAATTGGCAAAGGATATTTGGAAGCCCATAGAGGCTATGGTGAAAAGGAAATATCTTCCGTTCAAAACTGCAAAGAAGCTTTCTCAGAAACTGCTCTATGTTCTGTTAATTCATCTCACAGAGTTACATCTTTCCTTCAAGAATGCTTTCGCCAAGGCTTTTCTTGTCGAATTGGAAAAGGGATATTTGGAAGCCCTTAGAGGGCTATGGTGAAAAAGGAAATATCTTCCGTTCGAAACTGGAAAGAAGCTTTATGAGAAACTGCTCTGTGTTCTGTTAATTCATCTCACAGAGTTACATCTTTCCCTTCAGGAAGCCTTTCGCTAAGGCTGCTCTTGTGGAATTCGCAAAGGGATATTTGGAAGCCCATAGAGGGCTATGGTGAAAAAGGAAATATCTTCCGTTCAAAACTGGAAACAAGCTTTCTGAGAAACTGCTCTGTGTTCTGTTAGTTCATCTCACAGAGTTACATCTTTCCCGTCAAGAAGCCCTTGGCTAAGGCTGTTCTGGTTGAATTGGCAAAGGGATATTTGGAAGCCCATAGAGGGCTATGGTGAAAAAGGAAATATCTTCCGCTTCAAAACTGGAAAGAAGCTTTCTGAGAAACTGCTCTGTGTTCTGTTAATTCATCTCACAGAGTTACATCTTTCCTTCAAGAAGCCTTTTCGGTAAGGCTCTTGTTATGGAATTGGCAAAGGATATTTGGAAGCCCATAGAGGGCTATGGTGAAAAAGGAAAATCTTCTGTTTAAAACTGGAAAGAAGCTTTCTGAGAAACTGCTCTGTGTTCTGTTAATTCATCTCACAGAGTTACATCTTTCCTTCAAGAATTTTCGCTAAGGCTGTTCTTCTGAATTGGCAAGGTGATATTTGGAAGCCCACAGAGGGCTATGGCGAAAAAGGAAATATCACCGCTCAAATGTGGAAAGAAGCTTGAGAAACTGCTGTCGTTCTGTTAATTCATCTCACAGAGTAACATCTTTCCCTTCAAGAAGCCTTTCGCTAAGGCTGTTCTTGTGGAATTGGCAAAGGGATATTTGGAAGCCCATAGAGGGCTATGGTGAAAAAGGAAATATCTTCCGTTCAAATGTGGAAAGAAGGTTTCTGAGAATCTGCTCTGTGTTCCGTTAATTCATCTCACAGAGTTACATTTTTCCCTTCAAGAAGCCTTTCGCTAAGGATGTTCTTGTGGAATTGGCAAAGGGCTATTTGGAAGCCCATAGAGGGCTATGTTGAAAAAGGAAATATCTGCCGTTCAAAACTGGAAAGAAGCTTTCTGAGAAACTACTCTGTGTTCTGTTAATTCATCTCACAGAATTACATCTTTCCCTTCAAGAAGCCTTTCGCTAAGGCTGTTCTTGTGGAATTGGCAAAGGATATTTGGAAGCCCATAGAGGGCTATGGTGAAATGGAATAACTTCCGTCAAAACTGGAAAGAAGCTTTCTGAGAAACTGTTCTGTGTTCTGTTAATTCATCTCACAGAGTTACATCTTTCCTTCAAAGCCTTTCGCTAAGCCTGTTCTTGTGGAATTGGCAAGAAGGATATTTGGAAGCCCATAGAGGGCTATGGTGAAAAATGGAATAACTTCCGTTCAAAACTGGAAAGAAGCTTTCTGAGAAACTGGTCTGTGTTCTGTTAATTCATCTCACAGAGTTACATCTTTCCTTCAAGAAGCCTTCCGCTAAGGCTGTTCTTGTGGCATTGGCAAAGGATATTTGGAAGCCCATAGAGGCTATGGTGAAAAACGAAATATCTTCCGTTCAAAACTGGAAAGAAGCTTTCTGAGAAACTGCTCTGTGTACTGGTAGTTCATCTCACACAGTTACATCTTTCCTTCAAGAAGCCTTTGCTAAGGCTGTTCTTGTGGAATTGGCAAAGGATATTTGGAAGCCCATAAGGGCTATGGTGAAAAGGAAATATCTTCCGTTCAAAACTGGAAAGAATCTTTTCTGAGAAACTCCTCTGTGTTCTGTTAGTTCATCTCACAGAGTTACATCTCTCCGTCAAGAAGCCTTTGCTAAGGCTGTTCCTGTGGAATTGGCAAAGGATATTTGGAAGCCCATAGAGGGCTATGGTGAAATGGAAATATCTTCCGTTCAAAACAGGAAAGAAGCTTTCTGAGAAACTGCTCTGTGTTCTGTTAGTTCATCTCACAGAGTTACATCTTTCCTTCAAGAAGCCTCACGCTAAGGCTGTTCTTGTGGAATTGGCAAGGATATTTGGAAGCCCATAGAGGGCTATGGTGAAAAAGGAAACATCTTCCGCTCAAAACTGCAAAGAAGCTTTCAGAAACTGCTCTGTGTTCTGTTAATTCATCTCACAGAGTTACATCTTTCCTTCAAGAACTTTTTCGCTAAGGCTGTTCTTGTGGAATTGGAAAGGGATATTTGGAAGCCCATAGAGGGCTATGGTGAAATAGGAAATATCTTCCGCTCAAAACTGGAAAGAAGCTTTATGAGAAACTGCTCTGTGTTCTGTTAATTCATCTCACAGAGTTACATCTTTCCTTCAAGAAGCCTTCCTTCGCTAAGGCTGTTATTGTGGAATTGGCAAAGGATATTTGGAAGCCCATAGAGGGCTATGGTGAAAAGGAAATATCTTCCGTTCAAAACTGGAAAGAAGCTTGAGAAACTGCTCTGTGTTCTGTTAATTCATCTCACAGAGTTACATCTTTCCCTTCAAGAAGCCTTTCGCTAAGGCTGTTCTTCTGGAATTGGCAAGGTGATATTTGGAAGCCCATAGAGGGCTATGGCGAAAAAGGAAATATCACCGCTCAAAATGTGGAAAGAAGCTTTCTGAGAAACTGCTCCGTGTTCTGTTAATTCATCTCACAGAGTTACATCTTTCCCTTCAAGGAGCCTTTCGGTAAGCATGTTCTTGTGGAATTTGAAAGTGATATTTGGAAGCCCATTTAGGACTATGGTGAAAAGGAAATATCTTCCGCTCAAATGTGGAAAGAAGGTTTCTGAGAAACTGCTCTGTGTTCTGTTAGTTCATCTCACAGAGTTACATCTTTCCTTCAAGAAGCCTTACGCTAAGGCTGTTCTTGTGGAATTGCCAAAGGATATTTGGAAGCCCATAGAGGGCTATGGTGAAAAGGAAATATCTTCCGTTCAAAACTGCAAAGAAGCTTTCTCAGAAACTGCTCTGTGTTCTGTTAATTCACTCACAGAGTTACATCTTTCCCTTCAAGAATCCTTTCGCTAAGGCTGTTCTTGTGGAATTGGAAAAGGATATTTGGAAGCCCATAGAGGGCTATGGTGAAATAGGAAATATCTTCCGCTCAAAACTGGAAAGAAGCTTTATGAGAAACTGCTCTGTGTTCTGTTAATTCATCTCACAGAGTTACATCTTTCCTTCAAGAAGCCTTTCGCTAAGGCTGTTATTGTGGAATTGGCAAAGGATATTAGGAAGCCCATAGAGGGCTATGGTGAAAAAGGAAATATCTTCCGTTCAAAACTGGAAAGAAGCTTGAGAAACTGCTCTGTGTTCTGTTAATTCATCTCACAGAGTTACATCTTTCCTTCAAGAAGCCTTTCGCTAAGGCTGTTCTTCTGGAATTGGCAAAGTGATATTTGGAAGCCCATAGAGGGCTATGGCGAAAAAGGAAATATCTTCCGTTCAAATGTGGAAAGAAGGTTTCTGAGAATCTGCTCTGTGTTCTGTTAATTCATCTCACAGAGTTACATTTTTCCTTCAAGAAGCCTTTCGCTAAGGCTGTTCCTGTGGAATTGGCAAAGGATATTTGGAAGCCCATAGAGGGCTATGGTGAAAAGGAAATATCTTCCGCTTCAAAACAGGAAAGAAGCTTTCTGAGAAACTGCTCTGTGTTCTGTTAGTTCATCTCACAGAGTTACATCTTTCCTTCAAGAAGCCTTACGCTAAGGCTGTTCTTGTGGAATTGGCAAAGGATATTTGGAAGCCCATAGAGGGCTATGGTGAAAAAGGAAACATCTTCCGTTCAAAACTGCAAAGAAGTTTCTCAGAAACTGCTCTGTGTTCTGTTAATTCATCTCACAGAGTTACATCTTTCCTTCAAGAAGCCTTTCGCTAAGGCTGTTCTTGTGGAATTGGAAAGGGATATTTGGAAGCCCATAGAGGGCTATGGTGAAATAGGAAATATCTTCCGTTCAAAACTGGAAAGAAGCTTTATGAGAAACTGCTCTGTGTTCTGTTAATTCATCTCACAGAGTTACATCTTTCCTTCAAGAAGCCTTTCACTAAGGCTGTTATTGTGGAATTGGCAAAGGATATTAGGAAGCCCATAGAGGCTATGGTGAAAAAGGAAATATCTTCCGCTTCAAAACTGGAAAGAAGCTTTCTGAGAAACTGCTCTGTGTTCTGTTAATTCATCTCACAGAGTTACATCTTTCCTTCAAGAAGCCTTTCGCTAAGGCTGTTCTTCTGGAATTGGCAAGGTGATATTTGGAAGCCCATAGAGGGCTATGGCGAAAAAGGAAATATCTTCCGTTCAAAATGTGGAAAGAAGCTTGAGAAACTGCTCTGTTCTGTTAATTCATCTCACAGAGTTACATCTTTCCTTCAAGAAGCCTTTCGCTAAGCATGTTCTTGTGGAATTCAAAAGTGATATTTGGAAGCCCATTTAGGACTATGGTGAAAAGGAAATATCTTCCGCTTCAAATGTGGAAAGAAGGTTTCTGAGAAACTGCTCTGTGTTCTGTTAGTTCATCTCACAGAGTTACATCTTTCCCTTCAAGAAGCCTTACGCTAAGGCTGTTCTTGTGGAATTGCCAAAGGATATTTGGAAGCCCATAGAGGCTATGGTGAAAAAGGAAATATCTTCCGCTCAAAACTGCAAAGAAGCTTTTCAGAAACTGCTCTGTGTTCTGTTAATTCACCTCACAGAGTTACATCTTTCCCTTCAAGAATCCTTTCGCTAAGGCTGTTCTTGTGGAATTGGAAAAGGATATTTGGAAGCCCATAGAGGCTATGGTGAAATAGGAAATATCTTCCGTTCAAAACTGGAAAGAAGCTTTATGAGAAACTGCTCTGTGTTCTGTTAATTCATCTCACAGAGTTACATCTTTCCTTCAAGAAGCCTTTCGCTAAGGCTGTTATTGTGGAATTGGCAAAGGATATTAGGAAGCCCATAGAGGGCTATGGTGAAAAGGAAATATCTTCCGCTCAAAACTGGAAAGAAGCTTTCTGAGAAACTGCTCTGTGTTCTGTTAATTCATCTCACAGAGTTACATCTTTCCCTTCAAGAAGCCTTTCGCTAAGGCTGTTCTTCTGGAATTGGCAAGGTGATATTTGGAAGCCCATGGAGGGCTATGGTGAAAAAGGAAATATCTACCGTTCAAAATGTGGAAAGAAGCTTTCTGAGAAACTGCTGTGTTCTGTTAATTCATCTCACAGAGTAACATCTTTCCTTCAAAGCCTTCGCTAAGGCTGTTCTTGTGGAATTGGCAAAGGATATTTGGAAGCCCATAGAGGGCTATGGTGAAAAAGGAAATATCTTCCGCTCAAATGTGGAAAGAAGGTTTCTGAGAATCTGCTCTGTGTTCTGTTAATTCATCTCACAGAGTTACATTTTCCTTCAAGAAGCCTTCGCTAAGGCTGTTCTTATGGAATTGGCAAAGGGCTATTTTGGAAGCCCATAGAGAGCTATGTTGAAAAGGAAATATCTGCCGTTCAAAACTGGAAAGAAGCTTTCTGAGAAACTACTCTGTGTTCTGTTAATTCATCTCACAGAATTACATCTTTCCCTTCAAGAAGCCTTTCGCTAAGGCTGTTCTTGTGGAATTGGCAAAGGGATATTTGGAAGCCCATAGAGGGCTATGGTGAAAAAGGGAATAACTTCCGTTCAAAACTGGAAAGAAGCTTTCTGAGAAACTGTTCTGTGTTCTGTTAATTCATCTCACAGAGTTACATCTTTCCTTCAAGAAGCCTTTCGCTAAGCCTGTTCTTGTGGAATTGGCAAAGGATATTTGGAAGCCCATAGAGGGCTATGGTGAAAATGGAATAACTTCCGCTCAAAACTGGAAAGAAGCTTTCTGAGAAACTGGTCTGTGTTCTGTTAATTCATCTCACAGAGTTACATCTTTCCTTCAAGAAGCCTTCGCTAAGGCTGTTCTTGTGGAATTGGCAAAGGATATTTGGAAGCCCATAGAGGGCTATGGTGAAAAGGAAATATCTTCCGCTTCAAAACTGGAAAGAAACTTTCTGAGAAACTGCTCTGTGTCTGGTAGTTCATCTCACAGAGTTACATCTTTCCCTTCAAGAAGCCTTTTGCTAAGGCTGTTCTTGTGGAATTGGCAAGGATATTTGGAAGCCCATAAGGGCTATGGTGAAAAGGAAATATCTTCCGCTTCAAAACTGGAAAGAATCTTTTCTGAGAAACTCCTCTGTGTTCTGTTAGTTCATCTCACAGAGTTACATCTCTCCTTCAAGAAGCCTTTCGCTAAGGCTGTTCCTGTGGAATTGGCAAAGGATATTTGGAAGCCCATAGAGGGCTATGGTGAAAAAGGAAATATCTTCCGCTCAAAACAGGAAAGAAGCTTTCTGAGAAACTGCTCTGTGTTCTGTTAGTTCATCTCACAGAGTTACATCTTTCCTTCAAGAAGCCTTTCGCTAAGGCTGTTCTTGTGGAATTGGCAAAGGATATTTGGAAGCCCATAGAGGGCTATGGTGAAAAGGAAATATCTTCCGCTCAAAACTGAAAGAAGCTTTCTCAGAAACTGCTCTATGTTCTGTTAATTCATCTCACAGAGTTACATCTTTCCCTTCAAGAATCCTTTCGCTAAGGCTTTCTTGTGGAATTGGAAAAGGATATTTGGAAGCCCTTAGAGGGCTATGGTGAAAAGGAAATATCTTCCGTTCAAAACTGGAAAGAAGCTTTCTGAGAAACTGCTCTGTGTTCTGTTAATTCATCTCACAGAGTTACATCTTTCCCTTCAGGAAGCCTTTCGCTAAGGCTGCTCTTGTGGAATTGCAAAGGATATTTGGAAGCCCATAGAGGGCTATGGTGAAAAAGGAAATATCTTCCGTTCAAAACTGGAAACAAGCTTTGAGAAACTGCTCTGTGTTCTGTTAGTTCATCTCACAGAGTTACATCTTTCCCAAGAAGCCCCTTGGCTAAGGCTGTTCTTGGTTGAATTGGCAAAGGATATTTGGAAGCCCATAGAGGGCTATGGTGAAAAGGAAATATCTTCGTTCAAAAGTGGAAAGAAGCTTTCTGAGAAACTGCTCTGTGTTCTGTTAATTCATCTCACAGGGTTACATCTTTCCTTCAAGAAGCCTTCGCTAAGGCTCTTGTTATGGAATTGGCAAAGGATATTTGGAAGCCCATAGAGGGCTATGGTGAAAAAGGAAAATCTTCTGTTTAAAACTGGAAAGAAGCTTTCTGAGAAACTGCTCTGTGTTCTGTTAATTCATCTCACAGTTACATCTTTCCCTTCAAGTAGCCTTCGCTAAGGCTGTTCTTGTGGAATTGGCAAAGAGATATTTCTAAGCCCATTGAGGGCTATGGTGAAAAGGAAATATCTTCCGTTCAAAACTGGAAAGAAGGTTTCTGAGAAACTGCTCTGTGTTCTGTTAGTTCATCTCACAGAGTTACATCTTTCCTTCAAGAAGCCTTTCGCTAAGGCTGTTCTTGTGGAATTGGCAAAGTGATATTTGGAAGCCCATAGAGGGCTATGGTGAAAAGGAAATATCTTCCGTTCAAAACTGGAAAGAAGCTTTCTGAGAAACTGCTCTGTGTTCTGTTAATTCATCTCACAGAGTTACATTTTTCCTTCAAGAAGCCTTTCGCTAAGGCAGTTCTTGTGGAATTGGCAAAGGATATTTGGAAGCCCATAGAGGGCTATGGTGAAAAGGAAATATCTTCCGCTCAAAACTGGAAAGAAGCTTGAGAAACTGCTCTGTGTTCTGTTAATTCATCTCACAGAGTTACATCTTTCCTTCAAGAAGCCTTTCGCTAAGGCTGTTCTGTGGAATTGGCAAAGTGATATTTGGAAGCCCATAGAGGGCTATGGTGAAAAGGAAATATCTTCCGCTCAAAATTGGAAAGAAGCTTTCTGAGAAACTGCTCTGTGTTCTGTTAATTCATCTCACGGAGTTAACTTTCCTTCAAGAAGCCTTTCGCTAAGGCTGTTCTTGTGGAATTGGCAAAGGATATTAGGAAGCCCATAGGGCTATGGTGAAAAAGGAATAACTTCCGCTCAAAACTGGAAAGAAGCTTTCTGAGAAACTGTTCTGTGTTCTGTTAATTCATCTCACAGAGTTACATCTTTCCTTCAAGAAGCCTTCGCTAAAGCCTGTTCTTGTGGAATTGGCAAAGGATATTTGGAAGCCCATAGAGGGCTATGGTGAAAAAGGAATAACTTCCGCTCAAAACTGGAAAGAAGCTTGAGAAACTGGTCTGTGTTCTGTTAATTCATCTCACAGAGTTACATCTTTCCTTCAAGAAGCCTTCCGCTAAGGCTGTTCTTGTGGAATTGGCAAAGGATATTTGGAAGAACCCATAGAGGGCTATGGTGAAAAGGAAATATCTTCCGTTCAAAACTGGAAAGAAACTTTCTGAGAAACTGCTCTGTGTTCTGTTAATTCATCTCACAGAGTTACATCTTTCCTTCAAGAATTTTCGCTAAGGCTGTTCTTGTGGAATTGGCAAGGATATTTGGAAGCCCATAGAGGGCTATGGTGAAAAGGAAATATCTTCCGTTCAAAACTGGAAAGAATCTTTTCTGAGAAACTCCTCTGTGTTCTGTTAGTTCATCTCACAGAGTTACATCTCCTTCAAGAAGCCTTTCGCTAAGGCTGTTCCTGTGGAATTGGCAAAGGATATTTGGAAGCCCATAGAGGGCTATGGTGAAAAGGAAATATCTTCCGTTCAAAACAGGAAAGAAGCTTTCTGAGAAACTGCTCTGTGTTCTGTTAGTTCATCTCACAGAGTTACATCTTTCCTTCAAGAAACCTTTCGCTAAGGCTGTTCTTGTGGAATTGGCAAAGGATATTTGGAAGCCCATAGAGGGCTATGGTGAAAAGGAAATATCTTCCGTTCAAAACTGCAAAGAAGCTTTCAGAAACTGCTCTGTGTTCTGTTAATTCATCTCACAGAGTTACATCTTTCCCTTCAAGAAGCCTTTCGCTAAGGCTGTTCTTGTGGAATTGGAAAGGATATTTGGAAGCCCATAGAGGGCTATGGTGAAAAGGAAATATCTTCCGTTCAAAACTGGAAAGAATCTTTATGAGAAACTGCTCTGTGTTCTGTTAATTCATCTCACAGAGTTACATCTTTCCTTCAAGAAACCTTTCACTAAGGCTGTTCTTGTGGAATTGGCAAAGGATATTTGGAAGCCCATAGAGGGCTATGGTGAAAAGGAAATATCTTCCGTTCAAAACTGCAAAGAAGCTTTCTCAGAAACTGCTCTGTGTTCTGTTAATTCATCTCACAGAGTTACATCTTTCCCTTCAAGAATCCTTTCTAAGGCTGTTCTTGTGGAATTGGAAAAGGATATTTGGAAGCCCATAGAGGGCTATGGTGAAATAGGAAATATCTTCCGTTCAAAACTGGAAAGAAGCTTTTGAGAAACTGCTCTGTGTTCTGTTAATTCATCTCACAGAGTTACATCTTTCCTTCAAAAGCCTTTCGCTAAGGCTGTTCTTGTGGAATTGGCAAGGATATTTGTAAGCCCATAGGGGGCTATGGTTAAAAAGGAAATATCTTCCGTTCAAAATTGGAAAGAAGCTTTCTGAGAAACTGCTCTGTGTTCTGTTAATACATCTCACACACAAGTTACATCTTTCCTTCAAAAGCCTTTCGCTAAGGCTGTTCTTGTGGAATTGGCAAAGGATATTTGGAAGCCCATAGAGGGCTATGGTGAAAAAGGAAATATCTTCCGTTCAAAACTGGAAAGAAGCTTTCTGAGAAAATGCTCTGTGTTCTGTTAATTCATCTCACAGAGTTACATCTTTCCTTCAAGAAGCCTTTCCTTCAAAGGCTGTTATTGTGGAATTGGCAAGGATATTAGGAAGCCCATAGAGGGCTATGGTGAAAAATATCTTCCGTTCAAAACTGGAAAGAAGCTTTCTGAGAAACTGCTCTGTGTTCTGTTAATTCATCTCACAGAGTTACATCTTTCCTTCAAGAAGCCTTTCGCTAAGGCTGTTCTTCTGGAATTGGCAGTGATATTTGGAAGCCCATAGAGGGCTATGGCGAAAAAGGAAATATCTACCGTTCAAATGTGGAAAGAAGCTTTCTGAGAAACTGCTCCGTGTTCTGTTAATTCATCTCACAGAGTTACATCTTTCCTTCAAGAAGCCTTCCGCTATGTGGAATTTGAAAAGTGATATTTGGAAGCCCATTTAGGACTATGGTGAAAAAGGAAATATCTTCCGTTCAAATGTGGAAAGAAGCTTTCTGAGAAACTGCTCTGTGTTCTGTTAAGTTCATCTCACAGAGTTACATCTTTCCTTCAAGAAGCCTTCGCTAAGGCTGTTCTTGTGGAATTGCCAAAGGATATTTGGAAGCCCATAGAGGGCTATGGTGAAAAAGGAAATATCTTCCGTTCAAAACTGCAAAGAAGCTTTCTCAGAAACTGCTCTGTGTTCTGTTAATTCATCTCACAGAGTTACATCTTTCCCTTCAAGAATCCTTTCGCTAAGGCTGTTCTTGTGGAATTGGAAAAGGGATATTTGGAAGCCCATAGAGGGCTATGGTGAAATAGGAAATATCTTCCGTTCAAAACTGGAAAGAAGCTTTATGAGAAACTGCTCTGTGTTCTGTTAATTCATCTCACAGAGTTACATCTTTCCCTTCAAGAAGCCTTTCGCTAAGGCTGTTATTGTGGAATTGGCAAAGGGATATTAGGAAGCCCATAGAGGGCTATGGTGAAAAAGGAAATATCTTCCGTTCAAAACTGGAAAGAAGCTTTCTGAGAAACTGCTCTGTGTTCTGTTAATTCATCTCACAGAGTTACATCTTTCCCTTCAAGAAGCCTTTCGCTAAGGCTGTTCTTCTGGAATTGGCAAGGTGATATTTGGAAGCCCATAGAGGGCTATGGCGAAAGGAAATATCTTCCGTTCAAATGTGGAAAGAAGGTTTCTGAGAATCTGCTCTGTGTTCTGTTAATTCATCTCACAGAGTTACATTTTTCCTTCAAGAAGCCTTTCGCTAAGGCTGTTCCTTGTGGAATTAGCAAGGATATTTGGAAGCCCATAGAGGGCTATGGTGAAAAAGGAAATATCTTCCGTTCAAAACAGGAAGAAGCTTTCTGAGAAACTGCTCTGTGTTCTGTTAATTCATCTCACAGAGTTACATCTTTCCTTCAAGAAGCCTTACGCTAAGGCTGTTCTTGTGGAATTGGCAAAGGATATTTGGAAGCCCATAGAGGGCTATGGTGAAAAACATCTTCCGTTCAAAACTGAAAGAAGCTTTCTCAGAAACTGCTCTGTGTTCTGTTAATTCATCTCACAGAGTTACATCTTTCCTTCAAGAATCCTTTTCGCTAAGGCTGTTCTTGTGGAATTGGAAAAGGATATTTGGAAGCCCATAGAGGGCTATGGTGAAATAGGAAATATCTTCCGTTCAAAACTGGAAAGAAGCTTTATGAAACTGCTCTGTGTTCTGTTAATTCATCTCACAGAGTTACATCTTTCCTTCAAGAAGCCTTTCGCTAAGGCTGTTCTTGTGGAATTGGCAAAGGATATTAGGAAGCCCATAGAGGGCTATGGTGAAAAAGGAAATATCTTCCGTTCAAAACTGGAAAGAAGCTTTCTGAGAAACTGCTCTGTGTTCTGTTAATTCATCTCACAGAGTTACATCTTTCCTTCAAAAGCCTTTTGCTAAGGCTGTTCTTCTGGAATTGGCAAGGTGATATTTGGAAGCCCATAGAGGGCTATGGTGAAAAAGGAAATATCTTCCGTTCAAAATGTGGAAAGAAGCTTTCTGAGAAACTGCTCTGTGTTCTGTTAATTCATCTCACAGAGTTACATCTTTCCCTTCAAGAAGCCTTTCGCTAAGGCATGTTCTTGTGGAATTGGCAAAGTGATATTTGGAAGCCCATTTAGGACTATGGTGAAAAAAATATCTTCCGTTCAAAATGTGGAAAGAAGGTTTCTGAGAAACTGCTCTGTGTTCTGTTAGTTCATCTCACAGAGTTACATCTTTCCCTTCAAGAAGCCTTACGCTAAGGCTGTTCTTGTGGAATTGCCAAAGGGATATTTGGAAGCCCATAGAGGGCTATGGTGAAAAAGGAAATATCTTCCGTTCAAAACTGCAAAGAAGCTTTCTCAGAAACTGCTCTGTGTTCTGTTAATTCATCTCACAGAGTTACATCTTTCCCTTCAAGAATCCTTTTCGCTAAGGCTGTTCTTGTGGAATTGGAAAAGGATATTTGGAAGCCCATAGAGGGCTATGGTGAAAAAGGAAATATCTTCCGTTCAAAACTGGAAAGAAGCTTTATGAGAAACTGCTCTGTGTTCTGTTAATTCATCTCACAGAGTTACATCTTTCCCTTCAAGAAGCCTTTCGCTAAGGCTGTTATTGTGGAATTAGCAAAGGGATATTTGGAAGCCCATAGAGGGCTATGGTGAAAAAGGAAATATCTTCCGTTCAAAACTGGAAAGAAGCTTTCTGAGAAACTGCTCTGTGTTCTGTTAATTCATCTCACAGAGTTACATCTTTCCTTCAAGAAGCCTTTCGCTAAGGCTGTTCTTCTGGAATTGGCAAGTGATATTTGGAAGCCCATAGGGGCTATGGCGAAAAAGGAAATATCTACCGTTCAAAATGTGGAAAGAAGCTTTCTGAGAAACTGCTGTGTTCTGTTAATTCATCTCACAGAGTAACATCTTTCCTTCAAGAAGCCTTTCGCTAAGGCTGTTCTTGTGGAATTGGCAAAGGGATATTTGGAAGCCCATAGAGGGCTATGGTGAAAAAGGAAATATCTTCCGTTCAAAATGTGGAAAGAAGGTTTCTGAGAATCTGTGTTCCGTTAATTCATCTCACAGAGTTACATCTTTCCTTCAAGAAGCCTTCGCTAAGGCTGTTCTTATGGAATTGGCAAAGGATATTTGGAAGCCCATAGAGGCTATGTTGAAAAAGGAAATATCTGCCGTTCAAAACTGGAAAGAAGCTTTCTGAGAAACTACTCTGTGTTCTGTTAATTCATCTCACAGAATTACATCTTTCCTTCAAGAAGCCTTTCGCTAAGGCTGTTCTTGTGGAATTGGCAAAGGGATATTTGGAAGCCCATAGAGGGCTATGGTGAAAAAGGAATAACTTCCGTTCAAAACTGGAAAGAAGCTTTCTGAGAAACTGCTCTGTGTTCTGTTAATTCATCTCACAGAGTTACATCTTTCCTTCAAGAAGCCTTTCGCTAAGGCTGTTCTTGTGGAATTGGCAAAGGATATTTGGAAGCCCATAGAGGGCTATGGTGAAAAATGGAATAACTTCCGTTCAAAACTGGAAAGAAGCTTTCTGAGAAACTGGTCTGTGTTCTGTTAATTCATCTCACAGAGTTACATCTTTCCTTCAAGAAGCCTTCGCTAAGGCTGTTCTTGTGGAATTGGCAAAGGATATTTGGAAGCCCATAGAGGGCTATGGTGAAAAGGAAATATCTTCCGTTCAAAACTGGAAAGAAACTTTCTGAGAAACTGCTCTGTGTTCTGTTAATTCATCTCACAGAGTTACATCTTTCCTTCAAGAAGCCTTTGCTAAGGCTGTTCTTGTGGAATTGGCAAAGGGATATTTGGAAGCCCATAAGGGCTATGGTGAAAAAGGAAATATCTTCCGTTCAAAACTGGAAAGAATCTTTCTGAGAAACTCCTCTGTGTTCTGTTAGTTCATCTCACAGAGTTACATCTCTCCCGTCAAGAAGCCTTTCGCTAAGGCTGTTCCTGTGGAATTGGCAAAGGGATATTTGGAAGCCCATAGAGGGCTATGGTGAAAAAGGAAATATCTTCCGTTCAAAACAGGAAAGAAGCTTTCTGAGAAACTGCTCTGTGTTCTGTTAGTTCATCTCACAGAGTTACATCTTTCCCTTCAAGAAGCCTTTCGCTAAGGCTGTTCTTGTGGAATTGGCAAAGGGATATTTGGAAGCCCATAGAGGGCTATGGTGAAAAAGGAAATATCTTCCGTTCAAAACTGCAAAGAAGCTTTCTCAGAAACTGCTCTATGTTCTGTTAATTCATCTCACAGAGTTACATCTTTCCCTTCAAGAATCCTTTCGCTAAGGCTTTTCTTGTCGAATTGGAAAAGGATATTTGGAAGCCCATAGAGGGCTATGGTGAAAAAAATATCTTCCGTTCAAAACTGGAAAGAAGCTTTCTGAGAAACTGCTCTGTGTTCTGTTAATTCATCTCACAGAGTTACATCTTTCCTTCAGGAAGCCTTTCGCTAAGGCTGTTCTTGTGGAATTGGCAAGGATATTTGGAAGCCCATAGAGGGCTATGGTGAAAAAGGAAATATCTTCCGTTCAAAACTGGAAACAAGCGTTCTGAGAAACTGCTCTGTGTTCTGGTAGTTCATCTCACAGAGTTACATCTTTCCCGTCAAGAAGCCCTTGGCTAAGGCTGTTCTGTTGAATTGGCAAGGATATTTGGAAGCCCATAGAGGGCTATGGTGAAAAAGGAAATATCTTACGTTCAAAAGTGGAAAGAAGCTTTCTGAGAAACTGCTCTGTGTTCTGTTAATTCATCTCACAGAGTTACATCTTTCCCTTCAAGAAGCCTTTCGGTAAGGCTCTTCTTATGGAATTGGCAAAGGGATATTTGGAAGCCCATAGAGGGCTATGGTGAAAAAGGAAAATCTTCTGTTTAAAACTGGAAAGAAGCTTTCTGAGAAACTGCTCTGTGTTCTGTTAATTCATCTCACAGTTACATCTTTCCTTCAAGTAGCCTTCGCTAAGGCTGTTCTTGTGGAATTGGCAGAGATATTTCTAAGCCCATAGAGGGCTATGGTGAAAAAAATATCTTCCGCTTCAAAACTGGAAGAAGGTTTCTGAGAAACTGCTCTGTGTTCTGTTAATTCATCTCACAGAGTTACATCTTTCCTTCAAGAAGCCTTTCGCTAAGGCTGTTCTTGTGGAATTGGCAAAGTGATATTTGGAAGCCCATAGAGGGCTATGGTGAAAAAGGAAATATCTTCCGTTCAAAACTGGAAAGAAGCTTTCTGAGAAAGTGCTCTCTGTTCTGTTAATTCATCTCACAGAGTTACATCTTTCCTTCAAGAAGCCTTTCGCTAAGGCAGTTCTTGTGGAATTGGCAAAGGATATTTGGAAGCCCATAGAGGGCTATGGTGAAAAAGGAAATATCTTCCGTTCAAAACTGGAAAAAAGCTTTCTGAGAGAACTACTCTGTGTTCTGTTAATTCATCTCACAGAGTTACATCTTTCCTTCAAGAAGCCTTTCTAAGGCTGTTCTGGTGGAATTGGCAAAGGATATTTGGAAGCCCATAGAGGGCTATGGTGAAAAAGGAAATATCTTCCGTTCAAAATTGGAAAGAAGCTTTCTGAGAAACTGCTCTGTGTTCTGTTAATTCATCTCACGGAGTTACAACTTTCCTTCAAGAAGCCTTTCGCTAAGGCTGTTCTTGTGGAATTGGCAAAGGATATTAGGAAGCCCATAGAGGGCTATGGTGAAAAAGGAATAACTTCCGTTCAAAACTGGAAAGAAGCTTTCTGAGAAACTGTTCTGTGTTCTGTTAATTCATCTCACAGAGTTACATCTTTCCCTTCAAGAAGCCTTTTCGCAAGCTGTTCTTGTGGAATTGGCAAGGGATATTTGGAAGCCCATAGGGGCTATGGTGAAAAAGGAATAACTTCCGTTCAAAACTGGAAAGAAGCTCTGAGAAACTGCTCTGTGTTCTGTTAATTCATCTCACAGAGTTACATCTTTCCCTTCAAGCCTTCGCTAAGGCTGTTCTTGTGGAATTGGCAAAGGATATTTGGAAGAACATAGAGGGCTATGGTGAAAAAGGAAATATCTTCCGTTCAAAACTGGAAAGAAACTTTCTGAGAAACTGCTCTGTGTACTGGTAGTTCATCTCACACAGTTACATCTTTCCCTTCAAGAAGCCTTTTGCTAAGGCTGTTCTTGTGGAATTGGCAAAGGGATATTTGGAAGCCCATAAGGGCTATGGTGAAAAAGGAAATATCTTCCGTTCAAAACTGGAAAGAATCTTTCTGAGAAACTCCTCTGTGTTCTGTTAGTTCATCTCACAGAGTTACATCTCTCCCGTCAAGAAGCCTTTCGCTAAGGCTGTTCCTGTGGAATTGGCAAGGGATATTTGGAAGCCCATAGGGCTATGGTGAAAAAGGAAATATCTTCCGTTCAAAACAGGAAAGAAGCTTTCTGAGAAACTGCTCTGTGTTCTGTTAGTTCATCTCACAGAGTTACATCTTTCCCTTCAAGAAACCTTTCGCTAAGGCTGTTCTTGTGGAATTGGCAAAGGGATATTTGGAAGCCCATAGAGGGCTATGGTGAAAAAGGAAATATCTTCCGTTCAAAACTGCAAAGAAGCTTTCTCAGAAACTGCTCTGTGTTCTGTTAATTCATCTCACAGAGTTACATCTTTCCCTTCAAGAATCCTTTCGCTAAGGCTGTTCTTGTGGAATTGGAAAAGGGATATTTGGAAGCCCATAGAGGGCTATGGTGAAATAGGAAATATCTTCCGTTCAAAACTGGAAAGAATCTTTATGAGAAACTGCTCTGTGTTCTGTTAATTCATCTCACAGAGTTACATCTTTCCCTTCAAGAAGCCTTTCGCTAAGGCTGTTCTTGTGGAATTGGCAAAGGGATATTTGTAAGCCCATAGGGGGCTATGGTTAAAAAGGAAATATCTTCCGTTCAAAATTGGAAAGAAGCTTTCTGAGAAACTGCTCTGTGTTCTGATAATACATCTCACAAAGTTACATCTTTCCCTTCAAGAAGCCTTTCGCTAAGGCTGTTCTTGTGGAATTAAGTGATATTTGGAAGCCCATAGAGGGCTATGGTGAAAAGGAAATATCTTCCGTTCAAAACTGGAAAGAAGCTTTCTGAGAAAATGCTCTGTGTTCTGTTAATTCATCTCACAGAGTTACATCTTTCCCTTCAAGAAGCCTTTCGCTAAGGCTGTTATTGTGGAATTGGCAAAGGGATATTAGGAAGCCCATAGAGGGCTATGGTGAAAAAAATATCTTCCGTTCAAAACTGGAAAGAAGCTTTCTGAGAAACTGCTCTGTGTTCTGTTAATTCATCTCACAGAGTTACATCTTTCCTTCAAGAAGCCTTTCGCTAAGGCTGTTCTTCTGGAATTGGCAAGTGATATTTGGAAGCCCATAGAGGGCTATGGTGAAAAAGGAAATATCTTCCGTTCAAAATGTGGAAAGAAGCTTTCTGAGAAACTGCTCGTGTTCTGTTAATTCATCTCGAGTTACATCTTTCCCTTCAAGGAGCCTTTCGCTAAGCATGTTCTTGTGGAATTGGCAAAGTGATATTTGGAAGCCCATTGAGGACTATGGTGAAAAAGGAAATATCTTCCGTTCAAAATTGAAAGAAGCTTTCTGAGAAACTGCTGTGCTGTTAATTCATCTCACAGAGTTAACATCTATCCCTTCAAGAAGCCTTTCGCTAAGGCTGTTCTTGTGGAATTGGCAAAGGGATATTTGGAAGCCCATAGAGGGCTATGGTGAAAAAAATATCTTCCGTTCAAAATGTGGAAAGAAGGTTTCTGAGAATCTGCTCTGTGTTCGTTAATTCATCTCACAGAGTTACATTTTTCCTTCAAGCCTTTCTAAGGCTGTTCTTGTGGAATTGGCAAAGGGATATTTGGAAGCCCATAGAGGGCTATGTTGAAAAGGAAATATCTCCGTTCAAAACTGGAAAGAAGCTTTCTGAGAAACTACTCTGTGTTCTGTTAATTCATCTCACAGAATTACATCTTTCCTTCAAGAAGCCTTTCGCTAAGGCTGTTCTTGTGGAATTGGCAAAGGGATATTTGGAAGCCCATAGAGGGCTATGGTGAAAAAGGAATAACTTCCGTTCAAAACTGGAAAGAAGCTTTCTGAGAAACTGTTCTGTGTTCTGTTAATTCATCTCACAGAGTTACATCTTTCCCTTCAAGAAGCCTTTCGCTAAGCCTGTTCTTGTGGAATTGGCAAAGGGATATTTGGAAGCCCATAGAGGGCTATGGTGAAAAAGGGAATAACTTCCGTTCAAAACTGGAAAGAAGCTTTCTGAGAAACTGGTCTGTGTTCTGTTAATTCATCTCACAGAGTTACATCTTTCCCTTCAAGAAGCCTTCCGCTAAGGCTGTTCTTGTGGCATTGGCAAAGGGATATTTGGAAGCCCATAGAGGGCTATGGTGAAAAACGAAATATCTTCCGTTCAAAACTGGAAAGAAACTTTCTGAGAAACTGCTCTGTGTACTGGTAGTTCATCTCACACAGTTACATCTTTCCCTTCAAGAAGCCTTTTGCTAAGGCTGTTCTTGTGGAATTGGCAAAGGGATATTTGGAAGCCCATAAGGGCTATGGTGAAAAAATATCTTCCGTTCAAAACTGGAAAGAATCTTTCTGAGAAACTCTCTGTGTTCTGTTAGTTCATCTCACAGAGTTACATCTCCCTCAAGCAGAAGCCTTTCGCTAAGGCTGTTCCTGGAATTGGCAAAGGATATTTGGAAGCCCATAGAGGGCTATGGTGAAAAAGGAAATATCTTCCGTTCAAAACTGCAAAGAAGCTTTCTCAGAAACTGCTCTGTGTTCTGTTAATTCATCTCACAGAGTTACATCTTTCCCTTCAAGAAGCCTTTCGCTAAGGCTGTTCCTGTGGAATTAGCAAGGATATTTGGAAGCCCATAGAGGGCTATGGTGAAAAGGAAATATCTTCCGTTCAAAACTGCAAAGAAGCTTTCTCAGAAACTGCTCTGTGTTCTGTTAATTCATCTCACAGAGTTACATCTTTCCCTTCAAGAATCCTTTCGCTAAGGCTGTTCTTGTGGAATTGGAAAAGGGATATTTGGAAGCCCATAGAGGGCTATGGTGAAAAAGGAAATATCTTCCGTTCAAAACTGGAAAGAAGCTTTATGAGAAACTGCTCTGTGTTCTGTTAATTCATCTCACAGAGTTACATCTTTCCCTTCAAGAAGCCTTTCGCTAAGGCTGTTCTTGTGGAATTGGCAAAGGATATTTGTAAGCCCATAGGGGCTATGGTTAAAAAGGAAATATCTTCCGCTCAAAATTGGAAAGAAGCTTTCTGAGAAACTGCTCTGTGTTCTGATAATTCATCTCACAAAGTTACATCTTTCCTTCAAGAAGCCTTCGCTAAGGCTGTTCTTGTGGAATTGGCAAAGTGATATTTGGAAGCCCATAGAGGGCTATGGTGAAAAGGAAATATCTTCCGCTCAAAACTGGAAAGAAGCTTTCTGAGAAAATGCTCTGTGTTCTGTTAATTCATCTCACAGAGTTACATCTTTCCCTTCAAGAAGCCTTTCGCTAAGGCTGTTATTGTGGAATTGGCAAAGGGATATTAGGAAGCCCATAGAGGGCTATGGTGAAAAAGGAAATATCTTCCGTTCAAAACTGGAAAGAAGCTTTCTGAGAAACTGCTCTGTGTTCTGTTAATTCATCTCACAGAGTTACATCTTTCCTTCAAGAAGCCTTTCGCTAAGGCTGTTCTTCTGGAATTGGCAAGGTGATATTTGGAAGCCCATAGAGGGCTATGGCGAAAAAGGAAATATCTACCGTTCAAAATGTGGAAAGAAGCTTTCTGAGAAACTGCTCCGTGTTCTGTTAATTCATCTCACAGAGTTACATCTTTCCCTTCAAGGAGCCTTTCGCTAAGCATGTTCTTGTGGAATTCGAAAAGTGATATTTGGAAGCCCCTTTAGGACTATGGTGAAAAAATATCTTCCGTTCAAAATTGGAAAGAAGCTTTCTGAGAAACTGCTCTGCGTTCTGTTAATTCATCTCACAGAGTAACATCTTTCCTTCACAGCCTTTAGCTAAGGCTGTTCTTGTGGAATTGGATATTTGAGCCCATAGAGGGCTATGTTGAAAAAGGAAATATCTGCCGTTCAAAACTGGAAAGAAGCTTTCTGAGAAACTACTCTGTGTTCTGTTAATTCATCTCACAGAGTTACATCTTTCCTTCAAGAAGCCTTTCGCTAAGGCTGTTCTTGTGGAATTGGCAGGGATATTTGGAAGCCCATAGAGGGCTATGGTGAAAAGGAAATATCTTCCGATAAACTGGAAAGAAGCTTTCTGAGAAACTGCTCTGTGTTCTGTTAATTCATCTCACAGAGTTACATCTTTCCTTCAAAGCCTTTCGCTAAGGCTGTTCTTGTGGAATTGGCAAGGATATTTGGAAGCCCATAGAGGGCTATGGTGAAAAGGAAATATCTTCCGTTCAAAAGTGGAAAGAAGCTTTCTGAGAAACTGCTCTGTGTTCTGTTAATTCATCTCACAGAGTTACATCTTTCCTTCAAAGCCTTTCGCTAAGGCTGTTCTTCTGGAATTGGCAGGTGATATTTGGAAGCCCATAGAGGGCTATGGTGAAAAGAAATATCTTCCGTTCAAAATTGGAAAGAAGCTTTCTGAGAAACTGCTCTGTGTTCTGTTAATTCATCTCAGAGTTACATCTTTCCTTCAAAAGCCTTCGCTAAGGCTGTCCTAGTGGAATTGGCAAAGTGATATTTGGAAGCCATAGAGGGCTGGTGAAAAGGAAATATCTTCCGTTCTAAACTGGAAAGAAGCTTTCTGAGAAACTGCTCTGTGTTCTGTTAATTCATCTCACAGGTTACATCTTTCCCTTCAAGAAGCCTTTCACTAAGGCTGTTCTTGTGGAATTGGCAAAGGATATTTGGAAGCCCATAGAGGGCTATGGTGAAAAGGAAATATCTTCCGTCAAAACTGCAAAGAAGCTTTCTCAGAAACTGCTCTATGTTCTGTTAATTCATCTCACAGAGTTACATCTTTCCTTCAAGAATCCTTTCGCTAAGGCTGTTCTTGTCGAATTGGAAAAGGGATATTTGGAAGCCCATAGAGGGCTATGGTGAAAAAGTTAATATCTTCCGCTTCGAAACTGGAAAGAAGCTTTATGAGAAACTGCTCTGTGTTCTGTTAATTCATCTCACAGAGTTACATCTTTCCTTCAAGAAGCCTTTGCTAAGGCTGTTCTTGTGGAATTGGCAAGGATATTTGGAAGCCCATAAGGGCTATGGTGAAAAGGAAATATCTTCCGCTCAAAACTGGAAAGAATCTTTCTGAGAAACTCCTCTGTGTTCTGTTAGTTCATCTCACAGAGTTACATCTCTCCGTCAAGAAGCCTTTCGCTAAGGCTGTTCCTGTGGAATTGGCAAAGGATATTTGGAAGCCCATAGAGGGCTATGGTGAAAAAGGAAATATCTTCCGTTCAAAACAGGAAAGAAGCTTTCTGAGAAACTGCTCTGTGTTCTGTTAGTTCATCTCACAGAGTTACATCTTTCCCTTCAAGAAGCCTTTCGCTAAGGCTGTTCTTGTGGAATTGGCAAAGGATATTTGGAAGCCCATAGAGGGCTATGGTGAAAAAGGAAATATCTTCCGCTCAAAACTGCAAAGAAGCTTTCTCAGAAACTGCTCTGTGTTCTGTTAATTCATCTCACAGAGTTACATCTTTCCTTCAAGAATCCTTTCGCTAAGGCTGTTCTTGTGGAATTGGAAAAGGATATTTGGAAGCCCATAGAGGGCTATGGTGAAAAAGGAAATATCTTCCGTTCAAAACTGGAAAGAAGCTTTATGAGAAACTGCTCTGTGTTCTGTTAATTCATCTCACAGAGTTACATCTTTCCCTTCAAGAAGCCTTTCGCTAAGGCTGTTCTTGTGGAATTGGCAAAGGATATTTGTAAGCCCATAGGGCTATGGTGAAAAAGGAAATATCTTCCGTTCAAAATTGGAAAGAAGCTTTCTGAGAAACTGCTCTGTGTTCTGTTAATTCATCTCACAGAGTTACATCTTTCCTTCAAGAAGCCTTTCGCTAAGGCTGTTCTTGTGGAATTGGCAAGGATATTTGGAAGCCCATAGAGGGCTATGGTGAAAAAGGAAATATCTTCCGTTCAAAACTGGAAAGAAGCTTTCTGAGAAACTGCTCTGTGTTCTGTTAATTCATCTCACAGAGGTACATCTTCCCTTCAAGAAGCCTTTCGCTAAGGCTGTTCTTCTGGAATTGGCAAGGTGATATTTGGAAGCCCATAGAGGCTATGGCGAAAAAGGAAATATCTACCGTTCAAAATGTGGAAAGAAGCTTTCTGAGAAACTGCTCCGTGTTCTGTTAATTCATCTCACAGAGTTACATCTTTCCTTCAAGGAGCCTTTCGCTAAGCATGTTCTTGTGGAATTCGAAAAGTGATATTTGGAAGCCCATTTAGGACTATGGTGAAAAAGGAAATATCTTCCGTTCAAAATTGGAAAGAAGCTTTCTGAGAAACTGCTCTGTTCTGTTAATTCATCTCACAGAGTAACATCTTTCCTTCAAGAAGCCTTTCGCTAAGGCTGTTCTTGTGGAATTGGCAAAGGGATATTTGGAAGCCCATAGAGGCTATGGTGAAAAAGGAAATATCTTCCGTTCAAAACTGGAAAGAAGCTTTCTGAGAAACTACTCTGTGTTCTGTTAATTCATCTCACAGAGTTACATCTTTCCTTCAAGAAGCCTTTCGCTAAGGCTGTTCTTGTGGAATTGGCAAAGGATATTTGCAAGCCCATAGAGGGCTATGGTGAAAAGGAAATATCTTCCGATAAAAACTGGAAAGAAGCTTTCTGAGAAACTGCTCTGTGTTCTGTTAATTCATCTCACAGTGTTACATCTTTCCCTTCAAAAGCCTTTCCCTAAGGCTGTTCTTGTGGAATTGGCAAAGGATATTTGGAAGCCCATAGAGGGCTATGGTGAAAAAGGAAATATCTTCCGCTCAAAACTGGAAAGAAGCTTTCTGAGAAACTGCTCTGTGTTCTGTTAATTCATCTCACAGAGTTACATCTTTCCCTTCAAGAAGCCTTTCGCTAAGGCTGTTCTTCTGGAATTGGCAAGGTGATATTTGGAAGCCCATAGAGGGCTATGGTGAAAAAGGAAATATCTTCCGTTCAAAATTGGAAAGAAGCTTTCTGAGAAACTGCTCTGTGTTCTGTTAATTCATCTCACAGAGTTACATCTTTCCCTTCAAGAAGCCTTCGCTAAGGCTGTCCTAGTGGAATTGGCAAAGTGATATTTGGAAGCCCATAGAGGGCTACGGTGAAAAAGGAAATATCTTCCGTTCTAAACTGGAAAGAAGCTTTCTGAGAAACTGCTCTGTGTTCTGTTAATTCATCTCACAGAGTTACATCTTTCCCTTCAAGAAGCCTTTCAGTAAGGCTGTTCTTCTGGAATTGGCAAAGGGATATTAGGAAGCCCATGGAGGGCTATGGTGAAAAAGGAAATATCTTCCGTTCAAAACTGCAAAGAAGCTTTCTCAGAAACTGCTCTATGTTCTGTTAATTCATCTCACAGAGTTACATCTTTCCCTTCAAGAATCCTTTCGCTAAGGCTGTTCTTGTCGAATTGGAAAAGGGATATTTGGAAGCCCATAGAGGGCTATGGTGAAAAAGGAAATATCTTCCGTTCGAAACTGGAAAGAAGCTTTATGAGAAACTGCTCTGTGATCTGTTAATTCATCTCACAGAGTTACATCTTTCCCTTCAAGAAGCCTTTCGCTAAGGCTGTTCTTGTGGAATTCGCAAAGGGATATTTGGAAGCCCTTAGAGGGCTATGGTGAAAAAGGAAATATCTTCCGTTCAAAACTGGAAAGAAGCTTTCTGAGAAACTGCTCTGTGTTCTGTTAGTTCATCTCACAGAGTTACATCTTTCCCTTCAAGAAGCCTTTCGCTAAGGCTGTCCTTGTGGAATTGGCAAAGTGATATTTGGAAGCCCATAGAGGGCTACGGTGAAAAAGGAAATATCTTCCGTTCTAAACTGGAAAGAAGCTTTCTGAGAAACTGCTCTGTGTTCTGTTAATTCATCTCACAGAGTTACATCTTTCCCTTCAAGAAGCCTTTCACTAAGGCTGTTCTTGTGGAATTGGCAAAGGGATATTTGGAAGCCCATAGAGGGCTATGGTGAAAAAGGAAATATCTTCCGTTCAAAACTGCAAAGAAGCTTTCTCAGAAACTGCTCTATGTTCTGTTAATTCATCTCACAGAGTTACATCTTTCCCTTCAAGAAGCCTTCGCTAAGGCTGTTCTTGTCGAATTGGAAAAGGATATTTGGAAGCCCATAGAGGGCTATGGTGAAAAAGGAAATATCTTCCGTTCAAAACTGGAAAGAAGCTTTATGAGAAACTGCTCTGTGTTCTGTTAATTCATCTCACAGAGTTACATCTTTCCTTCAAGAAGCCTTTGGCTAAGGCTGTTCTTGTGGAATTGGCAAAGGGATATTTGGAAGCCCATAGAGGGCTATGGTGAAAAAGGAAATATCTTCCGTTCAAAACTGGAAAGAAGCTTTCTGAGAAACTGCTCTGTGTTCTGTTAATTCATCTCACAGAGTTACATCTTTCCCTTCAAGAAGCCTTTCGCTAAGGCTGTTCTTGTGGAATTGGCAAAGGGATATTTGGAAGCCCATAGAGGACTACGGTGAAAAAGGAAATATCTTCCGTTCAAAAGTGGAAAGAAGCTTTCTGAGAAACTGCTCTGTGTTCTGTTAATTCATCTTACAGAGTTTCATCTTTCCCTTCAAGAAGCCTTTCGCTAAGGCTGTTCTTCTGGAATTGGAAAAGGGATATTTGAAAGCCCATAGAGGGCTATGGTGAAAAAGGAAATATCTTCCGTTCAAAAGTGTAAAGAAGCTTTCTGAGAAACTGCTCTGTGTTCTGTAAATTCATCTCACAGAGTTACATCTTTCCCTTCAAGAAGCCTTTCGCTAAGGCTGTTCTTCTGGAATTGGCAAGGTGATATTTGGAAGCCCATAGAGGGCTACGGCGAAAAAGGAAATATCTACCGTTCAAAATGTGGAAAGAAGCTTTCTGAGAAACTGCTCCGTGTTCTGTTAATTCATCTCACAGAGTTACATCTTTCCCTTCAAGGAGCCTTTCGCTAAGCATGTTCTTGTGGAATTCGAAAAGTGATATTTGGAAGCCCATTTAAGACTATGGTGAAAAAGGAAATATCCTCCGTTCAAAATTGGAAAGAAGCTTTCTGAGAAACTGCTCTGCGTTCTGTTAATTCATCTCACAGAGTTACATCTTTCCCTTCAAGAAGCCTTTCGCTAAGGCTGTTCTTGTGGAATTGGCAAAGGGATATTTGGAAGCCCATAGAGGGCTATGGTGAAAAAGGAAATATCTTCCGTTCAAATGTGGAAAGAAGCTTTCTGAGAAACTGCTCTGTGTTCCGTTAATTCATCTCACAGAGTTACATTTTTCCCTTCAAGAAGCCTTTCGCTAAGGCTGTTCTTGTGGAATTGGCAAAGGGCTATTTGGAAGCCCATAGAGGGCTATGTTGAAAAAGGAAATATCTGCCGTTCAAAACTGGAAAGAAGCTTTCTGAGAAACTACTCTGTGTTCTGTTAATTCATCTCACAGAGTTACATCTTTCCTTCAAAAGCCTTTCGCTAAGGCTGTTCTGGTGGAATTGGCAAAGGGATATTTGGAAGCCCATAGAGGCTATGGTGAAAAGGAAATATCTTCCGTTCAAAAGTGGAAAGAAGCTTTCTGAGAAACTGCTCTGTGTTCTGTTAATTCATCTCACAGAGTTACATCATTCCCTTCAAGAAGCCTTTCGCTAAGGCTATTCTTGTGGAATTGGAAAAGTGATATTTGGAAGTACATAGAGGGCTATGGTGAAAAAGGAAATATCTTCCGTTCAAAACTGCAAAGAAGCTTTCTCAGAAACTGCTCTATGTTCTGTTAATTCATCTCACAGAGTTACATCTTTCCCTTCAAGAATCCTTTCGCTAAGGCTTTTCTTGTCGAATTGGAAAAGGGATATTTGGAAGCCCTTAGAGGGCTATGGTGAAAAAAGAAATATCTTCCGTTCAAAACTGGAAACAAGCTTTCTGAGAAACTGCTCTGTGTTCTGTTAGTTCATCTCACAGAGTTACATCTTTCCTTCAAGAAGCCTTTGGCTAAGGCTGTTCTGGTTGAATTGGCAAAGGGATATTTGGAAGCCCATAGAGGGCTATGGTGAAAAAGGAAATATCTTCCGTTCAAAAGTGGAAAGAAGCTTGAGAAACTGCTCTGTGTTCTGTTAATTCATCTCACAGAGTTACATCTTTCCCTTCAAGAAGCCTTTCGCTAAGGCTGTTCTTGTGGAATTGGCAAAGGGATATTTTTCACTAAGGCTGTTCTTGTGGAATTCGAAAAGTGATATTTGGAAGCCCATAGAGGGCTATGGTGAAAAGGAAATAA
>JAKFHT010000275.1:0-74664 GCA_023783455.1 Erythrocebus patas
TCTGCAAAGTGATATTTGGGATGCATTGAGACCCATGGTGAAAAGGAAATATCCTCAGATAAAACTGAAAGAAGCTCTCTGAGAAACTTTTGTGATGTGAATTCACACAGTTCACCTTTACCTTCTTGTAGCAGTTTGCTAACACTGTTTCTGTGATCTGCAAAGTGATATTTGGGACTTGAGGGCTATGGTGAAAAGGAAATATCCTCAGATAAAAACTGGAAAGAAGCTTTCTGAGAAACTTTCATGTGTGAATGCAACTCACAGAGTTACACTTTTCATGATCAGTTTGCTAACGTTTCTTGAAATCTGCAATGGATATTAGCCAATGAAGCTATGGTGACAAAGGAAATATCCTCAGATAAAACTGAAAGAAGATTTCTGAGAAACTTCTTTGTGATGTGAATTCATCTCAGAGTTACACTACGTTTTCATGGAGCAGTTTGTTAACACTGTTTTGGAACCTGATATACTTGATGGATTGAGGCTGCTGAAAAGGAAATATCCTCAATAAAAGAAAGAAGCTTTGAGAAACTTTGATGTGAATTCACAGAGTTACAACTTAGTCTTCACAAGCAGTTTGCTAACACTGTTTTCGTGGAATCTGCAAAGTGATATTTGATGCATTGAGCCCATGGTGAAAAGGAAATATCCTCAGAAAAAGAAAGAAGCTCTCTCAGAAACTTTTGTGATGTGAATTCACACACAGAGTTCACCTTTACCTTCTTGTAGCAGTTGCTAACACTGTTTTCTTGGATCTGCAAAGTGATATTTGGGAGCTCTTGAGGCTAGGTGAAAAGGAAATATCCTCAGATAAAACTGAAAGAAGCTTTCTGAGAAACTGCTTTGAGATGTGAATGCACTCACAGAGTTAGTTTTTCTTCATGATCAGTTTGCTAACATTGTTCTTGAAATCTGCAGATATTTAGTGATGAAGCTACGGTGACAAAGGAAATATCCTCAGATAAAACTGGAAGCTTTCAGAAACTTTTTTGTGAATTCATTCCAGAGTTACACTATTTCAGAGTCGTTAACACTGTTTTGTGGAACCTGAGAATACTTTTGGATGAATTGAAGCTCGTGAAAAGGAAATATCCTCAAAACTGAAAGAAGCTTTGTGAGAAACTTCTTTGTGATGTGAATTCATCTCAGAGTTACAACTTGTCTTCAGGAAGAGTTTGCTACACTGTTTTCGTGGAATCTGCAGTGATATTTGAGCTCATTGAGCCCACGGTGAAAGGAAATATCCTCAGATAAAAAAAAGAAGCTTTCTGAGAAACTGCTTTCTGATGTGTGACTTCATCACAGATCACCTTACCTTCTTGTAGTAGTGCTAACACTGTTTTCTGGATTCTGCAAGTGATATTTGGGAGCTCATTGAGGGCAGGAAAAGGAAATATCCTCAGATAAAAACTGAAAGAAGCTTTCTGAGAAACTGCTTTATGTGTGAATGCACTCACAGAGTTACATTTTCTTTTCAGTGATCAGTTTGCTAACACTTTTTCTTGGAATTGCAATGGGATATTTAGACGAAGCTACTGGTGAAAAGGAAATATCCTCAGATAAATAAGGAAAGAAGCTTTCAGAAACTGTTTGTGATGTGAATTCATCTCAGAGTTACACACGTTTCAGTCGTTAACACTGTTTTGTGGATGAGAACTACTGGATATTGCTACTGAAAAGGAAATATCCTCAGATAAAAACTGAAAGCTTTGAGAAACTTCTGTGATGTGAATTCAACTCACAGAGTTACAATTTAGTCTTCATGAAGCAGTTTGCTAACACGTGTGGAATCTGCAAGTGATATTTGGGAGTGCATTGAGGCTATGGTGAAAACGGAAATATCCTCAGATAATAACTGAAAAAATTGTCTCAGAAATTTTGTGATGAATTCAACTCACAGAGTTACCTTCCTTCTTGTAGCAGTTTGCTAACACTGTTTCTGTGGATCTGCAAAGTGATATTTGGGAGCTCTTTGAGGCTACGAAAAGGAAATATCCTCAGATAAAACTGGAAAGAAGCTTTCTGAGAAACTGCATTGATGTGTGAATGCATCTCACAGAGTTACACTTTTCTCTTCGGTGATCAGTTTGCTAACACAGTTTTGAAATCTGTGGAAACTTTAGCAATGAAGCTATGGTGAAAAGGAAATATCCTCAGATAAGATGAAAGAAGCTTCAGAAATTGTTTGTGATGTGGGAATCATCTCACAGAGTTACACTACGTTTCTTGAAGTCGCTAACTTTTTGGAATCTGAGAACTACTGGATATTAGCTAGCTGAAAAGGAAATATCCTCATAAAATGTGAAAGAAGCTGAGAAACTTCTGTGATGTGAATTCATCTCACAGAGTTACAACAGTCTTCAGGAAGCAGTTTGCTACACTGTTTTGTGGAATCTGCAAAGTGATATTTGGGATCATTGAGGCCCATGGTGAAAAGGAAATATCCTCAGATAATAACTAAAAGAAGCTGTCTCAGAAATTGCTTTTGATGTTGAATTCAACACTCAGATTCACCTTCCTTCTGTAGCAGTTTGCTAACACTGTTTCTGGATCTGCAAAGTGATATTTGGGAGCTCATTGAGGGGTGGTGAAAAGGAAATATCCTGATAAAAACTGGAAAGAAGCTTGAGAAACTGCTTGTGATGTGTGAATGCAACTCACAGAGTTACACTTTTCATGATCAGTTTGCCAACACAGTTTTCTGAAATCAGATACTTCTTAGCAAGGCTGGTGACAAAGGAAATATCCTCAGATAAAATGGAAAGAAGTTTCTGAGAAATTGCTTTCTGATGTGTGACTTCATCTCAGAGTTACACCACTTTTCTTGGTCATTTCACACTGTTCTTGTGGAATCAGATATTTTGAAGAGTATGAGGAAAAGGAAATATCCTCAGAAAAACAGGAAGAAGCTTTCTGAGAAACTGCTTGTGATGTGTGAATTCATCACAGAGTTACACTCTCTTCATGGAGGAGTTTGCTACACTGTTTGGAATCACAAAGATATCTTTATCATTGAATCCATGGTGAAAGAAATATCCTCAGAAAACTAGAGAAGCTTCTCAGAAACTTCTTTGTGTGAATTCACTCACAGAGTTATATCACTTTTTCTTGAGGTTTGCTAACACTGTTTTTGGAATCTGCAAAAGACACTGGCGCAAGAGTGAAAATATCCTCAAAAACTGAAAGAAGCTTGAGAAACTGCTTTGTGATGTGTGAATTCAACTCACAGAGTTAACTCTTTGGAGTGTTAGTTTGTTTTGTGGAATCTGCAATGATATTTGATCCCTTGAAGCTACGGCAAAGGAAATATCCTCAGATAAATGAGAAAGAAGCTTTCTGAGAAACTTTGTGATCTGTGAATTCATCTCACAGAGTTACACTTTTCTCAGAAGCTCGCTACTGTTCTTGTGGAATCTGCAATGATATTAGCCCATGAGGGCTACGAAAAGGAAATATCCTCAGATAAAACTGAAAGAAGCTTCTCAGAGAAACTGCTTGTGATGTGACTTCAACTCAAAGAGTTACACTCTTTTCATGATCAGAACAGTTTTCAGGAATCTTTGAAGATGAGAAGGGAGATCTCCTCATGATTTTGAAATTTCATAGTTAAGATCTGAGAGTGAGAATCTCACTGCAGAGTTTCATCTCCTGATGTTTCTCTAAAGTGCTGTCAGCTAACAGAACACTGTTTTCTTGAAAGCTGACATTTCTGAGATGAAGGGTGAAAAGAAAAATATCCTCAAAAAAAAGAAAGAAGCTTGAGAAACTTCTTTGTGATGTGTGAATTCAACTCACTGAATTACACCTGTCTTCATGGAGCAGTTTGCTACACTGTTTCTGTGGAATCTGAAACTGATATTTGGGAGAATTGAGACTAGGTGAAAAGGAAATATCCTCAGATAAAACTGAAAGAAGCTTCTGAGAAATTGCTTTGTGATGTGAATTCACAGAGTTACACCTTTCTCAAGCAGTTGCTAACTGTTTCGTGGAATCTGCAAAGTGATATTGGAGCTCATGAGGCTACGGTGAAAAAAAGGAAATCCTCAGATAAAAACTGGAAAGAAGTTTCTGAGAAACTGCTTTATGTGTGAATGCAACTCAGAGTTACATTTTTCTTCATGATCAGTTTGCTAACTGTTTCTTTTGAATCTGCAATGAAGCTATGGTGACAAAGGAAATATCCTCAAATAAAACTAGAAAGAAGCTTTTAGAAACTTTTTGATGTGAATTCATCTCAGAGTTACACTTAGTTTGGAAAGTTTGTTAACACTGTTTTTGTGGATCTGAGAAGTGATATTTGGATGTGAGCTACATGAAAGGAAATATCCTCAGATAAACTAAAAGAAGCTGTCAGAAACTTATTTGGGATAATTCACACAGAGTTACACTTCAGGAAACAGTTTGCTAACACTGTTTTGTGGAATCTGCAAAGTGATATTTGGGAGCACATTGAGGCTACGGTGAAAAGGAAATATCCTCAGATAAAACTGAAAGAAGCTTTCTGAGAAACTGCATTGATGTGTGAATGCACTCACAGAGTTACCTTTCTTCAGATCAGTTTGCCAACACAGTTTGAAATCTGCAATGGATACTTCTTAGCTATGAGCTATGGTGACAAAGGAAATATCCTCAGATAAAAATGGAAAGAAGCTCTGAGAAATTGCTTTCTGATATGTGACTTCATCTCAGAGTTACATCACTGTTTCTTGAAGTCGTTCAGCACTGTTTTTGTGGATTCTGAGAACTGATATTTGATGGGTTTGAAGAGTATAGGGAGAAAGGAAATATCCTCCAGAAAAACCGAATGAAGCTTTCTGAGAACAGCTGATGTGTGAATTCATTTCAAAGTGTTACACTACTCTTCATGGAGGAGTTGCTAGCACTGAGTTTGTGGAATCTCACGAGTGATATTGGATATTGAATCCCATGGTGAATCATGAAATATCCTCAGAAAATCTAGAGAAGTTCTCAGAATTTCTTTGCTGTGGGTGAATTCAGCTCACAGAGTTACATCAGTTTCACAAAGCTTGCTAACAGTGTTCAGAATCTGCAATAAGACACGGTGGCGCTGAGAAAAAATACCTCAGTCAAAAAGAAAGAAGTTTCTGAGAAACTGTTTGATGTGTGACTTCAACTCACTGAGTTACACCTGTATTTCAGGAACCGTGTGCCCTGTTTCTGTGGATTCTGAAACTGATATTTGGATCCCTTTGAAGACTACAGGGCCAAAGGAAATATCCTCAGATAAAAATGAGAGAAGCTTTCTGAGAAACTGCTTTGTGATCTGTGAATTCATCTCACAGAGTTACAGCTTTCTCCTCAGAAGCGTTTGCTAAGACTGTTCTCGTGGAATTTGAAAGGATATTTAGCCCATGAGCTAGTGAAAAGAAATATCCTCAGATAAAACTGAAAGAAGAAACTGCTTTGTGACATGTGAATTCAACTCAGAGTTACACTCATTTTCATTGATCCTTGCTAACACTGTTTTATTGAAATCTGCAGGATATTCTTGAATGAGCTATGACAAAGGAAATATCCTCAGAAAAAACTAGAAAGAAGCTTGAGAAACTTTGTGATATGTGAATTCATCTCACAGAGTTATAACTTTTCTCATGAAGCAGTTTGCACACTGTTTTTGTGGAATCTGCAAAGTGATATTTGGAGTGCATTGAGGGCTCACGGTGATAATGGAAATATCCTCAGATAATAACTGAAAGAAGCTGTCTCAGAAATTGCTTTGTGATGTGAATTCACCACACAGATTAAACCTTCTTAGCAGTTTGCTAACACTTTCGTGGATCTGCAAAGTGATATTTGGGAGCTCATTGAGGGCTATGGTGAAAAGGAAATATCCTCAGATAAAAAGAAAGAAGCTTTCTGAGAAACTGCTTGATGTGAATGCATCACAGAGTTACATTTTCTTCATGATCAGTTTGCTAACACAGTTTCTTGAAATCTGCAATGGATCTTCTTTGCAATGAAGCAGTGAAAAGGAAATATCCTCAGATGAGAAAGAAGCTTTCTGAGAATCTTTGATGTGAATTCATCTCAGAGTTACACTCGTTTCTTGAAGTGTAAACACTGTTTTTGTGGAACCTGAGAATGATTTGGGATAAGAGGCTTGAAAAGGAAATATCCTCAGATAAAAGGAAAGAAGCTGAGAAACTTTTTGTGATATGTGAATTCATTTCACAGAGTTACAACTTAGTCTCTTCAGAAGCAGTTTGCTAACACTGTTTTTGTGGAATCTGCAAAGTGATATTTTGAGCGCATTGAGGCCCATGGTGAAAAGGAAATATCCTCAGATAATAACTAGAAAGAAGCTTTCTCAGAAATTGCTTTGTGATGTGAATTCACTCACAGAGTTCACTTTACTTCCTGTAGCAGTTGCTAACACTTTTCTTTCTGCAAAGTGATATTTGGGAGCTCATTCAGGGCTGGAAAAAAGGAAATATCCTCAGATAAAAACTGGAAAGAAGCTTGAGAAACTGCGGATGTGTGAATGCACCTCACAGAGTTACTTTGATCAGTTTGCTAACACAGTTTTCTGAAATCTGCAATGGGATACTTCTTGCAAAGAAAGGAAATATCCTCAGATAAAATGAAAGAAGCTTTAGAAACTTTTGTGATGTGAATTCATCTCCCAGAGTTACACTACATTTTCTGACAGTTTTAACACTGTTTTCAGGAACCTGAGAAGGCTACTTTGGAGTGAGGCTCTGGTGATGAAGGAAATATCCTCAATGAAAAACTTGAAAGAAGTTTTTGAGAAACTTCTGAACGTGAATTCATCTCACAGAGTTACAACTTTTCTTCAGGAAGCAGTTTGCCACACTGTTTGTGGCATCTGCAAAGTGATATTTGGATGCATTGAGGCCACGGTGAAAAGGAAACATCCTCAGATAATAACTGAAAGAAGCTTCTCAGAAATTGCTTTGTGATGTTGAATTCACCACACAGAGTTACCTTCCTTCTTGTAGTTTGCTAACACTGTTTTCGTGGATCTGCAAAGTGATATTTGGGAGCTCATTGAGCTACGATGAAAAAGGAAATATCCTCAGATAAAACTGAAAGAAGCTTTCTGAGAAACTGCATTGTGATGTGTGAATGCACCTCACAGAGTTACACTTTTTTCAGTGATCATTGCCAGTTTTCTTGAAATCTGCAATGGGATCTTCTTAGCTATGCAGCTACGGTGACAAAGGAAATATCCTCAGATAAAAACGAAAGAAGCTTCCTCAGAAATTGCTTTCACATGTGACTTCATCTCACAGAGTTACATCACTGTTTTCTTGAAGTCGTTTCTAGCACTGTTTTGTGGATTCTGAGAACTGATATTTCGTTCCTTTGAAGAGTATAGGAAAAGGAAATATCCTCATGAAAACCGGAATGAAACTTTCTGAGAAACGTTTTGATGTGTGAATTCATTTCAAAGTGTTACACTACTCTTTCATGGAGGAGTTTGCTAGCACTGAGTTTGTGGAATCTAGTGATATCTTGGATCTTGAATCCCATGGTGAATCATGAAATCTCCTCAGAAAATCTGCAGAGAAGCTCTCAGAAACTTCTTGCTGTGGGTGAATCAGCTCACAGATTATATCATTGTTTTCAGAGAAGTTTGCTAACAGTGTTTTTTGCAGAATCTGCAAAAGACACACGGTGGCGCCCGAGAAAATATCAGCTCAGAAAAAGAAGCTTGAGAAACTGTTTGTGATGTGTGACTTCAACTCACTGAATTACACCTGAATTTCTTGGAGTTGTTGGCTACCTGTTTCTGTGGATTCTGAACTGATATTGATCCTTTGAAGCTACAGGGCCAAAGGAAATATCCTCTGATAAAATGAAAGAAGCTTTCTGAGAAATTTTGTGATCTGAATTCATCTCACAGAATTGCAGCTTTCCTCAGAAGCCCTTCGCTAAGACTGTTCTCGTGGAATTGCAAAGTGATATTTGGGAGCCCATGGGCTACGGTGAAAAGGAAATATCCTCAGATAAAACTGGAAAGAAGCATTCAGAGAAATTGTGACATGTGAATGCAACTCATAGAGTTACACTTTCATTGATCTTTAACTGTTTTGAATGCACTGGGATATTTCTAGCAATGAAGCTATGGTGACAAAGGAAATATCCTCAAATAAAAAACTAGAAAGAAGCTTTCTGAGAAATTTGTGATATGTGAATTCATCTCACAGAGTTACAACTGTCTTCATGAAGCAGTTTGCTCACACTGTGGAATCTGCAAAGTGATATTTGGGAGCCCATTGAGGCTATGGTGAAAAGGAAATATCCTCAGATAATAACTGAAAGAAGCTTTCTCAAATTGCTTGTGATGTGAATTCACACACAGATTCATGTTTACCTTCAGCAGTTTGCCACTGTTTCGTGGATCTGCAAAGTGATATTTGGGAGCTCATTGAGGGTGAAAAGGAAATATCCTCAGAAAAAACAGAAAGAAGCTTTCTGAGAAACTGCATTGTGATGTGAATGCAACTCACAGAGTTACAGTTTTCTTTCAGTGAGTTTGCTAACACTGTTTTCTTGAAATCTGCATGGATCTTCTGAGCATGAGAATATCCTCAGATTGAAGCTGAGTGAAAAGGAAATATCCTCAGATAAAACTGAAAGAAGCTTGAGAAACTTTTGTGTGAATTCATTCAAGAGTTACACTGTTTCACTTAAGTTTTTAGCACTTTTTGTGTTCTGAGAACTATTTGGATGTTGAAGGCCTATGTGAAAAGGAAATATCCTCAGAAAAAACTGAGAAGTTTCTGAGAAACTGTGATGTGAATTCATTTCACAGAGTTACAACTTTCTTCAGGAGAGTTTGCTAACAGTTTCTGTGGAATCTGCAAAGTGATATTTGGGCTCATTGAGGGCCAAGGTGAAAAAGAAATATCCTCAGATAAAACTGGAAAGAAGCTTCTGAGAAACTGCTGTGATGTGAAACAACTCACAGAGTTACAACTTCTTCATGAAGTTGCTAACACTGTTTTTGATTCTGCAATGGATATTCAGATCAATGAAGCTATGGTGACAAAGGAAATATCCTCAGATAAAAACTAGAAAAAGCTTTCTGAGAAACTTTTTTGATGTGTGAATTCATCTCAGAGTTACAACTTTTCTTCATGAGTTTTCAACACAGTTTTCTCTGGAATGGGATATTTCAGCAATGAAGCTATGGTGAAAAGAAATATCCTCAGATAAAAACTGAAAGAAGCTTTCAGAAACTTCTTTGTATGTTGAATTCATCTCACAGTTACACTACTTTTGAGCAGTACACTGTTTTGTGGAATCTGAAAGGATTTTTTCACATGAAGCTGAAAAGGAAATATCCTCAGATAAAACTGAAAGAAGCTTTCTGAGAAACTTTGATGTGAATTCATCACTCACAGAGTTACACTCTTCAGAAGCAGTTTGTTCACACTGTTTCGTGGAATCTGAAAGTGATATTTGGGAGCACATTGAGGCCCACGGTGAAATGAAAATATCCTCAGATAACTGAAAGAAGCTTCTAGAAATTGCTTTGATGTGTGAATTCATCACAGAGTTACTTTCCTTCTAAGCAGTTTGCTAACACTGTTTTGGATCTGCAAAGTGATATTTGGGAGCTCATTGAGGGCTATGTGAAAAAGGAAATATCCTCAGATAAAACTGAAAGAAGCTTTCTGAGAAACTGCATTGTGAATGTGAACTCACAGAGTTACACTTTTCTTTCATGATCAGTTTGCTAACACAGTTTTCTTGAAATTTGCAATGGATATTCTTGCGCTATGCAGCTGGTGACAAGGAAATATCCTCAGACAAAAAAGAAAGAAGCTTGAGAAATTGCTTTGATGTGGACTTCATCTCACAGAGTTACACTGTTTCTGAGCTTTGCTAGCACTGTTTTGTGGATTCTGAGAACTGATATTTCGGTTTTGAAGAGTATAGGATACATCCTCAGAAAAGGAATGAAGCTGAGAAAACCTTGTGATGTGTGAATTCATTTCAAAGAGTTACACTCTTTCATGGAGGAGTTTGCTACTGTTTGTGGATTCTGAAATGATATTTGGATATCCTTGAATCCCAGGTGAAAAAAATCTCCTCAGAAAACTGAGAAGCTCTGAGAAACTTTTTGTGTGAATCATCACAGAGTTACACTTTTTTTTCAGCCTAACAGTGTTTTCGGAATCTGCAAAGACACACGGTGGCGCTAAGAAAAATATCCTCAGATAAAAAGAGAAGCTTTCTGAGAAACTGTTTCTGAGGTGAATTCAACTCTAGAGTTACACTGTATTTCTGGAGACTCTAACCCTGTTTTTTGGAACCTGAGAACTGATATTTGAATCCCTCTGAAGCTGAAGGAAAGGAAATATCCTCAATAAAATGAGAAAGAAGCTTTCTGAGAAACTCTTTGTGACGTGAATTCATCTCACAGAGTTACACCTTTCTTTCACACCATTGTGGCACTGCTCTTGTGAATTTGCAAAGGATGAAACATCCTCAGATAATAACTAAAAAGAAGCTTTCTCAGAAATTGCTCTGTGATGTTGAATTCATCACAGAGTTTCACCTTTCCTTCAGTAAGTTTGCTAACACTTTTTTGGATCTGCAAAGTGATATTTGGAGCTCATTGAGGCTATGGTGAAAAGGAAATATCCTCAGATAAAAACTGGAAAGAAGCTTTCTGAGAAACTGCATGTGTGAATGCACTCACAGAGTTACACTTTTCTCTTCAGTGATCAGTGTGCCAACAAAGTTTTCTTGAAATCTGCAATGATCTCTTAGCACTATGCAGCTTATGGTGACAAAGGAAATATCCTCAGATAAAAACGAAAGAAGCTTGAGAAATTGCTTTCACATGTGACTTCATCTCACAGAGTTATCACTGTTTCTTGAAGTGTTTTCTAGCACTGTTTTGTGGATTCTGAGAACTGATATTTCGGTTTTGAAGAGTATGAAAAGGAAATATCCTCCATGAAAACCGAATGAAACTTTCTGAGAAACAGCTTTGGATGTGTGAATTCATTTCAAAGTGTTACACCACTCTTTCATGGAGGAGTTTGCTAGCACTGAGTTTGTGGAATCTCAAGGATATCTGATATTGTTGAATCCTATGGTGAATCATGAAATCTCCTCAGACAAATCTGCAGAGAAGCCTCCTCAGAAACTTTGCTGTGTGAATTCACCACAGAGTTACATCATTGTTTTCAGAGAAGCTTGCTAACAGTGTTTTCGAATCTGCAATGAGATAGATGGTGGCCCTGAGACCACAAAAATCAGCTGAAAAGAAAGAAGCTTGAGAAACTGCTTTGTGATGTGAATTCAACTCACTGAATTACACCTGTATTTCATAGCCGTGCTATCCCTTTTCTGTGGAATCTGAAACTATTTTTGATCCCTTTGAAGACTACAGGGCCAAAGGAAATATCCTGTGATAAAATGAGAAAGAAGCTTTCTGAGAAACTTTGTGATCTGTGAATTCATCTCACAGAGTTACCTTTCTCAGAAGCTTCGCTAAGACTGTTCTGGAATGCAAAGTGATATTGGGCTCAATGAGAGCTATGGTGAAAAGGAAATGTCCTCAGATAAAACTGAAAGAAGTGTTCTGAGAAACTGCTTGTGACATGAAATGCAACTCACAGAGTTACACTTTCCTTTCAGGATCCGTTTGCTAGTTTTAATGACATCTGCCTGGATATTTAGCACAATGAAGCTGATGGTTACAGGAAATATCCTAAGAGAAAAAGAAGAAGTTTCTGAAAAACTTCTGTGATATGTGAATTCATCTCAGAGTTACACTTTTCATGCAGTCTATTACCACTGTTTGGCATTATATGAATATTTGCATCACATTGATGCGTGGATAAAGGAATATTGTCAAAAAAAAAAAAAACTAGAAGCTTCTGAAACTTTTGTGATGTGAATTCATCACAGAGAGTCAGCTTTCCTCTTGTAGTTTCTAGCACTGTTTCTGTGGAATCTGCAAAGTGATATTTGGGAGAGCTTCACTATGGTGAAAAAGAAATATCCAGATAAATGATAAAAGAGTTCTGAGAAACTGCACAGATATGTGAATGCAACTCACAGAGTTACACTTTTCTTGATCAGTTCTAACACAGTTTCTTGAAATTTGCATTGGGATATTTAGTGCAACGAAGCTTATCATGAGGAAATATCCTCAGATAAACGTGAAAGAATCTTTCTGAGAAATTGTTTTCTCATATGTGACATTATCTCATGGAGTTATATGAATATTTTGAGTCGTTTGTTAACACTGTTTTGTGGATTGTGGGAACTTTTCAGACTTTGAAGAGTTGAGGACAATTGCTCTCAGCCATGTGTCTCATTGCAGATTCCAAAAACTGTTAACCAGCTTCTCAATGAAAATAATGATGTAACTCTGTGAGGTGAATTCACACAACAAAGTAGTTTCTGAGAAGGATTCTCTGCAGTTTGTCTGAGGATATTTCATTTTTTACCTTGGGATTCAAAGATATATCACTTCTGAGATTCCACAAAAACAGTGCTAGCAAACCTCCATGAAAGAGTGTAACACTTTGAAGTGAATTCACACATCAAAGCAGTTTCTCAGAAAGCTTCTTTCCAGTTTTTCTCTGAAGATATTTCCTTATACTCTAAACCCATCCAAATATTCTAGATTCCAAAAGCATTGCTTGCAAACTGCTCCATGAAGACTGGTGTAACTCTGTGATGAACTCACATCACAAATCAATTTCTCAGAAAGCTTCTTTCAGTTTTTATCTGAGGATATCCTTTTGCCATAGTTCATTGCACAAATATCCATTGCAGATTCAAGAAAACTTTATCAAACTGCTCAATGAAAAGAAAAGTGTAACTGTGAGATTACACATCACAATGCAGTTTCTCAGAATGCTTTCTGGTTTTTTTCTGAGGATATTTTCTTTTCACCATAGTCCCATGGGCTCCTAAATAACACTTTGCAGATTCCATGAAACAGTGTTAGGAACTGCCATGAAGAGAAAGGTGTAACTCTGTTAGATGAATTTACATATCACAAAGCAGTTTTCAGAAAGCTTCTTCTAGTTTTTCTCTGAGGATATTTCTTTTTCCTTATACCTTCAAATCCATCCAAAATATTCTCAGATCCACCAAAACAGTACTAGCAAATGCTCATGAAATAGTGTATAACTCTGGGAGATGAATTCACATATCAGAAAGCAATTTTCAGAAAGCTTCTTTCTAGTTTTATCTGAGATATTTCCTTCTCACCATTAGGTAAGGTTAATGCGCTAAGAAATATCCATTGCAGATTCAAGAAAACTGTGTTAAAGTGATCACTGAAGAGAAAGTGTAACACTGTGAGTTGAATTCACACATCACAAGCAGTTCTCAGAAAGCTTCTTTCCAGTTTTAACTGATATTTCATTTTCACCATAGGCCTCAATAATCTCCAAATATAACTTTGCAGATTCCAAAACAGGTTTAGCAAGTCCCATATGAAAGGTGAATCTCTGTGAGTTCACACATCAAACAATTTCTCAGAAAACTTTTTCTAGTTATCTGAGGATATTTCCTTTTTCACCATAGGCCTCAATGCGCCCCAAATATCACTCTGCAGATTCCAAAGAACAGTGTTAGCAAACTGCTCATGAAGAAAAGTGTAACTCTGTGAGATGAATGCACATATCAAAAAGAAGTTTTCAGAAAGCTTCTTTCTAGTTTTATCTGAGGATATTTCCTCATAGGCCTCAATGCAATCCAAATATCCTTCTGATTAAAGACAGTGGTAAAACTGCTCCATGAAACAAAAGTGTAATTCTGTGAGATGAATTCACACATCACAAATCAATTTCTCAGAAAGCTTCTTTCTAGTTTTATCTGAGGATATTTCTTTGTCACTTAGGCTTCAATACAATCAAAATATCCTCTCAGATTCCCAAAAACAGTGGCAAACTGCCATGAAAAGAAAGTAAGTCTGTGAGATGAATTCACATATCAGAAACAAAGTTTCTCAAAAGATTCTTTCAATTTTTTATCTGAGGATATTTCCTTTTTCACCATAGGCTCAATGCTCCCAAATATCACTTTGCAGATTCCACAAAAAACGTGTTAGCAAACTGCTCCATGAGAAGTAACTCTGTCAGATGTTTGACATCACAAAGAACTTTTTCAGAAAGCTTCTGTAATTTTTATCTTAGGATAATTTTGTCACCATAAGCTTCAATACACTCAAATATCCCATTTAGATTTAAAAACAGTGTTAGCCACTCCGTTAAAAGAAAGAAGTAAATCTGTGAGATGAATTCACACATCACAAAGCAGTTTCTCAGGTTTCTATTTGGTTTGAGGATATTTTGTCACATTTCAATGCATCAAATATCCTTCAGATTCCCAAAACAGTGCTACAAACTGGTCCTTGAAGACAATGTGTAACTGTGAGATGAATTCACACATCATAAAGCAGTTTCTCAGAAGCTTCTTTCTAATTTTTATCTCAGGATATTTCCTTTTTCACCATATCACAGCTCCAATATCCCATGCAGATTCCACAAAAAAGGTGTTGCAAACTTCAATGAAAATAACCATGTAACTCTGAGATGAATTCACACATCACAAAGCAGTTTCACAGAAAGCTTTTTGATTGTCTGAGGATATTTCCTTTGTCACCATAGGCTTCAATGCCCAAAAATATCCTTCTCAGATTCCAAAACAGTGCTATCAAACTCCATGAAGAGAATGTAACTCAGTGAGATGAATTCACACCAGAAAGCAATTTCTCAGAAAGTCTTTTCTAGTTTTGTCTGATCATATTTTTTCACAACAAGTTTCAATGCACTCAAAATATCTCATTGCAGATTCCAAAAAACAGTGTTAAGAAACTACTCAATGAAAAGAAGAGGGTAACTCTGTGAGATTGAATTCACATCACAAAGCAGTTTCTCAGAAAGCTTCTTTTATGTTTTATGAGGATATTTCCTTTTCACTACAGGCCTCAATGTGTTCCCAAATATCCATTGCAGATTCCACAAAACCTGTGTTAGCAAACTCCCCATGAAAAGAAAGGTAACTCTGTGAGATGAATTCACACATCACAAGAACTTTCTCAAAACCTCTTTCCAGTTTTTCTGAGGATATTTCCTCAGTCACTATGAGCCTCAATGCGATCAAATATCTTTAGATTCCACAACAGTGCTACCAAACTGATCCATGAAAAAAGTCATGTAACTCTGTGATGAATTAACACATCAAAACCATTTCTCAGAAAGCTTCTTTTAGTTTTATATGAGGATATTTCCTTTGTCACCATAAGCTTCAATGTGCTCCAAATATCCTTGCAGATTCCAAGAAAACAGTGTTAGCAAACTGCTCAATGAGAAGAATGTAACTCTGTGAGATGAATTCACAAATCACAAGCAGTTTCAGAAAGTTTCTTCAGTTTTATCTGAGGATATTTCCTTCACCATCTTCAATGCACTCCAAATATCCTTGCAGATTCCAAAAAACAGTGTTAGTAACTGCTCAATGAAACAACAGAAATTTTTTTTAATTTATTAATTATTATTATACTTAAGTTGTACATGTGCACAATGCAGGTTTGTTACATAATATTTTTGTGCCATGTTGGTGCTGCACCCATCAACTCGTCATTTACATCAGGTATAACTCCCAATGCAATCCTTCCCCCCATGATAGGCCCCGTGTGATGTTCTTCCAGTCCAAGTGATCTCATTGTTCAGTTCCCACCTATGAGTGAGAACATGTTTTGGTTTTCTGTTCTTGTGATAGTTTGCTAAGAATGATGGTTTCAGCTGCATCCATGTCCCTACAAAGGACACAAACTCATCCTTTTTATGGCTGCATAGTATTCCATGGTGTATATGTGCCACATTTTCTTAATCCATCTGTCACTGATGGACATTTGGGTTGATTCCAAGTCTTTATTAGAATAGTGCTGCAATAAACATACGGTGCATGTCTTTATAGCAGCATAATTTATAACTTTTGGGTATATACCAGTAATGGGATGGCTCATATGGTACATCTAGTTCTAGATCCTGAGGAATCGCCATACTGTTTTCCATAATGGTTGAACTAGTTTACAATCCCACCAACAGTGTAAAAGTGTTCCTATTTCTCCACATCCTCTCCAGCACCTGTTGTTTCCTGACTTTGAATGATCGCCATTCTAACTGTGAGATGGTATCTCATTGTGGTTTTGATTTGCATTTCTGATGGCCAGTGATGATGAGCATTTTTCATGTGTCTGTTGGCTGTATGAATGTCTTCTTTTGAGAAATGTCTGTTCATATCCTTGCCCACTTTTGATGGGGTTGTTTTTTTTTCTTGTAAATTTGTTTGAGTTCTTTGTAGGTTCTGGATATTAGCCCTTTGTCAGATGAGTAGATTGCAAAATTTTCTCCCATTCTGTAGGTTGCCTGTTCACTCTGATGGTAGTTTCTTTTGCTGTGCAGAAGCTCTTAGTTTAATGAGATCCCATTTGTCAATTTTGGCTTTTTGCCATTGCTTTTGGTGTTTTAGACATGAAGTCTTCCCATGCCTATGTCCTGAATGGTACTACCTAGGTTTTCCAGGATTTTATGGTATTAGGTCTAACATTTAAGTCTCTAATCCATCTTGAATTAATTTTCGTATAAGGAGTAAGAAAGGATCCAGTTTCAGCTTTCTACTTATGGCTAGCCAATTTTCCCAGCACCATTTATTAAATAGGAATCCTTTCCCCATTTCTTGTTTCAGGTTTGTCAAAGATCAGATGGCTGTAGATGTGTGGTATTATTTCTGAGGACTCTGTTCTGTTCCATTGGTCTATATCTGTTTTGGTACCAGTACCATGCTGTTTTTTTCTGAGCCTTGTAGCAGTTTGAAGTCAGCGTGATGCCCAGCTCTGTTCTTTTGACTTAGGATTTTCTGTATGGGATCTTTTGGTTCCATATGAAAGCAGTTTTTCCAATTCTGTGAAGCTCATTGGTAGTTTTGATGATGGCATTGAATCAAATTACCTTGAGTATGGCCATTTTCACTCATATTCATTCTTCCTATCCATGAGCATGGCTTCTTTGTGTCTTTTATTTCACTGAGCAGTGGTTTGTAGTTCTCAAGAGGTCCTTTACATCCCAAGTATTCCTAGGTATATTCTCTTTGAAGCATAAATGTTCATTCCTGAAGCTCAGTTGTGGTGTATAAGAATGCTTGTGATGCACATTAATATCCACACGCTGAAGTTGCTTATCAAAGGAGATTTCTGTGGTGAGAGAGACATCCTGTCTTGTGCCAGTTTTCAGGAATTTTTCCAGTTTTGCCCATTGAGTATGATATTGGCTTTATGTCATAAATAGCTCTTATGATTTTGACAATGCTCCATCAATACTGAATTTATTGAGCAGCATGAACTGTTGAATTTTGTCAAAAGCCTTTTCTGCATCTATTGAGATAATGTTCTGTCTTTTCTGTTTATATGCTGGATTATGTTTATTGATTTCATGTTGAACCAGCCTTGCATCCCAGGGATGAAGCCCACTTGATCATGGTGATGTTTTTGATGTGTTGCTGAACTTTCCAGTATTTTATTGAGGATTTTGCAGATGTTCATCAGGATATTTCTAAATTTCTTTTTGTTGTGTTCTGCCAGGCTTTGGTATCAGGATGATGTCTAAATGAGTTAAGGATTCTTTCTATTGATTGAATAGTTTCAGAAGGAATGGTACCAACTGCCTCTGTGAATTCAGCTGTGAACCATCTGGTCCTGGACTTTTCTGGTAGGCTATTAATTATTGCCTCAAGAGCTATTGGTCTTCAGGATTCAACTTCTTCCTGGTTTAGTCAAGATGTCCAGAAATTATCCATTTCTTCTAGATTTTCTAGTTTATTTCAGTGTTTAGTATTCTCTGATGGTAGTTTGTATTTCTGTGGGTTTGCGGTGATATCCCTTTATCATTTTTAAAGCGATTTGATTCTTCTTCCTTCTTTATAAGTCTTGCTAGTGGTCTGTCAATTTGATCTCAAAAACCAACTCCTGATTCAAATTTTGAGAGTTTTTGCTCTATCTCCTCAGTTCTGATTTTAGTTATTTTGCCTTCTGCTAGCTTTCAATGTTTGCTCTGCTTCAGTTCTTTTAATTGTGATGTTAGAGTGTCAATTTTAGATCTTTCCTGCTTTCTGTGGGCATTTAGTGCTATAATTTCCCTCACACTGCTTTAAATGTCCCAGAGACGGTATGTTGTATCTTTGTTCATTGGTTTCAAATAACATCTATATTTCTGCTTCATTTCATATGTACCCAGTCATTCAGGAGCAGTTTCTCAGTTTCCATGTAGTTGAGTTTTGATTGAGTTTCTTAGTCCTGAGTTCTAGTTTGATTGCACTGTGGTCTGAGAGACAGTTTGTTATAATTTCTGTTCTTGTACATTTGCTGAGTGCTACTTCCATGTGGTCCATTTTGGAGAAACGATGTGGTGCTGAGAAGAATGTATATTCTGTTGATTTGGGGTGGAGAGTTCTAGATGTCATTAGGTCTGCTTGCTCAGAGAGTTTAATTCTGATATCCTGTTAAATTTTCTGTCTCAGGATCTGTCTAATGTTGACAGTAGTGTTGAAGTCTCCATTATATTGTATGGTAGTCTTTGAAGTTCTAAGGTCTTGCTTTATGAATCTGCTCTGTATTCATATATTTTAGATAGTTAGCTCTTCCTGTTGAATGGATTACCATTATGAATGGCTTCTTTGTCTCTTTTGATCTTTGATAATTTAAGTCTGTTTTATCAGAGAAGTATTAAATCCCGCTGTTCTCCATTTGCTTGAAATCTTCCTCCATATTTTGAGCCATGTATGTCTGTGAGATGTCTCCAATACAGCAAACTGATGGGTCTTGACTCTTATCCAGTTTGTGTTTTTTAATGAGCATAGTCCATTTACATTTAATTAAGAATATATGTGAACTGATCCTGCCATTATGATATTAACTGGTTATTTTGCTCGAGTTGATGCAGTTTCTTCTAGCCTTGATCCTTTACATTTTCATGTTGCAATGGCTGGTATTGTTCCTTTCCATGTTAGTGCTTCATCTCCATGGGTGAAAAACTGTAAGCATTTGCTTATCTGTAAAGGATTTTCTCTTCACTTATGAAACTTAGTTTCTGGATATAAAATTCTGGGTTTAAAATTTTTCTTTAAGAATGTTGAATATTCACTCTTCTGGCTTAAAGAGTTTCTGCATCTGTTAGTCTGATGGGCTTCTTGTGGGTAAACCTTTCTCAGAAGATTTTTCCTTCATTTCAACTTTGGTGAATCTGGCAATTATGTGTCTTGGAGTTGCTTCTTGAGGATATCTTCTTCTGTATTTCCTGGATTTGAATGTTCCTGCTCAGTAGATTGAAGTTCTCCTGGATGATATCCTGAAGAGTGCTTTCCAACTTGGTTCCTTTCTCACTTTAGCAAAATCAGACGTAGATTTGGTCTTTTTATAATCTCATACTTCTTGCAGGCTTTGTTCATTTTCTTTCTTTTGGTTTCTTCCTCATTTCATTCATTTGATCCTCCACGCTGACATTCTTTCTTCCAGTTGATCGAGTCAGTTACTGAAGCTTGTGCATTTGTCACGATTTCGTGAAGGTTTTCATCTCTTCATTTCGATGACCTTCTCTGCATTAAAGCATCAATTCTTCCACTTTTTTCAAGATTTTTAGTTTCTTTGCGTTGACAATTCCTCCTTTAGCTCTGAGAAATTTGATGGACTTTCTTCTCATCTGTGAGTCATTCTCCAGCTTTGATCCATTGCTCATGAGCTGCTCTAGATGCATTTTTGAATCAGCTTTTCTGCCCTGCTTCATCTTTGTGTTTTATCTGCTCTGGTCTTTGATGATGGTGATCAATGGGTTTATGTAGGTGTCCTTCCTGTTTGATAGTTTTCCTTCTCAGTCAGGACCTTCAGCTGTAGGTCTCAGATTGCTTGAGGTCCAAGACCCTGTTTCCTTATCTTCACTCAGTTGAAAGTGAAATCACTCTCTGTTCAGATTAGTTAATAGTGTTAGCCATCTTGCTGAAAAGAAATTTATGTGTTGAGTTCAAACATCACAAAGATTTCAGAAAGATTCTTTTCTAGTTTTCTATGAGGATATTTTTCACTATAGGCCTCAATGCGCCCAAAATATCCATTGCAGATTCCAAAAACAGTGTTAGCAAACTTTCCATGAAAAGAAAGGTGTAACTCTGTGAGATGAATTCACACTCACAAAGAACTTTCTCAGATTTCTTAGTTTTATCTGAGGATATTTCCTTTGTCACCATAGGCTCAATGTGATCCAAAATATCCTTCTCAGATTCCAAAACAGTTCTACAAACTGATCCATGAAAGAATGTAACTCTGTGATGAATTCACAAATCATAAAACAGTTATTTCTTTCTAGTTTTTCTGAGGATATTTTTTTTCACATAAGCTTCAATGTGCTAAATATCCATTTCAGAAAGCAAGTTGCTCAATGAAAAGAACAGTGTAACTCTGTGAGATGAATTCACATCACAAACAGTTTCAGAAAGCTTCTTTCTAGTTTTTCTGAGGATATTTCCTTTTCACTCAGGTTTCAATGTACTCCCAAATATCCTATTGTGGATTCCAGAAACAGTGTTATAAACACTCTGAAAGAAAAGAACAGTGTGAGTGAATTCACACATCAAAACAGTTTCTCAGAAAGCTTCTTTCTAGTTTTATCTGAGGATATTTTTCACCATAGGCCTCAATGCTCCAAAATATCACTTTGCAGATTCCAAAAACAGTTTTAAACTGCTCATGAAAACAAAGGTGTAACTCTGTGAGATGAATTCACACATCAAAAGCTTTTCTCAGAAAGTTTCTTTCTAGTTTTATCTGAGGATATTTCTTTGTCACCCTAGGCTTCAATGATCTAAAAATATCCTTCAGATTCCAGAAAGAAGTGTTAAAACTGATCCATGAAAAGAATCATAACTCTGTGAGATGAATTCACATCACAAAAGGTTTTTCTCAGAAAGCTTCTAGTTTTATGAGTATTTGTCAATAGCTTCAATGAGCTCAAATATCCCATTGCAGATTCCAGAAACAGTGTTAGCAAACTGCTCAATGAAAATAACAGTGTAACTCTGTGAGATGAATTCACACATCACAAGCAGTTTCTCAGAAAGCTTCTTTCTAGTTTTTATCTGAGGATATTTCCTTTTTCACCATAGACTCAATGCGCCCCAAATATCCTTGCAGATTCCACAAAACAGTGTTAGCAAACTGATCCATGAAAAGAAAGGTGTAACTGTGAGATGAATTCACATATCACAAAGTAGTTTCTCAAAGCTTCTTTCTAGTTTTATCTGAGGATATTTCCTTTTTCACCATAGGCTTCAATGCCTCAAATATCCCTTTGCAGATTCCAGGAAAACAGTGCTATCAAACTGCTCCATGAAAGATCGTGTAACTCTGTGATGAATTCACACATCACAAAGCAGTTTCAGAAAGTTTCTTTCTAGTTTTTATCTGAGGATATTTTTTTCAATAGGCTTCAATGCATCCAAATATGTCACTGCAGATTCCAGAAACAGTGTTAGCAAACTGTTTAATGAAAAGAACTGTGTAACTGAGATGAATTCACACATCACAAGCAGTTTCTCAGAAAGATTCTTTCTTTTTATCTGAGGATATTTCCTTTTTCACCATAGGCTTCAATGCCCTCCAAATATCCTTGCAGATTCCAAAACAGTGTTAGCAAATTCCATGAAAAGACAGGTGTAACTCTGTGAGATGAATTCACATCACAGAGAACTTTCTCAGAAAGCTTCTTCTAGTTTTTATCTGAGGATTTTCCTTTACCATTGGCTTCAATGATATCCAAAATATCCCTTCTCAGATTCCCCAAAAACAGTTAACAAACTTATCCATGAAAAGAATCATGTAACTCTGAGATGAATTCACATCATAAAAGCAGTCAGAAAGCTTCTTTCTAGTTTTATCTGAGGATATTTCCTTTGTCACCATAGGCTTCAATGTGCTGAAATATCCCATTGCAGATTCCAAGAAAACAGTGCAAAAACTGCCATCAAATGAACAGTGTAACTCTGAGATGAATTCACATCACAAAGCAGTTTCTCAGAAAGCTTCTTCTAGTTATTGAGGATATTTCCTATCACCATAGGCCTCAATGTGCTAAAAAATATCCCTAGGATTCCACAAAACAGTGCTAGCAAACTGCTCCATGAAATAAAGGTGTAAATCTGTGAGATGAATTCACACATCACAAAGCAGTTTCAGAAAGCTTCTTTCTAGTTTTTAATCTGAGGATATTCTTTGTCACCAGTCTTCAATGCGATCCAAAACAATATCTCTAGATTCCAAAAACAGTGTATCAAACTGATCCATGAAAAGAAGTGTAACTCTGTGAGATGAATTAACACCATAAAGCAGTTTCTCAGAAAGTTCTTTCTTTTTATCTGAGGATATTTCCTTTTTCACCATAAGCTTCAATGTGCTCCAAAATATCCCTTTGCAGATTCCAAGAAAACAGTGTTAGTAAATTACCATGAAAAGAAAGTGTAACTGTGTGAGATGAATTTACACATCACAAAGTTTCTCAGAAAGCTTCTTTCTAGTTTTTATCTGAGGATTTCTTTGCCACCATAGGCTTCAATGCAGTCCCAAATATCCATTGCATTCCACAAAACAGTGTTATCAAACTGCTCAATAAAAGAATAGTAACTCTGTGAGATGAATTCACATCACAAAGCAGTTTCTCAGAAAGCTTCTTTCTAATTTTTATCTGAGGATATTTCCTTTTTCACCATAGGCTCAATGCATCCCAAATATCCTTTGATTCCATGAAAACAGTTAGCAAACTGCTCCATGAAAGGAAAGGTGTAACTCTGTGAGATGAATTCACATCACAAAGAACTTTCTCAGAATCTTCTTTCTAGTTTTATCTGAGGATATTTTGTCACCATAGGCTTCAATGTGATCCAAAATATCCTCAGATTCCAAAAACAGTGCTACTGTTATCCATGAAAAGATCATGTAACTCTGTGAGATGAATTAACATCACAAAGCAGTTTCTCAGAAAGCTTCTTTCTAGTTTTATATGAGATTTTTTTGTCATCATACCAATGCGCTCAAAATATCCCATTGCAGATTCCAAGAAAACAGTGTTATCAAACTGCTCATGAAAAGAACAGTGTAACTTAGATGAATTCACAAACAAAGTTTCTCAGAAAGCTTTCTAGTTTTTATCTGAGGATATTTTGTCACCACAGGTTCAATGCGCCCAAATATCCTATTTCAGATCTCACAACTGTGTTATCAAACTGCTCAATGAAAGAATGATGAAACTCTGTGAGATGAATTCACATCACAAAGCAGTTTCAGAAAGTTTCTTTCTAGTTTTATCTGAGGATATTTCCTTTTCACCATAAGCCTCAATGTGCTCCCAAATATCCATTGCAGATTCCAAAGAGTGTTTCCAAACTCTCCACAAAAAGAAAGTTGTAACTCTGTTAGATGAATTCACATCATAAAAAAGTTTCAGAAAGCTTCTTTCTAGTTTTTTCTGAGGATATTTTGTCACCATAGGCTTCAATGTGATCAAAATATCCTTCAAGATTCCCCAAAACAGTGCTACCAAACGATCCTTGAAAAGAATGAAACTCCATGAGATGAATTCATACATCAGCAGTTTCTCAGAAAAATTTCTTTTTGATTATTATTGAGAAAATGGTAATTCTGTGAGATGAACATCACCACAATGCAGTTTCACAGAAAGTTTCTTTCTAGTTTTATCTGAGGATATTTTTCACCATAGGCCTCATGTGCTCCCAAATATCCTTCAGATTCATGAAACAATGTTAGCAAACTGCTCCATGAAAAGAAAGGTAACTGTGAGATGAATTCACATCACAAAACAGTTTCTCAGAAAGCTTCTTTCTAGTTTTATCTGAGATTTTCTCACCATAGCCTTCAATGCTTCAAATATCCTCTCAGATTCCACAAAACAGTGATGCAAACTGCTCAATCAAAAAAGTGTAAACTCTGTGAGATGAATTCACACATCACAAAGCAGTTTCTGAAAGCTTTCCAGTTTTTATCTGAGGATATTTCTTTCACCATAGGCCTCAGGAGCTCCCAAATATCCTTTGCAGATTCCAAAAAGTGTTACCAAACTGCTCCATGAAAGAATCATGTAACTCTGTGAGATGAATTCACAAATCACAAAACAGTTTCTCAGAACTTCTTTCAGTTTTTCTGAGGATATTTTGTCACTAAACTTCAATGTGTTCCAAATATCCCTTGCAGATTCAAGAAACAGTGTTAGCAAACTACTCAATGAAAAGAACATTGTAACTCTGTGAGATGAATTCACACATCACAAAGCTGTTTCAGAAAGCTTCTTTCTAGTTTTATCTGAGGATATTTCCTTTTCACCATAGGCTCAATGCACTCCAAATATCCTTGCAGATTCACAAAAACAGTGTTAGCAAACTGCTGTGAAAGAAGGTGTAACTCTGAGATGAATTCACATCATCAAAGCAGTTCTCAGAAAGATTCTTTCTAGTTTTATCTGAGGATATCCTTTGTCAATAGGCTTCAATGTGATCCAAAATATCCTTCTCAGATTCACCAAAACAGTGTACCAAACTGCTCGAAAAGAATAGTGTAACTCTGTGATGAATTCACAAATCACAAAGCAGTTTCAGAAAGCTTCTTTCTAGTTTTTATCTGAGGATATTTCCTTTTTCACCAAAGGCCTAAATGCACTCATGAATATCCTTTGCAGATTCCAAGAAACAGTGTTAGCAAACTGCTAAATGAAAGAAACTCTGTGAGATGAATTCACACATCACAAAGCAGTTTCAGCTTCTTCTAGTTTTTATCTGAGGATATTTCCTTGTCACCATAGGCTTGTGGATCCAAAATATCCCTTCTCAGATTCCCAAAAACAGTGTTAGCAAACTGCTGAAAGAAAGTGTAACTCTGTGAGATGAATTCACAAATGCAGTTCTCAGAAAGCTTCTTTCTAGTTTTTATCTGAGGATATTTCCTTTTCAGCAAATGCACTCCAATATCCTTTGCAGATTCCAAGAAACAGTGTTAGCAAACTGCTAAATGAAAGAAAGTAACTGTGTGAGATGAATTCACATCACAAAGAAGTTTCTCAGAAAGCTTCTTAGTTTTATCTGAGGATATTTCCTTTGTCACCATGTTCAATGCATCCAAAAATATCCTTGCAGATTCCCAAAAACAGTGTAGCAAACTGCTCCATGAAAAGAATGGTGTAACTCTGTGAGATGAATTCACACATCACAAAGCAGTTTCTCAGAAAGCTTCTTCTAGTTTTTATCTGAGGATATTTTTCACCATAGCTTCAATGCTCTCCAAATATCCCAGATGAACACAAGTGTTACACTGCTCAATGAAAAGAATGGTAACTCTGTGAGATGAATTCACATCACAAAGCAGTTTCTCAGAAAGCTTCTTTTTTTTCTGAGTTTTTCTTTGATACCCTTCAATGCATCCAAATATCCTTCAGATTCCCAAAACAGTGTAGCAAACTGCTCCATGAAAGAATGTGTAACTCTGTGAGATGAATTCACAAATCACAAAGCAGTTTCTCAGAAAGTTTTTCTAGTTTTATCTGAGGATATTTTTCACTTTTGCTCAATGGCTCAAATATCCTTTGCAGATTCCAAAACAGTGTTAGCAAACTGCTCCATGATGTAACTCTGAGATGAATTCACACATCAAAAAGCAGTTTCTCAGAAAGCTTCTTTTTTATCTGAGGATATTTCCTTTCCACCATAGGCTTCAATGCTCCAAATATCCCTCACACCCAAAACAGTGATGCAAAACTGCTCAATGAAACTTGTAACTCTGTGAGATGAATTCACACATCACAAAGAAGTTTCTCAGAAAGCTTCAGTTTTATCTGAGGATATTTCCTTCACATTCTCAGCCAAATATCCCTTGCAGATTCAAAACAGTGTTAGCAAACTGCTCAATGAAAAGAATGTGTAACTCTGTGAGATGAATTCACACATCACAAAGTAGTTTCTCAGAAAGTTTCTTTTAGTTTTATCTGAGGATATTTTTCACTTTAGGCTCAATGTTCCAAATATCCTCTGCAGATTCCAAAACAGTCAAACTGCTCATGAAAAGAATCATGTAACTCTGTGAGATGAATTCACATCAAAGCAGTTTCTCAGAAAGCTTTTCTAGTTTTTCTGAGGATATTTCCTTTTTCACATGCTCAATCCCAACCCTCAGATTCCACAAAACAGTGTTAGCAAACTGCATGAAAAGAATGTAACTCTGTGAGATGAATTACATCACAAGCAGTTTCTCAGAAAGCTTTTAGTTTTATCTGAGGATATTTTTTGTCACCATAGGCTTCAATACTCCAAATATATTTGCAGATTCCATGAAAACAGTTAGCAAACTGCTCCATGAAAAGAAAGTGTAACTGTGAGATGAATTCACACAAAGCTTTTCTCAGAAAGCTTCTTCTAGTTTTATCTGAGGATATTTCCTTAGGCTCAATGCACTCCAAATATCCCTTGCAGATTCCATGAAACAGTGTTAGCAAACTCTCCATGAAAAGGTGTAACTCTGTGAGATGAATTCACATCACAAAGCTTTCTCAGAAAGCTTCTTCTAGTTTTATCTGAGGATATTTCCTTTGTCACCATAGGCTTCAATGCGATCCAAAATATCCTTCTCAGATTCCAAAAACAGTGTAAACTGCTCCATGAAAAGATCATGTAACTCTGTGAGATGAATTACACATCAAAGCAGTTTCTCAGAAAGCTTTTCTAGTTTTATCTGAGGATTTATTTGTCACCATACCTTCAATGAGCTCAAAATATCCTCACAGATTCCAAGAAAACAGTGTTAGCAAACTGAAGAGAAGTGTAACTCTGAGATGAATTCACACATCACAAAGCAGTTTCTCAGAAAGCTTCTTTAGTTTTATCTGAGGATATTTCCTTTTCACCATATTCAATGCTCCCAAATATCCCTTGCAGATTAAAAACAGTGTTAGCAAACTGCTCAATGAAAAGAATGGTGTAACTCTGTGAGATGAATTCACATCACAAAGCAGTTTCAGTCTTTCTAGTTTTATCTGAGGATATTTTTGTCACCATAGGCTTCAATGCATCCAAATATCCTTGCAGATTCCAAAAACAGAGCCAAACTGCTCATGAAAAGAAGGTGTAACTCTGTGAGATGAATTCACACATCAAAGCAGTTTCTCAGAAAGCTTCTAGTTTTATCTGAGATATTTCTTTTCACCATAGCTCAATGCCCCAAATATCCTTGCAGATTCCATGAAACAGTGTTAGCAAACTGTTCCATGAAAAGAAAGGTAACTGTGAGATGAATTCACACATCACAAAGAAGTTTCTCAGAAAGCTTTTCTAGTTTTATCTGAGGATATTTCCTTTGTCACCTTATTTCAAAATCCAAAATATCCCTTCCACATGCTCAAAACTGCTCCATGAAAAAGTGTAACTCTGTGAGATGAATTCACATCAAAAAGCAGTTTCTCAGAAAGCTTCTTTAGTTTTATCTGAGGATATTTTTTCACCATATTTCAATGCGCCAAATATCCCTTGCAGATAAAAACAGTGTTAGCAAACTGCTATGAAAAGAAGGTGTAACTCTGTGAGATGAATTCACACACAGAGTTCACCTTACCTTCTTGTAGCAGTTGCTAACACTGTTTTCTTGGATCTGCAAAGTGATATTTGGGAGCTCTTGAGGCTAGGTGAAAAAGGAAATATCCTCAGATAAAAACTGAAAGAAGCTTTCTGAGAAACTGCTTTGAGATGTGAATGCACTCACAGAGTTAGTTTTTCTTCATGATCAGTTTGCTAACATTGTTCTTGAAATCTGCAGATATTTAGTGATGAAGCTACGGTGACAAAGGAAATATCCTCAGATAAAACTGGAAGCTTTCAGAAACTTTTTTGTGAATTCATTCCAGAGTTACACTATTTCAGAGTCGTTAACACTGTTTTGTGGAACCTGAGAATACTTTTGGATGAATTGAAGCTCGTGAAAAGGAAATATCCTCAAAACTGAAAGAAGCTTTGTGAGAAACTTCTTTGTGATGTGAATTCATCTCAGAGTTACAACTTGTCTTCAGGAAGAGTTTGCTACACTGTTTTCGTGGAATCTGCAGTGATATTTTGAGCTCATTGAGCCCACGGTGAAAGGAAATATCCTCAGATAAAAAAAAGAAGCTTTCTGAGAAACTGCTTTCTGATGTGTGACTTCATCACAGATCACCTTACCTTCTTGTAGTAGTGCTAACACTGTTTTCTGGATTCTGCAAGTGATATTTGGGAGCTCATTGAGGGCAGGAAAAGGAAATATCCTCAGATAAAAACTGAAAGAAGCTTTCTGAGAAACTGCTTTATGTGTGAATGCACTCACAGAGTTACATTTTCTTTTCAGTGATCAGTTTGCTAACACTTTTTCTTGGAATTGCAATGGGATATTTAGACGAAGCTACTGGTGAAAGGAAATATCCTCAGATAAATAAGGAAAGAAGCTTTCAGAAACTGTTTGTGATGTGAATTCATCTCAGAGTTACACACGTTTCAGTCGTTAACACTGTTTTGTGGATGAGAACTACTGGATATTGCTACTGAAAAGGAAATATCCTCAGATAAAAACTGAAAGCTTTGAGAAACTTCTGTGATGTGAATTCAACTCACAGAGTTACAATTTAGTCTTCATGAAGCAGTTTGCTAACACGTGTGGAATCTGCAAGTGATATTTGGGAGTGCATTGAGGCTATGGTGAAACGGAAATATCCTCAGATAATAACTGAAAAAATTGTCTCAGAAATTTTGTGATGAATTCAACTCACAGAGTTACCTTCCTTCTTGTAGCAGTTTGCTAACACTGTTTCTGTGGATCTGCAAAGTGATATTTGGGAGCTCTTTGAGGCTACGAAAAGGAAATATCCTCAGATAAAACTGGAAAGAAGCTTTCTGAGAAACTGCATTGATGTGTGAATGCATCTCACAGAGTTACACTTTTCTCTTCGGTGATCAGTTTGCTAACACAGTTTTGAAATCTGTGGAAACTTTAGCAATGAAGCTATGGTGAAAGGAAATATCCTCAGATAAGATGAAAGAAGCTTCAGAAATTGTTTGTGATGTGGGAATCATCTCACAGAGTTACACTACGTTTCTTGAAGTCGCTAACTTTTTGGAATCTGAGAACTACTGGATATTAGCTAGCTGAAAAGGAAATATCCTCATAAAATGTGAAAGAAGCTGAGAAACTTCTGTGATGTGAATTCATCTCACAGAGTTACAACAGTCTTCAGGAAGCAGTTTGCTACACTGTTTGTGGAATCTGCAAAGTGATATTTGGGATCATTGAGGCCCATGGTGAAAGGAAATATCCTCAGATAATAACTAAAAGAAGCTGTCTCAGAAATTGCTTTTGATGTTGAATTCAACACTCAGATTCACCTTCCTTCTGTAGCAGTTTGCTAACACTGTTTCTGGATCTGCAAAGTGATATTTGGGAGCTCATTGAGGGGTGGTGAAAAGGAAATATCCTGATAAAACTGGAAAGAAGCTTGAGAAACTGCTTGTGATGTGTGAATGCAACTCACAGAGTTACACTTTTCATGATCAGTTTGCCAACACAGTTTTCTGAAATCAGATACTTCTTAGCAAGGCTGGTGACAAAGGAAATATCCTCAGATAAAATGGAAAGAAGTTTCTGAGAAATTGCTTTCTGATGTGTGACTTCATCTCAGAGTTACACCACTTTTCTTGGTCATTTCACACTGTTCTTGTGGAATCAGATATTTTGAAGAGTATGAGGAAAAGGAAATATCCTCAGAAAAACAGGAAGAAGCTTTCTGAGAAACTGCTTGTGATGTGTGAATTCATCACAGAGTTACACTCTCTTCATGGAGGAGTTTGCTACACTGTTTGGAATCACAAAGATATCTTTATCATTGAATCCATGGTGAAAGAAATATCCTCAGAAAACTAGAGAAGCTTCTCAGAAACTTTCTTTGTGTGAATTCACTCACAGAGTTATATCACTTTTTCTTGAGGTTTGCTAACACTGTTTTTGGAATCTGCAAAAGACACTGGCGCAAGAGTGAAAATATCCTCAAAAACTGAAAGAAGCTTGAGAAACTGCTTTGTGATGTGTGAATTCAACTCACAGAGTTAACTCTTTGGAGTGTTAGTTTGTTTTGTGGAATCTGCAATGATATTTGATCCCTTGAAGCTACGGCAAAGGAAATATCCTCAGATAAATGAGAAAGAAGCTTTCTGAGAAACTTTGTGATCTGTGAATTCATCTCACAGAGTTACACTTTTCTCAGAAGCTCGCTACTGTTCTTGTGGAATCTGCAATGATATTAGCCCATGAGGGCTACGAAAAGGAAATATCCTCAGATAAAACTGAAAGAAGCTTCTCAGAGAAACTGCTTGTGATGTGACTTCAACTCAAAGAGTTACACTCTTTTCATGATCAGAACAGTTTTCAGGAATCTTTGAAGATGAGAAGGGAGATCTCCTCATGATTTTGAAATTTCATAGTTAAGATCTGAGAGTGAGAATCTCACTGCAGAGTTTCATCTCCTGATGTTTCTCTAAAGTGCTGTCAGCTAACAGAACACTGTTTTCTTGAAAGCTGACATTTCTGAGATGAAGGGTGAAAAGAAAAATATCCTCAAAAAAAAGAAAGAAGCTTGAGAAACTTCTTTGTGATGTGTGAATTCAACTCACTGAATTACACCTGTCTTCATGGAGCAGTTTGCTACACTGTTTCTGTGGAATCTGAAACTGATATTTGGGAGAATTGAGACTAGGTGAAAAAGGAAATATCCTCAGATAAAACTGAAAGAAGCTTCTGAGAAATTGCTTTGTGATGTGAATTCACAGAGTTACACCTTTCTCAAGCAGTTGCTAACTGTTTCGTGGAATCTGCAAAGTGATATTGGGAGCTCATGAGGCTACGGTGAAAAAAAGGAAATCCTCAGATAAAACTGGAAAGAAGTTTCTGAGAAACTGCTTTATGTGTGAATGCAACTCAGAGTTACATTTTTCTTCATGATCAGTTTGCTAACTGTTTCTTTTGAAATCTGCAATGAAGCTATGGTGACAAAGGAAATATCCTCAAATAAAACTAGAAAGAAGCTTTTAGAAACTTTTTGATGTGAATTCATCTCAGAGTTACACTTAGTTTGGAAAGTTTGTTAACACTGTTTTTGTGGATCTGAGAAGTGATATTTGGATGTGAGCTACATGAAAGGAAATATCCTCAGATAAACTAAAAGAAGCTGTCAGAAACTTATTTGGGATAATTCACACAGAGTTACACTTCAGGAAACAGTTTGCTAACACTGTTTGTGGAATCTGCAAAGTGATATTTGGGAGCACATTGAGGCTACGGTGAAAAAGGAAATATCCTCAGATAAAACTGAAAGAAGCTTTCTGAGAAACTGCATTGATGTGTGAATGCACTCACAGAGTTACCTTTCTTCAGATCAGTTTGCCAACACAGTTTGAAATCTGCAATGGATACTTCTTAGCTATGAGCTATGGTGACAAAGGAAATATCCTCAGATAAAAATGGAAAGAAGCTCTGAGAAATTGCTTTCTGATATGTGACTTCATCTCAGAGTTACATCACTGTTTTCTTGAAGTCGTTCAGCACTGTTTTTGTGGATTCTGAGAACTGATATTTGATGGGTTTGAAGAGTATAGGGAGAAAGGAAATATCCTCCAGAAAAACCGAATGAAGCTTTCTGAGAACAGCTGATGTGTGAATTCATTTCAAAGTGTTACACTACTCTTCATGGAGGAGTTGCTAGCACTGAGTTTGTGGAATCTCACGAGTGATATTGGATATTGAATCCCATGGTGAATCATGAAATATCCTCAGAAAATCTAGAGAAGTTCTCAGAATTTCTTTGCTGTGGGTGAATTCAGCTCACAGAGTTACATCAGTTTCACAAAGCTTGCTAACAGTGTTCAGAATCTGCAATAAGACACGGTGGCGCTGAGAAAAAATACCTCAGTCAAAAAGAAAGAAGTTTCTGAGAAACTGTTTGATGTGTGACTTCAACTCACTGAGTTACACCTGTATTTCAGGAACCGTGTGCCCTGTTTCTGTGGATTCTGAAACTGATATTTGGATCCCTTTGAAGACTACAGGGCCAAAGGAAATATCCTCAGATAAAATGAGAGAAGCTTTCTGAGAAACTGCTTTGTGATCTGTGAATTCATCTCACAGAGTTACAGCTTTCTCCTCAGAAGCGTTTGCTAAGACTGTTCTCGTGGAATTTGAAAGGATATTTAGCCCATGAGCTAGTGAAAAGAAATATCCTCAGATAAAACTGAAAGAAGAAACTGCTTTGTGACATGTGAATTCAACTCAGAGTTACACTCATTTTCATTGATCCTTGCTAACACTGTTTTATTGAAATCTGCAGGATATTCTTGAATGAGCTATGACAAAGGAAATATCCTCAGAAAAAACTAGAAAGAAGCTTGAGAAACTTTGTGATATGTGAATTCATCTCACAGAGTTATAACTTTTCTCATGAAGCAGTTTGCACACTGTTTTTGTGGAATCTGCAAAGTGATATTTGGAGTGCATTGAGGGCTCACGGTGATAATGGAAATATCCTCAGATAATAACTGAAAGAAGCTGTCTCAGAAATTGCTTTGTGATGTGAATTCACCACACAGATTAAACCTTCTTAGCAGTTTGCTAACACTTTCGTGGATCTGCAAAGTGATATTTGGGAGCTCATTGAGGGCTATGGTGAAAAGGAAATATCCTCAGATAAAAGAAAGAAGCTTTCTGAGAAACTGCTTGATGTGAATGCATCACAGAGTTACATTTTCTTCATGATCAGTTTGCTAACACAGTTTCTTGAAATCTGCAATGGATCTTCTTTGCAATGAAGCAGTGAAAAGGAAATATCCTCAGATGAGAAAGAAGCTTTCTGAGAATCTTTGATGTGAATTCATCTCAGAGTTACACTCGTTTCTTGAAGTGTAAACACTGTTTTTGTGGAACCTGAGAATGATTTGGGATAAGAGGCTTGAAAAGGAAATATCCTCAGATAAAAGGAAAGAAGCTGAGAAACTTTTTGTGATATGTGAATTCATTTCACAGAGTTACAACTTAGTCTCTTCAGAAGCAGTTTGCTAACACTGTTTTTGTGGAATCTGCAAAGTGATATTTTGAGCGCATTGAGGCCCATGGTGAAAAGGAAATATCCTCAGATAATAACTAGAAAGAAGCTTTCTCAGAAATTGCTTTGTGATGTGAATTCACTCACAGAGTTCACTTTACTTCCTGTAGCAGTTGCTAACACTTTTCTTTCTGCAAAGTGATATTTGGGAGCTCATTCAGGGCTGGAAAAAAGGAAATATCCTCAGATAAAACTGGAAAGAAGCTTGAGAAACTGCGGATGTGTGAATGCACCTCACAGAGTTACTTTGATCAGTTTGCTAACACAGTTTTCTGAAATCTGCAATGGGATACTTCTTGCAAAGAAAGGAAATATCCTCAGATAAATGAAAGAAGCTTTAGAAACTTTTGTGATGTGAATTCATCTCCCAGAGTTACACTACATTTTCTGACAGTTTTAACACTGTTTTCAGGAACCTGAGAAGGCTACTTTGGAGTGAGGCTCTGGTGATGAAGGAAATATCCTCAATGAAAAACTTGAAAGAAGTTTTTGAGAAACTTCTGAACGTGAATTCATCTCACAGAGTTACAACTTTTCTTCAGGAAGCAGTTTGCCACACTGTTTGTGGCATCTGCAAAGTGATATTTGGATGCATTGAGGCCACGGTGAAAAGGAAACATCCTCAGATAATAACTGAAAGAAGCTTCTCAGAAATTGCTTTGTGATGTTGAATTCACCACACAGAGTTACCTTCCTTCTTGTAGTTTGCTAACACTGTTTCGTGGATCTGCAAAGTGATATTTGGGAGCTCATTGAGCTACGATGAAAAAGGAAATATCCTCAGATAAAACTGAAAGAAGCTTTCTGAGAAACTGCATTGTGATGTGTGAATGCACCTCACAGAGTTACACTTTTTTCAGTGATCATTGCCAGTTTTCTTGAAATCTGCAATGGGATCTTCTTAGCTATGCAGCTACGGTGACAAAGGAAATATCCTCAGATAAAACGAAAGAAGCTTCCTCAGAAATTGCTTTCACATGTGACTTCATCTCACAGAGTTACATCACTGTTTCTTGAAGTCGTTTCTAGCACTGTTTTTGTGGATTCTGAGAACTGATATTTCGTTCCTTTGAAGAGTATAGGAAAAGGAAATATCCTCATGAAAACCGGAATGAAACTTTCTGAGAAACGTTTTGATGTGTGAATTCATTTCAAAGTGTTACACTACTCTTTCATGGAGGAGTTTGCTAGCACTGAGTTTGTGGAATCTAGTGATATCTTGGATCTTGAATCCCATGGTGAATCATGAAATCTCCTCAGAAAATCTGCAGAGAAGCTCTCAGAAACTTCTTGCTGTGGGTGAATCAGCTCACAGATTATATCATTGTTTTCAGAGAAGTTTGCTAACAGTGTTTTTTGCAGAATCTGCAAAAGACACACGGTGGCGCCCGAGAAAATATCAGCTCAGAAAAAGAAGCTTGAGAAACTGTTTGTGATGTGTGACTTCAACTCACTGAATTACACCTGAATTTCTTGGAGTTGTTGGCTACCTGTTTCTGTGGATTCTGAACTGATATTGATCCTTTGAAGCTACAGGGCCAAAGGAAATATCCTCTGATAAAATGAAAGAAGCTTTCTGAGAAATTTTGTGATCTGAATTCATCTCACAGAATTGCAGCTTTCCTCAGAAGCCCTTCGCTAAGACTGTTCTCGTGGAATTGCAAAGTGATATTTGGGAGCCCATGGGCTACGGTGAAAAGGAAATATCCTCAGATAAAACTGGAAAGAAGCATTCAGAGAAATTGTGACATGTGAATGCAACTCATAGAGTTACACTTTCATTGATCTTTAACTGTTTTGAATGCACTGGGATATTTCTAGCAATGAAGCTATGGTGACAAAGGAAATATCCTCAAATAAAAAACTAGAAAGAAGCTTTCTGAGAAATTTGTGATATGTGAATTCATCTCACAGAGTTACAACTGTCTTCATGAAGCAGTTTGCTCACACTGTGGAATCTGCAAAGTGATATTTGGGAGCCCATTGAGGCTATGGTGAAAAGGAAATATCCTCAGATAATAACTGAAAGAAGCTTTCTCAAATTGCTTGTGATGTGAATTCACACACAGATTCATGTTTACCTTCAGCAGTTTGCCACTGTTTTCGTGGATCTGCAAAGTGATATTTGGGAGCTCATTGAGGGTGAAAAGGAAATATCCTCAGAAAAAACAGAAAGAAGCTTTCTGAGAAACTGCATTGTGATGTGAATGCAACTCACAGAGTTACAGTTTTCTTTCAGTGAGTTTGCTAACACTGTTTTCTTGAAATCTGCATGGATCTTCTGAGCATGAGAATATCCTCAGATTGAAGCTGAGTGAAAAGGAAATATCCTCAGATAAAACTGAAAGAAGCTTGAGAAACTTTTGTGTGAATTCATTCAAGAGTTACACTGTTTCACTTAAGTTTTTAGCACTTTTTGTGTTCTGAGAACTATTTGGATGTTGAAGGCCTATGTGAAAAGGAAATATCCTCAGAAAAAACTGAGAAGTTTCTGAGAAACTGTGATGTGAATTCATTTCACAGAGTTACAACTTTCTTCAGGAGAGTTTGCTAACAGTTTCTGTGGAATCTGCAAAGTGATATTTGGGCTCATTGAGGGCCAAGGTGAAAAAGAAATATCCTCAGATAAAACTGGAAAGAAGCTTCTGAGAAACTGCTGTGATGTGAAACAACTCACAGAGTTATACCTTCTTCATGAAGTTGCTAACACTGTTTTTGATTCTGCAATGGATATTCAGATCAATGAAGCTATGGTGACAAAGGAAATATCCTCAGATAAAAACTAGAAAAAGCTTTCTGAGAAACTTTTTTGATGTGTGAATTCATCTCAGAGTTACAACTTTTCTTCATGAGTTTTCAACACAGTTTTCTCTGGAATGGGATATTTCAGCAATGAAGCTATGGTGAAAAGAAATATCCTCAGATAAAAAACTGAAAGAAGCTTTCAGAAACTTCTTTGTATGTTGAATTCATCTCACAGTTACACTACTTTTGAGCAGTACACTGTTTTGTGGAATCTGAAAGGATTTTTTCACATGAAGCTGAAAAGGAAATATCCTCAGATAAAACTGAAAGAAGCTTTCTGAGAAACTTTTGATGTGAATTCATCACTCACAGAGTTACACTCTTCAGAAGCAGTTTGTTCACACTGTTTTCGTGGAATCTGAAAGTGATATTTGGGAGCACATTGAGGCCCACGGTGAAATGAAAATATCCTCAGATAACTGAAAGAAGCTTCTAGAAATTGCTTTGATGTGTGAATTCATCACAGAGTTACTTTCCTTCTAAGCAGTTTGCTAACACTGTTTTGGATCTGCAAAGTGATATTTGGGAGCTCATTGAGGGCTATGTGAAAAAGGAAATATCCTCAGATAAAACTGAAAGAAGCTTTCTGAGAAACTGCATTGTGAATGTGAACTCACAGAGTTACACTTTTCTTTCATGATCAGTTTGCTAACACAGTTTTCTTGAAATTTGCAATGGATATTCTTGCGCTATGCAGCTGGTGACAAGGAAATATCCTCAGACAAAAAAGAAAGAAGCTTGAGAAATTGCTTTGATGTGGACTTCATCTCACAGAGTTACACTGTTTCTGAGCTTTGCTAGCACTGTTTTTGTGGATTCTGAGAACTGATATTTCGGTTTTGAAGAGTATAGGATACATCCTCAGAAAAGGAATGAAGCTGAGAAAACCTTGTGATGTGTGAATTCATTTCAAAGAGTTACACTCTTTCATGGAGGAGTTTGCTACTGTTTGTGGATTCTGAAATGATATTTGGATATCCTTGAATCCCAGGTGAAAAAAATCTCCTCAGAAAACTGAGAAGCTCTGAGAAACTTTTTGTGTGAATCATCACAGAGTTACACTTTTTTTTCAGCCTAACAGTGTTTTCGGAATCTGCAAAGACACACGGTGGCGCTAAGAAAAATATCCTCAGATAAAAAGAGAAGCTTTCTGAGAAACTGTTTCTGAGGTGAATTCAACTCTAGAGTTACACTGTATTTCTGGAGACTCTAACCCTGTTTTTTGGAACCTGAGAACTGATATTTGAATCCCTCTGAAGCTGAAGGAAAGGAAATATCCTCAATAAAATGAGAAAGAAGCTTTCTGAGAAACTCTTTGTGACGTGAATTCATCTCACAGAGTTACACCTTTCTTTCACACCATTGTGGCACTGCTCTTGTGAATTTGCAAAGGATGAAACATCCTCAGATAATAACTAAAAAGAAGCTTCTCAGAAATTGCTCTGTGATGTTGAATTCATCACAGAGTTTCACCTTTCCTTCAGTAAGTTTGCTAACACTTTTTTGGATCTGCAAAGTGATATTTGGGAGCTCATTGAGGGCTATGGTGAAAGGAAATATCCTCAGATAAAACTGGAAAGAAGCTTTCTGAGAAACTGCATGTGTGAATGCACTCACAGAGTTACACTTTTCTCTTCAGTGATCAGTGTGCCAACAAAGTTTTCTTGAAATCTGCAATGATCTCTTAGCACTATGCAGCTTATGGTGACAAGGAAATATCCTCAGATAAAAACGAAAGAAGCTTGAGAAATTGCTTTCACATGTGACTTCATCTCACAGAGTTATCACTGTTTCTTGAAGTGTTTTCTAGCACTGTTTGTGGATTCTGAGAACTGATATTTCGGTTTTGAAGAGTATGAAAAGGAAATATCCTCCATGAAAACCGAATGAAACTTTCTGAGAAACAGCTTTGGATGTGTGAATTCATTTCAAAGTGTTACACCACTCTTTCATGGAGGAGTTTGCTAGCACTGAGTTTGTGGAATCTCAAGGATATCTGATATTGTTGAATCCTATGGTGAATCATGAAATCTCCTCAGACAAATCTGCAGAGAAGCCTCCTCAGAAACTTTGCTGTGTGAATTCACCACAGAGTTACATCATTGTTTTCAGAGAAGCTTGCTAACAGTGTTTTCGAATCTGCAATGAGATAGATGGTGGCCCTGAGACCACAAAAATCAGCTGAAAAGAAAGAAGCTTGAGAAACTGCTTTGTGATGTGAATTCAACTCACTGAATTACACCTGTATTTCATAGCCGTGCTATCCCTTTTCTGTGGAATCTGAAACTATTTTTGATCCCTTTGAAGACTACAGGGCCAAAGGAAATATCCTGTGATAAAATGAGAAAGAAGCTTTCTGAGAAACTTTGTGATCTGTGAATTCATCTCACAGAGTTACCTTTCTCAGAAGCTTCGCTAAGACTGTTCTGGAATGCAAAGTGATATTGGGCTCAATGAGAGCTATGGTGAAAGGAAATGTCCTCAGATAAAACTGAAAGAAGTGTTCTGAGAAACTGCTTGTGACATGAAATGCAACTCACAGAGTTACACTTTCCTTTCAGGATCCGTTTGCTAGTTTTAATGACATCTGCCTGGATATTTAGCACAATGAAGCTGATGGTTACAGGAAATATCCTAAGAGAAAAAGAAGAAGTTTCTGAAAAACTTCTGTGATATGTGAATTCATCTCAGAGTTACACTTTTCATGCAGTCTATTACCACTGTTTGGCATTATATGAATATTTGCATCACATTGATGCGTGGATAAAGGAATATTGTCAAAAAAAAAAAAAACTAGAAGCTTCTGAAACTTTTGTGATGTGAATTCATCACAGAGAGTCAGCTTTCCTCTTGTAGTTTCTAGCACTGTTTCTGTGGAATCTGCAAAGTGATATTTGGGAGAGCTTCACTATGGTGAAAAAGAAATATCCAGATAAATGATAAAAGAGTTCTGAGAAACTGCACAGATATGTGAATGCAACTCACAGAGTTACACTTTCTTGATCAGTTCTAACACAGTTTCTTGAAATTTGCATTGGGATATTTAGTGCAACGAAGCTTATCATGAGGAAATATCCTCAGATAAACGTGAAAGAATCTTTCTGAGAAATTGTTTTCTCATATGTGACATTATCTCATGGAGTTATATGAATATTTTGAGTCGTTTGTTAACACTGTTTTGTGGATTGTGGGAACTTTTCAGACTTTGAAGAGTTGAGGACAATTGCTCTCAGCCATGTGTCTCATTGCAGATTCCAAAAACTGTTAACCAGCTTCTCAATGAAAATAATGATGTAACTCTGTGAGGTGAATTCACACAACAAAGTAGTTTCTGAGAAGGATTCTCTGCAGTTTTGTCTGAGGATATTTCATTTTTTACCTTGGGATTCAAAGATATATCACTTCTGAGATTCCACAAAAACAGTGCTAGCAAACCTCCATGAAAGAGTGTAACACTTTGAAGTGAATTCACACATCAAAGCAGTTTCTCAGAAAGCTTCTTTCCAGTTTTTCTCTGAAGATATTTCCTTATACTCTAAACCCATCCAAATATTCTAGATTCCAAAAGCATTGCTTGCAAACTGCTCCATGAAGACTGGTGTAACTCTGTGATGAACTCACATCACAAATCAATTTCTCAGAAAGCTTCTTTCAGTTTTTATCTGAGGATATCCTTTTGCCATAGTTCATTGCACAAATATCCCATTGCAGATTCAAGAAAACTTTATCAAACTGCTCAATGAAAAGAAAAGTGTAACTGTGAGATTACACATCACAATGCAGTTTCTCAGAATGCTTTCTGGTTTTTTTCTGAGGATATTTTCTTTTCACCATAGTCCCATGGGCTCCTAAATAACACTTTGCAGATTCCATGAAACAGTGTTAGGAACTGCCATGAAGAGAAAGGTGTAACTCTGTTAGATGAATTTACATATCACAAAGCAGTTTTCAGAAAGCTTCTTCTAGTTTTTCTCTGAGGATATTTCTTTTTCCTTATACCTTCAAATCCATCCAAAATATTCTCAGATCCACCAAAACAGTACTAGCAAATGCTCATGAAATAGTGTATAACTCTGGGAGATGAATTCACATATCAGAAAGCAATTTTCAGAAAGCTTCTTTCTAGTTTTATCTGAGATATTTCCTTCTCACCATTAGGTAAGGTTAATGCGCTAAGAAATATCCCATTGCAGATTCAAGAAAACTGTGTTAAAGTGATCACTGAAGAGAAAGTGTAACACTGTGAGTTGAATTCACACATCACAAGCAGTTCTCAGAAAGCTTCTTTCCAGTTTTTAACTGATATTTCATTTTCACCATAGGCCTCAATAATCTCCAAATATAACTTTGCAGATTCCAAAACAGGTTTAGCAAGTCCCATATGAAAGGTGAATCTCTGTGAGTTCACACATCAAACAATTTCTCAGAAAACTTTTTCTAGTTATCTGAGGATATTTCCTTTTTCACCATAGGCCTCAATGCGCCCCAAATATCACTCTGCAGATTCCAAAGAACAGTGTTAGCAAACTGCTCATGAAGAAAAGTGTAACTCTGTGAGATGAATGCACATATCAAAAAGAAGTTTTCAGAAAGCTTCTTTCTAGTTTTTATCTGAGGATATTTCCTCATAGGCCTCAATGCAATCCAAATATCCTTCTGATTAAAGACAGTGGTAAAACTGCTCCATGAAACAAAAAGTGTAATTCTGTGAGATGAATTCACACATCACAAATCAATTTCTCAGAAAGCTTCTTTCTAGTTTTTATCTGAGGATATTTCTTTGTCACTTAGGCTTCAATACAATCAAAATATCCTCTCAGATTCCCAAAAAACAGTGGCAAACTGCCATGAAAAGAAAGTAAGTCTGTGAGATGAATTCACATATCAGAAACAAAGTTTCTCAAAAGATTCTTTCAATTTTTATCTGAGGATATTTCCTTTTTCACCATAGGCTCAATGCTCCCAAATATCACTTTGCAGATTCCACAAAAAACGTGTTAGCAAACTGCTCCATGAGAAGTAACTCTGTCAGATGTTTGACATCACAAAGAACTTTTTCAGAAAGCTTCTGTAATTTTTATCTTAGGATAATTTTGTCACCATAAGCTTCAATACACTCAAATATCCCATTTAGATTTAAAAACAGTGTTAGCCACTCCGTTAAAAGAAAGAAGTAAATCTGTGAGATGAATTCACACATCACAAAGCAGTTTCTCAGGTTTCTATTTGGTTTGAGGATATTTTGTCACATTTCAATGCATCAAATATCCTTCAGATTCCCAAAACAGTGCTACAAACTGGTCCTTGAAGACAATGTGTAACTGTGAGATGAATTCACACATCATAAAGCAGTTTCTCAGAAGCTTCTTTCTAATTTTATCTCAGGATATTTCCTTTTCACCATATCACAGCTCCAATATCCCATGCAGATTCCACAAAAAAGGTGTTGCAAACTTCAATGAAAATAACCATGTAACTCTGAGATGAATTCACACATCACAAAGCAGTTTCACAGAAAGCTTTTTGATTGTCTGAGGATATTTCCTTTGTCACCATAGGCTTCAATGCCCAAAAATATCCTTCTCAGATTCCAAAACAGTGCTATCAAACTCCATGAAGAGAATGTAACTCAGTGAGATGAATTCACACCAGAAAGCAATTTCTCAGAAAGTCTTTTCTAGTTTTGTCTGATCATATTTTTTCACAACAAGTTTCAATGCACTCAAAATATCTCATTGCAGATTCCAAAAAACAGTGTTAAGAAACTACTCAATGAAAAGAAGAGGGTAACTCTGTGAGATTGAATTCACATCACAAAGCAGTTTCTCAGAAAGCTTCTTTTATGTTTTATGAGGATATTTCCTTTTCACCACAGGCCTCAATGTGTTCCCAAATATCCATTGCAGATTCCACAAAACCTGTGTTAGCAAACTCCCCATGAAAAGAAAGGTAACTCTGTGAGATGAATTCACACATCACAAGAACTTTCTCAAAACCTCTTTCCAGTTTTTCTGAGGATATTTCCTCAGTCACTATGAGCCTCAATGCGATCAAATATCTTTAGATTCCACAACAGTGCTACCAAACTGATCCATGAAAAAAGTCATGTAACTCTGTGATGAATTAACACATCAAAACCATTTCTCAGAAAGCTTCTTTTTAGTTTTCATATGAGGATATTTCCTTTGTCACTATAAGCTTCAATGCTCCAGAATATCCTTGCAGATTCCAAGAAAACAGTGCAAACTACTCAATGAAAGAACAATGTAATTCTCTGAGATGAATTCACAAATCACAAGGCAGTTTCTCTGAAAGTTTTTCTTTCAGTTTTATCTGAGGATATTTCCTTTTCACCATAAGCTTCAATGCACTCCAAATATCATTGCAGATTCCAAGAAAACAGTGTTAGCTAACTGCTCAATGAAACAACATTGAAACTTTAATTTATTAATTATTATTATACTTTAAGTTACATCACAAGCAGTTTGTTACATATGTATACTTGTGCCATGTTTTTTGCACCCATCAACTCGTCATTTACATCAGGTATAACTCCCAATGCAATCCTTCCCTCCCCATGATACCCCGTGTGTGATGCTCCTGAGAAGTGATCTCATTGTTCAGTTCACATGAGTGAGAACATGCTGTTTGGTTTTCTGTTCTTGCCATAGTTTGCTGAGAATGATTTTCCAGCTGCATCCATGTCCCTACAAAGGACACAAACTCATCCATTATGCATAGTATTCCATGGTGTATATGTGCACATTTTCAATCCATCTGTCACTGATGGACATTTGATTCCAAGTCTTTGTTTAGAATAGTGCTGCAATAAACATACGTGTGCATGTGTTTCAGCATAATTTATAATCCTTTGGGTATATACCCAGTAATGGGATCTTCATATGGTACATCTAGTTCTAGATCCCTGAGGAATCGCCACTGTTTTCCATAATGGTTGAACTAGTTTACAATCCCACCAACAGTGTAAAAGTGTTCTTTCTCCACATCCTCTCCAGCACCTGTTGTTTCCTTTTTTAATGATCGCATTCTAACTTGAGATGGTATCTCATTGTGGTTTTGATTTGCATTTCTGATGGCCAGTGATGATGAGCATTTGTTCATGTGTCTGTTGGCTGTATGAATGTCTTCTTTGAGAAATGTCTGTTCACATACTTGCCCACTTTTGATGTTGTTTGTTTTTTTCTTGTAAATTTGTTTGAGTTCTTTGTAGGTTCATTAGCCCTTTGTCAAAATCAGTTTTCTCCCATGTAGGTTTCTGTTCACCTGATGGTAGTGGCTGTGCAGAAGCTTTAGAATAGATCCCATTTTTCAATTTTGGCTTTGCTGCCATTGCTGGTGTTTTAGATGAAGTCTTTCCATGCCTATGTCCTGAATGGTACTACCTAGGTTTTCAGGATTTTTATGGTATTAGGTCTAACATTTAAGTCTCTAATCCATCTTGAATTAATTTATAAGGAAAAGAAAAGGATCCAGTTTCAGCTTTCTACTTATGGCTAGAATTTTCCCAGCACCATTTATTAAATAGGAATCCTTTCCCATTGTTCTCTCAGGTTTGTCAAAGATCAGATGGCTATAGATGTGTGGTATTATTTCTGAGGACTCTGTTCTGTTCCATTGGTCTATATCTGTTTTGGTACCAGTACCATGCTGTTTTTTTCTGAGCCTTGTAGCAGTTTGAAGTCAGCGTGATGCCCAGCTCTGTTCTTTGACTTAGGATTTTCTGTATGGGATCTTTTGGTTCCATATGAAAGCAGTTTTTCCAATTCTGTGAAGCTCATTGGTAGTTTTGATGATGGCATTGAATCAAATTACCTTGAGTATGGCCATTTTCACTCATATTCATTCTTCCTATCCATGAGCATGGCTTCTTTGTGTCTTTTATTTCACTGAGCAGTGGTTTGTAGTTCTCAAGAGGTCCTTTACATCCCAAGTATTCCTAGGTATATTCTCTTTGAAGCATAAATGTTCATTCCTGAAGCTCAGTTGTGGTGTATAAGAATGCTTGTGATGCACATTAATATCCACACGCTGAAGTTGCTTATCAAAGGAGATTTCTGTGGTGAGAGAGACATCCTGTCTTGTGCCAGTTTTCAGGAATTTTTCCAGTTTTTGCCCATTGAGTATGATATTGGCTTTATGTCATAAATAGCTCTTATGATTTTGACAATGCTCCATCAATACTGAATTTATTGAGCAGCATGAACTGTTGAATTTGTCAAAAGCCTTTTCTGCATCTATTGAGATAATGTTCTGTCTTTTCTGTTTATATGCTGGATTATGTTTATTGATTTCATGTTGAACCAGCCTTGCATCCCAGGGATGAAGCCCACTTGATCATGGTGATGTTTTTGATGTGTTGCTGAACTTTCCAGTATTTTATTGAGGATTTTGCAGATGTTCATCAGGATATTTCTAAATTTCTTTTTGTTGTGTTCTGCCAGGCTTTGGTATCAGGATGATGTCTAAATGAGTTAAGGATTCTTTCTATTGATTGAATAGTTTCAGAAGGAATGGTACCAACTGCCTCTGTGAATTCAGCTGTGAACCATCTGGTCCTGGACTTTTCTGGTAGGCTATTAATTATTGCCTCAAGAGCTATTGGTCTTCAGGATTCAACTTCTTCCTGGTTTAGTCAAGATGTCCAGAAATTATCCATTTCTTCTAGATTTCTAGTTTATTTCAGTGTTTAGTATTCTCTGATGGTAGTTTGTATTTCTGTGGGTTTGCGGTGATATCCCTTTATCATTTTTAAAGCGATTTGATTCTTCTTCCTTCTTTATAAGTCTTGCTAGTGGTCTGTCAATTTGATCTCAAAAACCAACTCCTGATTCAAATTTTGAGAGTTTTTGCTCTATCTCCTCAGTTCTGATTTTAGTTATTTTGCCTTCTGCTAGCTTTCAATGTTTGCTCTGCTTCAGTTCTTTTAATTGTGATGTTAGAGTGTCAATTTTAGATCTTTCCTGCTTTCTGTGGGCATTTAGTGCTATAATTTCCCTCACACTGCTTTAAATGTCCCAGAGACGGTATGTTGTATCTTTGTTCATTGGTTTCAAATAACATCTATATTTCTGCTTCATTTCATATGTACCCAGTCATTCAGGAGCAGTTTCTCAGTTTCCATGTAGTTGAGTTTTGATTGAGTTTCTTAGTCCTGAGTTCTAGTTTGATTGCACTGTGGTCTGAGAGACAGTTTGTTATAATTTCTGTTCTTGTACATTTGCTGAGTGCTACTTCCATGTGGTCCATTTTGGAGAAACGATGTGGTGCTGAGAAGAATGTATATTCTGTTGATTTGGGTGGAGAGTTCTAGATGTCATTAGGTCTGCTTGCTCAGAGAGTTTAATTCTGATATCCTGTTAAATTTTCTGTCTCAGGATCTGTCTAATGTTGACAGTAGTGTTGAAGTCTCCATTATATTGTATGGTAGTCTTTGAAGTTCTAAGGTCTTGCTTTATGAATCTGCTCTGTATTCATATATTTTAGATAGTTAGCTCTTCCTGTTGAATGGATTACCATTATGAATGGCTTCTTTGTCTCTTTTGATCTTTGATAATTTAAGTCTGTTTATCAGAGAAGTATTAAATCCCGCTGTTCTCCATTTGCTTGAAATCTTCCTCCATATTTTGAGCCATGTATGTCTGTGAGATGTCTCCAATACAGCAAACTGATGGGTCTTGACTCTTATCCAGTTTGTGTTTTTTAATGAGCATAGTCCATTTACATTTAATTAAGAATATATGTGAACTGATCCTGCCATTATGATATTAACTGGTTATTTTGCTCGAGTTGATGCAGTTTCTTCTAGCCTTGATCCTTTACATTTTCATGTTGCAATGGCTGGTATTGTTCCTTTCCATGTTAGTGCTTCATCTCCATGGGTGAAAAACTGTAAGCATTTGCTTATCTGTAAAGGATTTTCTCTTCACTTATGAAACTTAGTTTCTGGATATAAAATTCTGGGTTTAAAATTTTTCTTTAAGAATGTTGAATATTCACTCTTCTGGCTTAAAGAGTTTCTGCATCTGTTAGTCTGATGGGCTTCTTGTGGGTAAACCTTTCTCAGAAGATTTTTCCTTCATTTCAACTTTGGTGAATCTGGCAATTATGTGTCTTGGAGTTGCTTCTTGAGGATATCTTCTTCTGTATTTCCTGGATTTGAATGTTCCTGCTCAGTAGATTGAAGTTCTCCTGGATGATATCCTGAAGAGTGCTTTCCAACTTGGTTCCTTTCTCACTTTAGCAAAATCAGACGTAGATTTGGTCTTTTTATAATCTCATACTTCTTGCAGGCTTTGTTCATTTTCTTTCTTTTGGTTTCTTCCTCATTTCATTCATTTGATCCTCCACGCTGACATTCTTTCTTCCAGTTGATCGAGTCAGTTACTGAAGCTTGTGCATTTGTCACGATTTCGTGAAGGTTTTCATCTCTTCATTTCGATGACCTTCTCTGCATTAAAGCATCAATTCTTCCACTTTTTTCAAGATTTTTAGTTTCTTTGCGTTGACAATTCCTCCTTTAGCTCTGAGAAATTTGATGGACTTTCTTCTCATCTGTGAGTCATTCTCCAGCTTTGATCCATTGCTCATGAGCTGCTCTAGATGCATTTTTGAATCAGCTTTTCTGCCCTGCTTCATCTTTGTGTTTTATCTGCTCTGGTCTTTGATGATGGTGATCAATGGGTTTATGTAGGTGTCCTTCCTGTTTGATAGTTTTCCTTCTCAGTCAGGACCTTCAGCTGTAGGTCTCAGATTGCTTGAGGTCCAAGACCCTGTTTCCTTATCTTCACTCAGTTGAAAGTGAAATCACTCTCTGTTCAGATTAGTTAATAGTGTTAGCCATCTTGCTGAAAAGAAATTTATGTGTTGAGTTCAAACATCACAAAGATTTCAGAAAGATTCTTTTCTAGTTTTCTATGAGGATATTTTTCACTATAGGCCTCAATGCGCCCAAAATATCCATTGCAGATTCCAAAAAACAGTGTTAGCAAACTTTCCATGAAAAGAAAGGTGTAACTCTGTGAGATGAATTCACACTCACAAAGAACTTTCTCAGATTTCTTAGTTTTATCTGAGGATATTTCCTTTGTCACCATAGGCTCAATGTGATCCAAAATATCCTTCTCAGATTCCCAAAACAGTTCTACAAACTGATCCATGAAAGAATGTAACTCTGTGATGAATTCACAAATCATAAAACAGTTATTTCTTTCTAGTTTTTCTGAGGATATTTTTTTTCACATAAGCTTCAATGTGCTAAATATCCATTTCAGAAAGCAAGTTGCTCAATGAAAAGAACAGTGTAACTCTGTGAGATGAATTCACATCACAAACAGTTTCAGAAAGCTTCTTTCTAGTTTTTCTGAGGATATTTCCTTTTCACTCAGGTTTCAATGTACTCCCAAATATCCTATTGTGGATTCCAGAAAACAGTGTTATAAACACTCTGAAAGAAAAGAACAGTGTGAGTGAATTCACACATCAAAACAGTTTCTCAGAAAGCTTCTTTCTAGTTTTATCTGAGGATATTTTTCACCATAGGCCTCAATGCTCCAAATATCACTTTGCAGATTCCAAAAACAGTTTTAAACTGCTCATGAAAACAAAGGTGTAACTCTGTGAGATGAATTCACACATCAAAAGCTTTTCTCAGAAAGTTTCTTTCTAGTTTTATCTGAGGATATTTCTTTGTCACCCTAGGCTTCAATGATCTAAAAATATCCTTCAGATTCCAGAAAGAAGTGTTAAAACTGATCCATGAAAAGAATCATAACTCTGTGAGATGAATTCACATCACAAAAGGTTTTTCTCAGAAAGCTTTCTAGTTTTATGAGTATTTGTCAATAGCTTCAATGAGCTCAAATATCCCATTGCAGATTCCAGAAAACAGTGTTAGCAAACTGCTCAATGAAAATAACAGTGTAACTCTGTGAGATGAATTCACACATCACAAGCAGTTTCTCAGAAAGCTTCTTTCTAGTTTTTATCTGAGGATATTTCCTTTTTCACCATAGACTCAATGCGCCCCAAATATCCTTGCAGATTCCACAAAACAGTGTTAGCAAACTGATCCATGAAAAGAAAGGTGTAACTGTGAGATGAATTCACATATCACAAAGTAGTTTCTCAAAGCTTCTTTCTAGTTTTATCTGAGGATATTTCCTTTTTCACCATAGGCTTCAATGCCTCAAATATCCCTTTGCAGATTCCAGGAAAAACAGTGCTATCAAACTGCTCCATGAAAGATCGTGTAACTCTGTGATGAATTCACACATCACAAAGCAGTTTCAGAAAGTTTCTTTCTAGTTTTTATCTGAGGATATTTTTTTCAATAGGCTTCAATGCATCCAAATATGTCACTGCAGATTCCAGAAAACAGTGTTAGCAAACTGTTTAATGAAAAGAACTGTGTAACTGAGATGAATTCACACATCACAAGCAGTTTCTCAGAAAGATTCTTTCTTTTTATCTGAGGATATTTCCTTTTTCACCATAGGCTTCAATGCCCTCCAAATATCCTTTGCAGATTCCCAAAACAGTGTTAGCAAATTCCATGAAAAGACAGGTGTAACTCTGTGAGATGAATTCACATCACAGAGAACTTTCTCAGAAAGCTTCTTCTAGTTTTTTATCTGAGGATTTTCCTTTACCATTGGCTTCAATGATATCCAAAATATCCCTTCTCAGATTCCCCAAAAACAGTTAACAAACTTATCCATGAAAAGAATCATGTAACTCTGAGATGAATTCACATCATAAAAGCAGTCAGAAAGCTTCTTTCTAGTTTTATCTGAGGATATTTCCTTTGTCACCATAAGCTTCAATGTGCTGAAATATCCCATTGCAGATTCCAAGAAAACAGTGCAAAAACTGCCATCAAATGAACAGTGTAACTCTGAGATGAATTCACATCACAAAGCAGTTTCTCAGAAAGCTTCTTCTAGTTATTGAGGATATTTCCTATCACCATAGGCCTCAATGTGCTAAAAAATATCCCTAGGATTCCACAAAACAGTGCTAGCAAACTGCTCCATGAAATAAAGGTGTAAATCTGTGAGATGAATTCACACATCACAAAGCAGTTTCAGAAAGCTTCTTTCTAGTTTTTAATCTGAGGATATTCTTTGTCACCAGTCTTCAATGCGATCCAAAACAATATCTCTAGATTCCAAAAACAGTGTATCAAACTGATCCATGAAAAGAAGTGTAACTCTGTGAGATGAATTAACACCATAAAGCAGTTTCTCAGAAAGTTCTTTCTTTTTATCTGAGGATATTTCCTTTTCACCATAAGCTTCAATGTGCTCCAAAATATCCCTTTGCAGATTCCAAGAAAACAGTGTTAGTAAATTACCATGAAAAGAAAGTGTAACTGTGTGAGATGAATTTACACATCACAAAGTTTCTCAGAAAGCTTCTTTCTAGTTTTTATCTGAGGATTTCTTTGCCACCATAGGCTTCAATGCAGTCCCAAATATCCATTGCATTCCACAAAACAGTGTTATCAAACTGCTCAATAAAAGAATAGTAACTCTGTGAGATGAATTCACATCACAAAGCAGTTTCTCAGAAAGCTTCTTTCTAATTTTTATCTGAGGATATTTCCTTTTCACCATAGGCTCAATGCATCCCAAATATCCTTTGATTCCATGAAAACAGTTAGCAAACTGCTCCATGAAAGGAAAGGTGTAACTCTGTGAGATGAATTCACATCACAAAGAACTTTCTCAGAATCTTCTTTCTAGTTTTATCTGAGGATATTTTGTCACCATAGGCTTCAATGTGATCCAAAATATTCTCAGATTCCAAAAAACAGTGCTACTGTTATCCATGAAAAGATCATGTAACTCTGTGAGATGAATTAACATCACAAAGCAGTTTCTCAGAAAGCTTCTTTCTAGTTTTATATGAGATTTTTTTGTCATCATACCAATGCGCTCAAAATATCCCATTGCAGATTCCAAGAAAACAGTGTTATCAAACTGCTCATGAAAAGAACAGTGTAACTTAGATGAATTCACAAACAAAGTTTCTCAGAAAGCTTTCTAGTTTTTATCTGAGGATATTTTGTCACCACAGGTTCAATGCGCCCAAATATCCTATTTCAGATCTCACAACTGTGTTATCAAACTGCTCAATGAAAGAATGATGAAACTCTGTGAGATGAATTCACATCACAAAGCAGTTTCAGAAAGTTTCTTTCTAGTTTTATCTGAGGATATTTCCTTTTTCACCATAAGCCTCAATGTGCTCCCAAATATCCATTGCAGATTCCAAAGAGTGTTTCCAAACTCTCCACAAAAAGAAAGTTGTAACTCTGTTAGATGAATTCACATCATAAAAAAGTTTCAGAAAGCTTCTTTCTAGTTTTTTCTGAGGATATTTTGTCACCATAGGCTTCAATGTGATCAAATATCCTTCAAGATTCCCCAAAACAGTGCTACCAAACGATCCTTGAAAAGAATGAAACTCCATGAGATGAATTCATACATCAGCAGTTTCTCAGAAAAATTTCTTTTTGATTATTATTGAGAAAATGGTAATTCTGTGAGATGAACATCACCACAATGCAGTTTCACAGAAAGTTTCTTTCTAGTTTTATCTGAGGATATTTTTCACCATAGGCCTCATGTGCTCCCAAATATCCTTCAGATTCATGAAACAATGTTAGCAAACTGCTCCATGAAAAGAAAGGTAACTGTGAGATGAATTCACATCACAAAACAGTTTCTCAGAAAGCTTCTTTCTAGTTTTATCTGAGATTTTCTCACCATAGCCTTCAATGCTTCAAATATCCTCTCAGATTCCACAAAACAGTGATGCAAACTGCTCAATCAAAAAAGTGTAAACTCTGTGAGATGAATTCACACATCACAAAGCAGTTTCTGAAAGCTTTCCAGTTTTTATCTGAGGATATTTCTTTCACCATAGGCCTCAGGAGCTCCCAAATATCCTTTGCAGATTCCAAAAAGTGTTACCAAACTGCTCCATGAAAGAATCATGTAACTCTGTGAGATGAATTCACAAATCACAAAACAGTTTCTCAGAACTTCTTTCAGTTTTTCTGAGGATATTTTGTCACTAAACTTCAATGTGTTCCAAATATCCCTTGCAGATTCAAGAAACAGTGTTAGCAAACTACTCAATGAAAAGAACATTGTAACTCTGTGAGATGAATTCACACATCACAAAGCTGTTTCAGAAAGCTTCTTTCTAGTTTTATCTGAGGATATTTCCTTTTCACCATAGGCTCAATGCACTCCAAATATCCTTGCAGATTCACAAAAACAGTGTTAGCAAACTGCTGTGAAAGAAGGTGTAACTCTGAGATGAATTCACATCATCAAAGCAGTTCTCAGAAAGATTCTTTCTAGTTTTATCTGAGGATATCCTTTGTCAATAGGCTTCAATGTGATCCAAAATATCCTTCTCAGATTCACCAAAACAGTGTACCAAACTGCTCGAAAAGAATAGTGTAACTCTGTGATGAATTCACAAATCACAAAGCAGTTTCAGAAAGCTTCTTTCTAGTTTTTATCTGAGGATATTTCCTTTTTCACCAAAGGCCTAAATGCACTCATGAATATCCTTTGCAGATTCCAAGAAACAGTGTTAGCAAACTGCTAAATGAAAGAAAGTGTGTGTGAGATGAATTCACATCACAAAGAAGTTTCTCAGAAAGATTCTTTGGTTTTTATCTGAGGATATTTCCTTTGTCACCATTGGGTTCAGATCCAAAAATATCCCTTCTCAGATTCCCAAAACAGTGCTACCAAACTGCTCCAATGAAAGAATGGTGTAACTCTGTGAGATGAATTCACACATCACAAAGCTGTTTCTCAGAAAGCTTCTTTCTAATTTTTATCTGAGGATATTTCCTTTTTCACATAGACTCAATGCTCTCCAAATATCCCATTCATTCCACAAAACAGTGTTACCAAACTCTCAATGAAAAGAATGGTAACTCTGTGAGATGAATTCACACATCACAAAGCAGTTTCTCAGAAGGTTCTTTCTAGTTTTATCTGAGGATATTCCTTCATTACTGTTGGCTTCCAAATATCCTTCTTAGATTCCCAAAAAGACAGTGCTACCAAACTGATGAAAAGAAGTGTAACTCTGGGATGAATTCACAAATCACAAAGCAGTTTAATAAAGTTTTTCTCTAGTTTTTGAGGATATTTCCTTTCACTGTTTGCCTCAAGCTCAATATCCTTTGCAGATTCCATGAAAACAGTGTTAGCAAACTGCTCCATGAAAAGAAGGTAAATCTGTGAGATGAATTCAAACATCAGAAAGCAGTTTCTCAGAAAGCTTTTTTCTTTTTTGAGGATATTTCCTTGCCACCATAGGCTTCAATGCTCTCAGAGATCCCTCACACACCCAAGAAATAGTGATGCAAATTCCCTCAATAGAAACTTTGTAACTCTGTGAGATGAATTCAGACATCACAAAGAATTTCTCAGAAAGCTTCTTTCTAGTTTTATCTGAGGATTTCCTTTCACATTCCTCAATGCCTTCCAAATATCCCATTGCAGATAAACGAAACAGTGTTAGCAAACTTCAATGAAAAGAACAGTGTAACTCAGTGAGTTGAATTCACACATCACAAAGTAGTTTCTCAGAAAGTTTCTTTTGGTTTTTATCTGAGGATATTTCCTTTGTCAATGTGGTCCACAAATATCCTTTCTGAGATTCCCCAAAACAGTGTACCAAACTGCTCCATGAAAAGAATCATGTAACTCTGTGAGATGAATTCACACACAAAGAAGTTCTCATAAAGCTTCTTTCTAGTTTTTTTCTGAGGATATTTTTTCATCATTTGCCTCAATATATCCAACATCCTTGCAGATTCCAAAAAACAGTGTTAGCAAACTGCATGAAAAGAATGGTGTAAGTCTGTGAGATGAATTCACATCACAAAGCATTTTCTCAGAAAGCTTCTTTGGTTTATCTGAGGATATTTAATTTGTCCATAGGCTTCAATTCACTCCCAAATACTTATTGCAGATTCCATGAAAATAATGTTATCAAACTGTCAATGAAAAACAGGTGTAACTCTGTGAGATGAATTCACATCAATTTCTTTCAGAAAGCTTCTTTCTAGTTTTTATCTGAGGATATTTCCTAGGCCTCAATGCACTTCCAAATATCCTTTGCAGATTCCAAAAACAGTGTTAGCAAACTGCTCCATGAAAATAAAGGTGTAACTCTGTGAGATGAATTCACATCACAAAGGACTTTCTCAGAAAGCTTCTTTCTAGTTTTTATCTGAATATTTTTTGTCACATAGGTTTCAATGCGATCCAAAATATCCTTCTCAGATGCACCAAAACAGTGCTACAAACTGCTCCATGAAAAGAGTCATAAATTTGTGAGATGAATTCACAATCAAAGCAGTTTCTCAGAAAGCTTCTTTCTAGTTTTATGAGATATTTCTTTGTCACCATACACTTCAATGAGCTCAAATATCATTGCAGATTCCAAGAAAACAATGTAGCAAACTGCTCAATGAAAGAACAGTGTAACTCTGTGAGATGAATTCACACATCAAAAAGCAGTTTCTCAGAAGTTCTTTCTAGTTTTATCTGAGGATATTTCCTTTCACCATATTCTCAACTCCCAAATATCCCATTGCAGATTAAAACAAAAGTGTTAGCAAACTGCTCAATGAAAAGAATGGTGTAACTCGTGAGATGAATTCACACATCAAAAAGCAGTTTCTCAAAAGCTTCTTTTTCTAGTTTTTATCTGAGGATATTTCCTTTGTCAATATAGGCTTCAATGCACTCCAAATACCCTATTGCAGATTCCACAACAGTGTTATCAATTTGCTCATGAAAAGAACGTATAACTCTGTGAGATGAATTCACACATCACAAAGTTTCTCAGAAAGCTTCTAGTTTTTATCTGAGGATATTTCTTTTCACCATAGCCTCAATGCGCTCCAAATATCCTACTGCAGATTCCATGAAACAGTGTTAGCAAACTGCTCCATGAAAAGAAAGGTGTAACTTGTGAGATGAATTCACACATCACAAAGAATTTTTCTCAGAAAGTTTTTCTAGTTTTTATCTGAGATATTTCCTTTGTCACCATAGCTTCAATGCAAATCAAAATATCCCTTCCCAGATTCCCCAAAAACGGCTCCATAAAAACAGTGTTGTAATTCTGTGAAATGAATTCACATATTAACAGGAGTTTCAGAAACCTTCTTTCTAGTTTTATCTGAGATATTTTTTCACCATATTCTCAATGCGCCCTGAAATATCCCTTGCAGATTAAAGGAAAACAGTGTTATCAAACTTCTCATGAAAAGAACGGTGTAACTCTGTTAGATGAATTCACATCACAAAGCAGTTTCTCAGAAACCTTCTTAGTTTTATCTGAGGATATTTCCTTTCACCATAGGCTTCAATGCACTCCAAAATATCCTTTTCCAGATTCCATGAAACAGTGTTATAACTATGAAAAAATGGTGTAACTCTGGGATGAATTCACACATCACAAAGAAGTTTCAGAAAGCTTTTTCTAGTTTTTTCTGAGGATATTTGTCAGTGTAGGTCTCAATGTTCTCCCAAATATCCTTTGCAGATTCCATGAAAACAGTTTTAGCAAACTTCCATGAAAAAGGTATAACTCTGTGAGATGAATTCACATCAAAGAAGTTTCTCAGAAAGTTTCTTTCTAGTTTTTATCTGAGGATATTTTTTCACATAGGCCTGAATGCAGCCAAATATCCTATGCAGATTCCACGAAAACAGTGTTATCAATCTGCTAAAAGATTCTGAGAGAATTCTCTAGTTTTTATCTGAGATAGTTCTTTACCATAGTCCAATGCACCAGAAATATCTTGCAGATTAAAATGTTAGCAAACTTCTCAATGAAAAGTGGCATAACATAGGCCTCAATGTGCAAATATCCTTTGCAGATTACAAAAAACAGTGTTAGCAAACTGCTCATGAAAAAGTGTAACCCTGTGTGATGAATTCACACATCACAAAGTTTCTCAGAAACTTATCTTCTTAGTTTATTTTGTCACATAGGCTTCAATGTGATCCAAATATCCCTTCTCAGATTCCTCAAAACAGTGTTACCAAACTAATCCATGAAAAGAATGTGAAACTCTGTGAGATGAACACATCACAAAGCTGTTTCACAGAAAGTTCTTTTCTAGTTTTTCTGAGGATATTTCCTTTTCATAAGCTCAATGTGCTGAAATATCCCATTGCAGATTCCAAGAAAACAGTGGTTGCAAACTGTTCAATGAAAAGAACAGTGTAACTCAGTGAGATGAAGTCACACATCACAAAGAAGTTTATCAGAAGCCTTCTTTCTCATTTTTATCTGAAGGTATTTCCTTTTTCCCAATAGTCCTCAATGCTCTCCCAAATATCATTTTGCAGGTTCCATGAAAACTGTGTTAGCCAACTGCTCCATGGAAAGAATGGTGTAACTCTATGAGATGAATTCACAGATCACAAAGAACTTTCTCAGGAAGCTTCTTTCTAGATGTATCTGAGGATATTTCCTTTGTCACTATATTCCTGATATGCACCTAAATATCAGATTGCAGATTAAATGAGAAAAGTGTTAGAAAGCTTCTCAATGAAAAGAATGGTGTAACTCTGTTATATGAATTCACACATCACAAAGAACTTTCTCAGAAAGCTTCTTTCTAGGTTTCATCTGAAGATAATTCTTTTGACAACATAGGTCTCAATTCACTCTAAAATATCCCTTTGCAGATTCCACAAAAAGAGTATTAGGAGACTGCTCAATGAAAAGAGCAGTGTAACTCTGTGAGATGAATTCACACATCACAAAGTAGTTTCTCAGAAAGCTTCTTTTGGGTTTTCATCTGAGGATATTTCCTATGTCACCACAGGCTTTAATGTACTCCCAAGTATCCTTTTGCAGACTCCAAAAAAAGCGCTATCAAACTGATCAATGAAAATAACCGTGTAACTCTGTGAGAAGAATTCACACGTAAGCAACTAGTTTCTCAGAAAAATATTTCCCAGTTGTATTCTGATGATATTTCCTTTGTCAACATAATCTTCAATGTAGTCCAAAATATGACTTCTCAGATTCCCTCAAAACAGTGTTACCAAATGATCCATGAAAAGAATCATGTAACTCAGTGAGATGAATTAACACATCACAATCCTGTTTCTCAGAATGCTTCTTTCTCGTTTTTATCTGAGGATATTTTCATATAGCTCAATGCTCCCAAATATCAATTTGCAGATTCCAAGATAACAGTGTTAGCACTGCTCCGTGAAAAGAAAGGTGTAACTCTGTGAGTTGAATTCACACATCCCAAAGAAGTTTCTTCAAAAAGTTCTTTCTACTTTTTATCTGATGATAATCCCTTTGTCACCATAGGCTTCAATGCAATCCTACCAGATTCCCCAAAACAGTGTTACCAGTTGATCCATGAAAAGAATGTAACTCTGTGAGGTGAATTCACATCACAAGGTGGTTTCTGAGAAACTTATTTCTTATTTTTTATCTGAGGATATTTCTTTTTCACATTCAATGTGCCAAATATCCTTTTCAGATTCCACAAAAGTTGAGCAAACTTCGCTCATGAAAAGAACAGTGTAACACTGTAAGATGAATTCACACATCACAAGCAGTTTCTCAGAAAGCTTCTGCTTTTATCTGAGGATATTTCTTTTCACTAGGCTTCAATGCCCAAATATCCTTTGCATTAGAAAACAGTGTTAGCAAACTGCCACATGAAAAGAAATCTGTAACTGTAAGATGAATTCACATCACAAAGAGCTTTCTCAGAAAGCTTCTTTCTAGTTTTTATCTGAGGATATTTCCTTAGTGGCCTTACCCAATATCCTGCTCAGATTCCAAAAACTGTGCTACCAAACTGTTCATAAAAGTGGTGTAACTCTGTGAGATGAATTCACACATCACAGCAGTTTCTCAGAAAGCTTCTTTCTAGTTTTTATCTGAGGATATTTCTTTTTTCACCATAGGCCTCAATGTGCTCAAAAACATCCCTTTTCAGATTCCAAGTATACTGTGTTTGCAAATTGCTCCATGAAAATAAAGGTGTAACTCTGTGGGATGAATTGACACGTCAGAAAGTACTTTCTCAGAAAGCTTCTTTCTAGTTTTTACCTGACGTTATTTCCTTTGTCACCATAGGCTTCAATATGATACAAAGTATCCCTTCTCATGTTCCCCAAAAACAGTGCTACCAAAATGTTGGCTGAAAATGATGGTGTAACACTTTGAGATGAATTAACACATCACAAAGTGGTGTCTCAGAATGCTTCTTTCTAGTTTTTATATGAGGGTATTTCCTTTGTCATCATAAGTTTCAATGCACTCCAAAGTATCCCATTGCAGCTTCCAAGAAAAGAGTGTTCACAAACTGCTCAATGAAAAGAACAGTGAAACTCTGTGAGGCGAATTCACACATCACAAAGAAGTTACTCAGAAAGCTTCTTTCTGGTTTTATCTGAGGATATTTTTTATCTTAGGCTCAGCTCCAAATATCCTTTGCAGAACCCAGTTACAGTGTTACCAAACTTCTATGAAAATAAAGGTGTAACTCTGTGAGATGAATTCACATCAAAGAACTTTTCAGAGCTTCTTTCTAGTTTTCACCTGAGGATATTTTGTCACCATAGGTTTCAATGCAATCCAAATATCCTTCTCAGATTCCAAAAACAGTGCTACCAAACTGCTCCATGAAAGAATTGTAACTCTGTGAGATGAATTAACACATAACAAGCAGTTTCTCAGAAGCTTCTTTCTAATTTTTATCTGAGGATATTTCTTTCCAATAAGTCTTCAATGTCCCCAAATATCCCTTCTCAGAAACCACAAAAGAACGATGCAGAGTGTTCCTCAGAAAGTTGTAACTCTGAGATGAATTCACATCACAAAGGAAGTTTCTCAGAAAGCTTCTCTAGTTTTTATGAAGGATTTTCACTTTGGACTCACAATGAATATCCCTTTGCAGATTCAAAACAGTGTTACCAAACTGCTCAATGAAAATAAAGGTGTAACTCTGTGAGATGAATTCACATCACAAAGCAGTTTCTCAGAAAGCTTCTTTCTAATTTTTATCTGAGGATATTTCCTTTGTCACCATAAGTTTCAATGCTCTGAATATTCTGATTGCAGATTCCAAGAAAACAGTGTTAGCAAACTGCTCAATGAAAAGATGTGTAACACTGTGAGATGAATTCACATCAAAGCAGTTTCTCAGAAAGCTTCTTCTAGTTTCTGTCTGAGGATATTTTGTCATTATAAGGTTCAATGTTTCAAAATATCCCATTGCAGATTTCAAAACAGTATTAGCAAACTGCTCAATGAAAGATGAATTCAAAACAGAAAGCTGTTTCTTAGAAAGCTTCATTCTAGTTTTGATCTGAGGATATTTTCTTTTTCACCACAGGCGTCACTTCTGAATATATAATTGCAGATTCCAGGAAAAAAGTGTTAGCAAACATCCCAATGAAAGGAATGGTGTAACACTATGAGATGAATTCACACATCACAAAGAAGTTTCACAGAAAGCTTGTTTTTGTTTTTTTTTCTGAGGATATTTCATTTGTCACCATAGGCTTCAATGGACTCCCAAATATCATATTGCAGATCCCATGAATACAGTGTTAGCAGACTGCTCAATGAAAAGAATGGTATAATTCTGTAAGATGAATTCACACATTAAAAAGCAGTTTCTCAGAATGTTTTTTTCTACTTTTTTCCTGAGGACATTTCCTTTTTCAGTATAGGCCTCAGTGCGCTCCCAAATATCCCTTTGCAGATTCCACGAAAACCGTGTTAGCAAAATGCTCCATGAAAAGAAAGGTGTAACTCTGTGAGATGAATTCACACATCACAAAGAAATGTCTCAGAAATCTCTTTCTAGTTTTTATCTGAGGATATTTCGTTTGTCACCATAGGCTTCATTGCAATAGAAAATAACCCTTCTCAGATACCCCAAAAACAGGGCTACAAAACTGATCCCTGTAAAGAATCATGTAACTCTCTGAGATGAATTGATACATCACAAAACAGTTTCTCAGAATGCTTCTTTATCTTTGTGACCTTAGGCTTCAATGAGATCCAAACTATCCCTTCTCAGATTCTACAAAAAGAGTGGTGCCAAACTGCGCCATGAAAATAAAGGTGTAACTCTGTGAGATGAATTCACACATCACTAAGCAGTTTCACAGAAAGCTTATTTTTAATTTTTTTTTTTTTTGTCTGAGAATATTTCATTTGTCACCTAAGGCTTCAATGCACTCCGAAATATCCTATTGCCGATTCTACAAAAAGAGTGTTAGCAAACTACTCCATGAAAAGAGTCGTGTAACTCTGTGAGATGAATTTAGACATCACAAGGCAGTTTCTTAGTAAACTTTCTTCTAGTTTTTATCAGAGGATATTTCCTTTGTCACCATAGCTTCAATGAAAATAACTTTCAGATTCCACGAAAACAATGTTAGCAAACAGCTCCTGAAAAAAAGGTGTTACTCCATGAGATGAATACACACATCACAAGGAAGTTTCCCAGAAAGTTTCTTGCTAGTTTTTATCTGGATATTTTTTGTCACTAGGCTTCAATGCTCCAAATATCCCTTGCAGATTCCCCAAAACAAGTGTTAAACTTCCATGAAAAGAATGGTATAACTCTGTGAGATGAATTCACACATCACAAAGCTATTTCTCAGAAAGCTTCTTTCTAGTTTTTATCTGAGGATATTTCCTTTCACCATATTCAATGCACTGAAATATCCCATTGCAGATTCCACGAAAAAACTGTTAGAAAACTTCTCAATGAAAAGAATGGGGTAATTCTGTGAGATGAATTCACACATCAGAAAGCAGTTTCACAGAAAGGTTCTTTTTGATTTTTATCTGAGGATACTTCCTGTTTCTCCATAGGTCTCAATGTGCTCCCAAATATCCCTTGACTATTCCATGAAAACAGTGTGAGCAAACAGCTCCATGAAAAGAAAGGTGTAACTCTGTGAGATGAATTCACACACCATAAAGAACTTTCTCAGAAACCTTCTTTCTAGTTTTTATCTGAGGATATTTCCTTTGTAACCATAGCTTTGATGCGATTGAAAATATTCCTTCTCAGGTTCCGCAAAAACAGTGCTACCAAACTGCTCCATGAAAAGAGTGGTGTAACTCTGTGAGATGAATTCACACATCACAAACTTTCTCAGAAAGCTTCTTTTTTTTTTATCTGAGGATATTTTTGTCACCATAGGCCTCAATGCCCAAATATCCCTTGCAGATTCAGAAAACAGTGTTAGCAAACTGCTCCATGAAAAGAATGGTGTAACTCTGTGAGATGAACACACACATCACAAAGCAGTTTCTCAGAAAGCTTCTTTTATCTGAGATATTTCCTTTGTCACCATAGGCTTCAATGCATCCAAAATCCTTTTCAGATTCCCCAAAACAAAGCAAAACTGCTCCATGAAAAGAAGTGTAACTCTGAGATGAATTGACACAGAAAAGCAGTTTCTCAGAAAGCTTCTTTCTAGTTTTTATCTGAGGATTTTTCCTTTTTCATACTTCAATGAGCTCCAAATATCCCATTGCAGATTCCCAAAAACAGTAGCAAACTGCTCATGAAAAGAAAGTAACTCTGTGAGAAATGAATCATCAAAGCAGTTTCTCAGAAAGCTTCTTTCTAGTTTTTATCTGAGGATATTTCCTTTGTCACCATAGACTTCAATTCAAATATCCTTGAGATTCCACAGTGTCATCAAACTGCTCATGAAAAGAAATGTAACTCTGTGAGATGAATTCACACATCAAAAGCAGTTTCTCAGAAAGTTTCTTTCTAGTTTTTATCTGAGGGTATTTCCTTTGTCACCATAGCTAAAATGCTCAAATATCCTTTGCAGATTCCAAAAACAGAGCAAACTGCTCCATGAAAAAAGTGTTGCTCTGTGAGATGAATTCATACATCACAAAGAGTTTCTCAGAAAGCTTCTTTCGTTTTTATCTGAGGATATTCCTTTGTCACCATAGCTTCAATGCTCCAAATATCCTTCAGATTCCAAGAAATGTTAGCAAACTGCTCCATGAAAAGAACAGTGTAACTCCTTGAGATGAATTCACATCACAAAGTAGATTCTCAGAAAGCTTCTTTCTATTTTTTCTATGAGGATATTTCCTTTTTCACTACAGGCCTGAAAGAGCTCCCAAACATCCCTTTGCAGATTCTACGAAAAGAGTGTTAGCAAATTGATCCATGAAAAGTAAGGTGTAACTCTGTGAGATAAATTCACACATCACAAAGAACTTTCTCAGAAAGCTTCTTTCTAGTTTTTATTTGAGGATAATTCCTTTTTCACCATAGGCCTCAATGCACTCCCAAATATCCCTTTGCAGATTCCATGAAAACTGTGTTAGCCAACTTCTCCATGAAAAGAAAGGTGTAAGTCTTTGAGGTGAATTCACACATCACAAGCAATTTTTTCAGAAAGTTTCTTTTCAGTTTTTATCTGAGGATATTACCTTTGTCACCATGTGCTTCAATGCAATCCATAATATCCTATTGCACATTCCAAGAAAACAGTGTTATCAAACTGCTCAATGAAAAGAATGCTGTAGCTCTGTGAGATGAAATCACACATCACAAAGCAGTTTCTCAGAAAGTTTCTTTCTAGTTTTTATCTGAGGATATTTCCTTTGTCACCATAGGCTTCAATGCATTCCAAAACATCCTTCTTCAGATTCTGCATAAGCAGCGCTACCAAACTGCTCCATGAAGAGAATCATGTAACACTCTGAGATGAATTCATAAACCACAAACAGTTTCTCAGAAAGCTTCTTTCTAGTTTTTATCTAAGGATATTTCCTTTTTCACTATATGCCGCAATGTGCTCACAAATATCCTTTGCAGAATCCATGAAAACAGTGTTAGCAAACAGTTCCATGAAAAGAAAGGTATAAATCTGTGAGGTGAATTCACACATCATCAACAAGCTTCTCAGAAAGCTTCTTTCTAGTTTTAATCTGAGGATATTTCCTTTGTCACCTTAGGCTTCAATGCCATCCAAAATATCCCCTCTCAGATTCCCAAAACAGCAAACTCTCCATGAAAAGAATGCTGTAACTCTGTGAGCTGAATTGACTCATAACAAAGCAGTTTCTCAGAAAGCTTCTTTTCAGCTTTTATCTGAGGATATCTCGTTTTTCACCATATTACTCAATGAGCTCCAGAATATCCCATTGCAGATTCCAGGAAAAAAACTATTAGCAAACTTCTCAATGAAAGTAACGGTGTGACCCTGTGAGGTGAATTGACACATCACAAAGCAGTTTCACAGAAAGCTTCTTTTTGTTTTGATCTGAGGATATTTCCTTTGTCACAGTAGACTTGAATTCACTCCCAAATATCCTATTGCATATTCCAAGAAAACGGTGTCATCAGACTGCTCAATGAAAATAACAGTGTAATTCTGTGAGATGAATTCACACATCAAAAAGTCTTTTATCAGAAAGTTTCTTTCTAATTTTTATCTGAGGATATTTCCTTTTTCACTATATGCCTCAAAGCACTCACAAATGTCCCTATGCAGATTCCATGAAAACTGTTAGCAAACTACTCCATGAAAAGAAAGGTGTTACTCTGTGAGATGATATATACATCACAAAGGGGCTTCTCAGAAAGCTTCTTTCAATTTTTATCTGAGATAATTTCTTTTGTCACTGTAGGCTTCAATGTTACCCAAAATATCCCTTCTCAGATTCCCTAAAAACAGTGGTACCAAACTGCTCCATATAAAGAATTGTGTGACTCTGTGAGATAAATTAACACGTCACAAAGCAGTTTCTCACGAAGCTTTTTTCTAATTTTTATATGATGATATTTTGTTTTTCACCCTAAGCCTCAATGTACTCCAAAATATCCCATTGAAGATTCCAAGGAAACAGTGTTAGCAAACTTCACTGAAAAGAACAGTATAACTTCTGAGATGAATTCACATCACAAAGCAGTTTCTCAGAAAGCTTCTTTCTAGTTTTATCTGAGGATACCTTTTCACCATGGACTCAATGTACTGAAATATCCCTTTGCAGATTACACGAAGACAGTGTTAGCAATCTGCTCCATGAAAAGAAATGTGTAACTCTGTGAGATGAATTCACACATCACCAAGAAGTTTTGCATAAAGTTTCTAGTTTTAATCTGAGGATATTTCATTTGACACCATAGGCTTTAAGGCAATCCAAAATATCCCTTCTCAGATTCCCCAAAAACAGTACACCAAACAGCTGCATGAAAACTATTGTTTAAATCTGCGAGATGGAGTCACACATCCCAAAGCAGTTTCTCAAAAAGCTTCTTTCTAGCTTCTTCCTGAGGATATTTCTTTTGTCACTATATTCTTCAATGTGCTCTGAAATATCCCATCGCAGATTCCAAGAAAATGGTGTGAGATAACTGCTCAATGAAAAATTCAGTGTAAGTCTGCGAGATGAGTTTACATAAAACACTTTATCAGAAACCTTCTTTGGTTTCTATCTGATTATACTTTCTTTGCCACCATTGGCTTCAATGCGCTCCCAAATATATCATTGTAGATTCCACGAAAACAGTATTAGCAAAGTGCTCAATGAGAAGAACAGTGTAACTCTGTGAGATGAGTTCACACATCACAAAAACCTTTCTCAGAATGTCTCTTTCTGGTTTTATCTGAGTGTATTTCCTTTGTGAACATAGACTTCAATGTAATACAAAACATAGCTTCTCAGTTTACCCTAAAACATTGCTACCCAACTGATCCAGTAAAATAATCAGGTAACTCTGTGAGATGAATTAAGACATCACAAAGTAGTTTCTCAGAAAGCTTCTTTCTAGTTTATATATGAAGCTATTTCCTTAGTCACGTTAAGCTTCAATTCATTACAAAATATTCCATCGTAGATTCCAAGAAAACGATTTAAACAGAGTGCCAAATGAAAAGAACATTGTAACTCTGTGAGATGAATTCACATATTACAAAGCAGTTTCTCAGGAAGGGTCTTTCCAGTATTTTTCTAAGAATATTTCCTTATTCACCATAGGCCTCAAAGTGCTCGCAAATATCCCTTTGCAGATTCCACGAAAAGAGTGTTAGCAAATTGCTCCATGAAAAGAAAGTTGCAACACTGTGAGATGAATTCCCATATCACAAAGTGGTTTTTCAGAAAACTTCTTTATAATTTTTATCAGAGTATATTTCCTTTGTCACCACAGATTTCACTGCAATCCAAAATATTCCTTCTCAGACCCCCAAAAACAGTGCTAACAAACTGCTCTTTGAAAAGAATTGTGTGATTCTGTGAGGTGAATTCACAAATCACAAAGCAGCTGCTCAGAAAGCTTCTTTCCAGTTTTTGTGCTATGAAATATCCCATTGCAGTTTCCAAGAAAACAGTATTAGCAGACTGCTCCGTGAAAAGAAGGCGTAACACAGTGAGATTAATTCACATATCACAAAGAACTTTCTCAGAAAGCTTCTTTCTCGTTTTTATCTGAGGATATTTCCTTTGTCACCATAGGCTTCTAAGTGATAAAAAATATCCTTTCATAAATTCCCCAAAATCAGTGTGACAGACTGACTTATGAAAAGAATTTTCCAACGCCATGAGATGAATTAACACATCACAAAGTGGTTTGTCAGAACCTTCTTTCTAGTTTTTATATGAGGATAATTCCTTTGTCACTGTACGTTCAATGCGATCCACAGTATTACATTGCAGAATCCAAGAAAATAGTGTTAGCATACTGCTCAATGAAAATAATAGTGCAATTCCATGAGATGAATTCATACATCATGAAGCAGTTTCTCAGAAAGCTTCCATTTGTTTTTTATCTGAGGCTTCAATTCACTCCCAAATATCCTATGGCAGATTCCACAAAAACTGTGTTATCAACTTGCTCAAAGAAAATAATGGTGTATCTCTGTGAGATGAATTCACATGTCACAAAGCGATTTCTCAGAAAGCTTCTTTCTAGTTTTTATATGACGTTATTTCCTTTGCCACCATAAGCTTCAATACGCTCAGTAATATCCCAATGCAGATTTCAAGACAACAGTGTTAGCAGACTTCTAATTGAAGAGAACAGTGTAGCAGTCTGAGATGAATTCACACATCACAAAGCCATTTGTCAGAAAGCTTCTTTCTAGTGTTTAATTGAGGATGTGTCCTTTTTCACCACAGGCTTCAATATGCTCCGAAATAGCCCATTGCAGATTCCACGAAAACAGTGTTAGCATACAGCTGCATGAAAATAAAGGGGTAACACTGTGAGATGAATTCCCACATCACAAAGAAGTTTCTCAGAAAGCTTCTTCACAATTTTTATCTGAGGATAATTTCTTTGCCACCGTAGGCTTCAACGTGATCCAAAACATACAATTGCAGATTCCCCCAAAACAGTCCTACCAAACTTCTCTATGAAAGGAATCATGTAACTCTGTGATATGAATTGAGAAAACACAAAGCAGTTTCTCAAAAAGCTTCCTTCTGGTTTTTGTCTGAGGATATTTTCTTGGTCACCATAAGCTTCAGTGCCCTCCAAAATATCTTATTGCAGATACCAAGAAAACAGTGTAAGCAGACTGCTAAATGAAAAGAACAGTGTAATTCTGTGAGATGAGTTCACACATCACAAAGCACTTTCTCAGAGAGCTTCTTTCTAGTTTTTATCTGAGAATATTTTCCTTTTCATCCTAGGCCTCAATGCACTCCAAAATGTTCCTTCTCAGATTCCACAAAAACAGTGCTAACAAAGTGATCAATGAAAGGAATCACATAACTCTGTCAGTTGAATTCACACATCACACAGAAGTTTCTCAGAACTCTTTCTAGTTGTTATTTGAGGATATTTCCTTTGTCAGTGAAGGCTTCAAAGTGATCCAAAATATCCCTTCTCTGGTTCTCGAAAAACCGTGGTAACAAACTGCTCCATGAAAGGAATATGTAGCTCTATGAGACGAATTTACACGTCACAAAACAGTTTTTCAGATAGTTTCTTTCTGGTTTTTGTCTGAGGATATTTCCTTTGTCACCATAGCCTTCAAAGTGATCAAGAATATCCTTTCTCAGATTCCACAAAAGCAGTGCTAGCAAACGACTCCATAAAAGAGTTGTATTACACTGTGAGATGAATTCACACATCACAAAGCATTTTCTCAGAAAGTTTCTTTCTTGTTTTTATCTGAGGATATTTCAGGCCTCAATGCACTCCCATATATCTCATTGCAGCTTCCGTGAAAGTATTGTTAGGAAACATCTCAAGGAAAAGAGTGGTGTAGCTCTGTGAGATGAATTCGCACATCACAAAGCAGTTTCTAAGAAGGCTTCTCTCCAATTTTTATCTAAGGATAGTTAATTTTTCACCATAGGACTCAATGTCCTCGGTATATGCCATGGCAGATTCCACGAAAACAGTGTTAGTAAACCGCTCATTGTAACGAAAAGTGTATCTCTGTGAGATGAATACACTCATCACAAAGCAGTTTCTCATAAAGCTTTTTCCAGTTTACACGTAGGATATTTTCCTTGTTACCATAGGCTTCAATGCAATCCATAATATCCCTTCTCAGATACCACAAATACAGTTCAAGCAATCTGCTCCTTTAAAAAGTAGTGTAACTCTGTGAGATGAACTCACAGATCACAAAGCTGTTTCTCAGAAAGCTTCTTTCTTCTTTTTATCCAGGATATTTCCTTTTTACACAAGGGCCTCAATGCACTCCCGTATATCTCATTGCAGATTCTGCAAAAACAGAATTCTGCAGATTTAGCAAACCTCTCAATGAAAGCAATGGTGTAACTCTCTGTGATGAATTCACACACCACAAAGCAGTTTCTGAGAAGGCTTCTTTCCAGTTATTATCTGAGGATATTTCATTTTTCACCATAGGATTCTATGCTATCCAAGATATCACTTCTGAGATTCCACAAAACAGTGCTGGCAAACTCCTCCATGATAGAGTGGTGTAACTCTGTGAGTTGAGTTCACATATCACAAAGCAGTTTCTCGGAAAAATAATTTCTAGTTTTTATGTGAAGATATTTCCTTTGTCACCATAGGCTTCAAAGTGATCCAAAATATCCCTTCTAAGATTCCCCAACAACAGTGCTACCAAACTGATCCATGAGAATAATCGTGTAAATCAGGAGATGAATTAGCACATCACAAAACAGTTTCTCAAAAAGCTACTTTCTAGTTTTTGTAGGATGATATTTCATTTGTCACCCTAAGCTTCAATGCACTCCGAAATATCCCATTGTAGATTCCAAGGAAACAGTGTTAGGAAACTGCTCACTGAAAAGAACAGTGTAACCCTGTGAGATGAATTCAGACATCACAAAGCAGTTTCTCACAAAGCTTCTTTCTAGTTTTTATCTGAGGATAATTCCTTTTTCACCATGGGACTCAATGTACTCGTAAATATCCCTTTGCAGATTACACGAAAACAGTTTTAGCAAACTGCTCCATGAAAAAAGGTGTAACTCTGTGAGATGAATTCACACATCACCAAGAAGTTTCTCAGAAAGTTTCTTTCTAGTTTTAATCTGAGGATATTTCATTTGTCACCATAGGCTTTAAGGCAATCCAAAATATCCCTTCTCAGATTCCTCAAAAACAGTGGGACCAAACTGCTGCATGAAAAGTATCATGTTGCCGGGCGCGGTGGCTCAAGCCTGTAATCCCAGCACTTTGGGAGGCTGAGACATCACGATCAGGAGATCGAGACCATCCTCGAACACGGTGAAATCCTCTCTAAAAATACAAAAATTAGCTGGGCGAGGTAGGCGCCTGTAGTCCCAGCTACTCGGGAGGCTGAGGCAGGAGAATAAATTGCAGTGAGCTGAGATCCCCACTGCACTCCAGCCTAGCGAGTCCGTCTCAAAGTATCATGTTACTTTGTGAGATGGATTCACACATCCCAAAGCAGTTTCTCAAAAAGCTTCTTTCTAGCTTCTTCCTGAGGATATTTCTTTTGTCACCATAAGCTTCAATGTGCTCTGAAATATCCCATTGCAGATTCCAAGAAAACGGTGTGAGAGAACTGCTCAATGAAAAATTCAGTGTAAGTCTGTGAGATGAGTTCACATGTCACAAAGCAGTTTATCAGAAAGCTTCTTTCTAGTTTTTATCTGAGGATATTTCCTTTTTCACCATAGGCTTCAATGTGTTCCCAAATATCCCTTTGCAGATTCCACGAAAACAGTGTTAGCAAACTGCTCAATGAAAAGAACAGTGTAACTCTGTGAGATGAATTCACACATCAAAAGTTTCTCAGAAAGCTTCTTTCTAGTTTTTATCTGAGGATATTTCCTTTGTCACCATAGGCTTCAATGTGATCCAAAATATCCTTCTCAGATTCCCCAAAAACAGTGCTACCAAACTGCTCCATGAAAAGAATGGTGTAACTCTGTGAGATGAATTCACATCACAAAACAGTTTCTCAGCTTCTTTCTAGTTTTTATCTGAGGATATTTCCTTTTCACCATACTCAATGCTCAAAATATCCCATTGCAGATTCCAAGAAAACAGTGTTAACAAAACTGCTCCAATGAAAAGAACATTGTAACTCTGTGAGATGAATTCACATCACAAAGCAGTTTCTCAGAAAGCTTCTTTCTAGTTTTTATCTGAGGATATTTCCTTTTTCACCATAGGCTCAATGTGCTCTCAAATATCCCTTTGCAGATTCCACAAAACAGTGTTAGCAAACTGCTCCATGAAAAGAAAGGTGTAACTCTGTGAGATGAATTCACACATCACAAAGAAGTTTCTCAGAAAGCTTCTTTCTAGTTTTTATCTGAGGATATTTCCTTTGTCACCATAGGTTTCAATGTGATTCAAAATATCCTTCTCAGATTCCCCAAAACAGTGCTACCAAACTGCTCCATGAAAAGAATCGTGTAACTCTGTGAGATGAATTCACACATCACAAAGCAGTTTCTCAGAAAGCTTCTTTCTAGTTTTTGTCTGAGGATATTTCCTTTTTACCATAGCTTCAATGTGCTCTCAAATATCCATTGCAGATTCCAAAAACAGTGTTAGCAAACTGCTCCAATGAAAAGAAGTGTAACTCTGTGAGATGAATTCACACATCACAAAGAATTCTCAGAAAGCTTCTTTCTAGTTTTTATCTGAGGATATTTCCTTTTTTCACATAGGAATAATGCTCCAAAATATCCCTTTGCAGATTCAAAAAGTGTTAGCAAACTGCTCAATGAAAAGAAAGGTGTAACACTGTGAGATGAATTCACATCACAAAAGTTTCTCAGAAAGCTTCTTTCTAGTTTTTATCTGAGGATATTTCCTTTGTCACCATAGGCTTCAATGCTCCAAAATATCCTTCTCAGATTCCCCAAAACAGTGTTACAAACTGCTCATGAAAAGAAATGTAACTCTGTGAGATGAATTCACACATCACAAAGCAGTTTCTCAGAAAGCTTCTTTCTAGTTTTTATCTGAGGATATTTCCTTTGTCACCATAGGCTTCAATGTGTCCAAAATATCATTGCAGATTCCAAAAACAGTGTTATAGAAACTGCTCAATGAAAAGAACAGTGTAACTCTGTGAGATGAATTCACACATCACAAAGCAGTTTCTCAGAAAGCTTCTTTCTAGTTTTTATCTGAGGATATTTCCTTTGTCACCATAGGCTTCAATGCACTCCAAATATCCTTTGCAGATTCCACAAAACAGTGTTAGCAAACTGCTCATGAAAAGAATGGTGTAACTCGTGAGATGAATTCACACATCACAAAAGTTTCTCAGAAAGCTTCTTTCTAGTTTTATCTGAGGATATTTCCTTTGTCACCATAAGCTTCAATGCACTCCAAATATCCCTTTGCAGATTCCAAAAACAGTGTTATAAACTGCTCCATGAAAAGAACAGTGTAACTCTGTGAGATGAATTCACCATAAAGCAGTTTCTCAGAAAGCTTCTTTCTAGTTTTTATCTGAGGATATTTCCTTTTCACCATAGGCTTCAATGTGCTCCAAAATATCCCTTTGCAGATTCCACGAAAACAGTGTTAGCAACTGCTCCATGAAAAGAAATGTAACTCTGTGAGATGAATTCACACACATCAAAGCAGTTTCTCAGAAAGCTTCTTTCTAGTTTTTATCTGAGGATATTTCCTTTGTCACCATAGGCTTCAATGCATCCAAAATATCCATTGCAGATTTCCAAAAACAGTGCTATAAAACTGCTCAATGAAAGAATCATGTAACTCTGTGAGATGAATTCACACATCACAAAAGTTTCTCAGAAAGCTTCTTTCTAGTTTTTATCTGAGGATATTTCTTTGTCACCATAGCTTCAATGCACTCCAAATATCCTTATTGCAGATTCCAAGAAAACAGTGTAAGCAGACTGCTAAATGAAAAGAACAGTGTAATTCTGTGAGATAAGTTCATGCATCACAAAGCAGTTCCTCAGAGAGCTTCTTTCTAGTTTTTATCTGAGGATATTTCACTTTTCATCCTAGGCCTCAATGTGCTCCAAAACATGCCTTTTCAGATTCCACAAAAACAGTGCTAACAAAGTGACCAATGAAAGGAATCATGTAATTCTGTGAGTTGAATTCACACATCACACAGAAGTTTCTCAGAAAGCTTCTTTCTAGTTGTTATATGAGGATATTTCCTTTGTCAGCAAAGCCTTCAATGCGATCCAAAATATCCCTTCTCTGATTCTCCAAAAACCTTGGTAACAAACTGCTCCATGAAAGGAATATGTAACTCTGTGAGATGAATTTACACATCACAAAGCAGTTTCTCAGATAGTTTCTTTCTGTTTTTTTGTCTTAGGATATTTCCTTTGTCACCATAGCTATCAAAGTGATCAAGAATATCCCTTCTCAGATTCCACAAAAACAGTGCTAGCAAACTGCTCAATGAAAAGAACAGTGTAACTCTGTGAGATGATTCACACACAGCAGTTTCTCAGAAAGCTTCTTTCTTGTTTTTATCTGAGGATATTTCCTTTGTCACCATAGTGTTCTTCCAAATATCCTTTGCAGATTCCCGAAAGTGTGTTAAACTGCTCAAGGAAAAGAAGTGTACTCTGTGAGATGAATTCACGCATCACAAAGCAGTTTTTCAGAAGCCTTCTCTCCAATTTTTATCTAAGGATAGTTAATTTTTCACCATAGGACTCAATGTCCTCGGAATATCCCATGGCAGATTCCACGAAAACAGTGTTAGTAAACTGCTCATTGTAATGAAGAGTGTATCTCCGTGAGATGAATACACTAATCACAAAGCAGTTTTTCATAAAGCTTTTTCCAGTTTACACTGAGGATATTTCCCTTGTTACTATAGGCTTCAATGCCTAGCAAACGGATCCATGAAAGAGTAGTGTAACTCTGTGAGATGAATTCACACATCACAAAGCAGTTTCTCAGAAACCTTCTTTCTTGCTTTTATCTGAGGATATTTCAGGCCTCAATGTGTCCCCGTGTGTCTCATTGCACATTCTGGGACAACAGTGTTAGCAAACTTCTCAATGAAAGCAACGATGTCATTCTGTGATGAATTCACATACCACAAAGCAGTTTCTGAGAAGGCTTCTCTCCAGTTTATATCTGAGGATATTTCATTTTTCACCATGGGTTTTAATGCTATCCAAAATATCACATCTCAGATTCCACAAAAACACTGCTAGCAAAGTCCTCCATGAAAGAGTGGTGTAACTCTGTCAGATGAATTCACAACTCACAAAGCAGTTTCCCAGAAAGCTTCTTTCTAGTTTTCATCTGAGGATATTTCCTTTGTTACCATGGGCATCAAAGCGATCCAAAATATCACTTGTCAGATTCCACAAAAACAGTGCTAGCCAACGGCTCCATGAAAGAGTAAATTTCAGATGAATTCAGAAATCACAAAGTAGTTTCTCAGAAAGTTTCTTTCTGGATTTTATCAGAGCATATTTCCTTTGTCACCATAGGCTTCAAATCGATCAAAAATATCCCTTTTCACATTCCACAAAAACGGTGCTAGGAAACAGTTCCCTGAAAGAGTAGTGTAACTCTGTGAGGTGAATTCACACATCACAAAGCAGTTTCTCAGAAGGCTTCCTTCTTGTTTTTATCTGAGGATATTTCCTTTTTCAAAGCACTCTGCGTCCAAATATCCATTGCAGATTCCAAGAAAACATTGTTAGGAAACTGCTCAATGAAAAGAAGTGTGTAACTCTGTGAGATGAATTCACATATCACAAAGCAGTTTCTCAGAAGGCTTCTCTCCAGTTTTTATCTAAGGATATTAATTTTTCACCACAAGACTCAATGACCTCAGAATATACAATGGCAGATTCCACGAAAACAGTGTTAGCAAATTGCTCAATGTAATAGAAAGTGTATCTCTGTGAGATGAATATACTAGTCACAAAACAGTTTCTCATGAAGCTTTTTTTAGTTTTTACTGAGGATATTTCCTTTGTTACCATAGGCTTCAAAGTGATCCAAACTATCCCTTCTCATATTGAACAAATGCAGTTCTAGCAAACTGCTCATTGAAAGAATAGTGTAACTCTGTGTAATGAATTCACAGATCACAAAGCCATTTATCAGAAAGCTTCTTTCTTCTTTTTATCCGAGGATATTTCCTTTTTAAACAAAACCCTCAATGCTCCAAATATCCTTGCAGATTCCATGAAAAAACAGTGTTAAAACTGCTCAATGAAAAAAAGTGTAACTCTGTGAGATGAATTCACACATCACAAAGCAGTTTCTCAGAGGGCTTCTCTCCAGTTTTAATCTGAGGATATTTCCTTTCACATAGGCTTCAATGATCAATATCCCTTGCAGATTCCACGAAACAATGTTAGCAAACTGCTCATGAAAAGAATGGTGTAACTCTGTGAGATGAATTCACATCACAAAGAATCAGAAAGCTTCTTTTATCTGAGGATATTTCTTTTCACCTAAAACAGTGGTGAGATGAATTCACACATCACAAAGCAGTTTCTCAGAAAGCTTCTTTCAGTTTTGTCTGAGAATATTTCCTTTTCACCATAGGACTCAATGCCCTCGGAATATCCCATAGCAGATTCCATGAAAACAGTGTTAGCAAAACTGCTCAATGTAACGAAAAGTGTATCTCTGTGAGATGAATACACTCATCACAAAGCAGTTTCTCATAAAGCTTTTTCTGGTTTTAACTGAGGATATTTCCTTTGTTACCATAGGCTTCAAAACGATAAAACTGTCACTTCTCAGATTCCAAAAACACATCGGTAGTAAACTGTTCCATGAAAGAGTAGTGAAACTCTGTGTGATGAATTCTCACGTCACAAAACAGTTTCTCAGAAAGCTTCTTTCTTTTTATAAGAAGATATTTCCTTTTTAAACATGGGCCTCAATGCACTCCCGTATATCCCATTGCAGATTCTGCCAAAACAGTGTTAGCAATCTTCTCAATGAAAGTAATGGTGTAACTCTGTGAGATGAATTCACACACCACAAAGCAGTTTCTGAGAAGGCTTCTGTCCAGTTTTTATCTCAGGATATTTCATTTCTCATCATAGGATTCCATGCTATCCAAAATATCAGTTCTGTGATTCCACAAAAACAGTGCTAGCAAATTCCTTCATGAAAGAGTGATGTAACTCTCTGAGATGAATTCACACATCACAAAGCAGTTTCTTAGAAAACTTGTTTCTAGTTTTTATCTGAGGATATTTCCTTTGTCACCATAGGCTTCAAAGCAATCCAAAATATCCCTTCTCAGATTCCACAACAACAGTGCTAGCAAACGTCTCCGTGAAAGCATAGTGTAACTCTGTGAGACGAATTCACACATCACAAAACAGTTTCTCAGAAAGCTTCTTTCTGGTTTTTATCTGAGGATATTTCCTTTGTGACCATAGGCTTCAAAGCGATCAAAAATATACCTTCTCAGATTCCACGAAAACAGTGTTAGCAAACTGCTCCATGAAAGAACTGTAATCTGTGAGATGAATTCACAAATCACAAAGCTGTTTCTCGGAAACTTTCTTTCTGGTTTTTATCTGAGTTTATTTCCTTTTTCACCATAGGCTTCAAAGCGATCTAAAATATCCCTTCTCAGATTCCACAAAAACAGTTAGCAAACTTTCCATGAAAGAAGATGTAACACTGTGAGATGAATTCACGCATCAAAAAACAGTTTCTCAGAAAGACTCTTTCTAGATTTTATCTGAGTATATTTCCCTTGTCACCATAGCCTTCAAAGTGATCCAAAATATCCCTTCTCATATTCCACAAAAACAGTGCTAGCAAACAGATCCATGAAAGAGTTGTGTAACACTGTGAGATGAATTCACACATCACAAAGCAGTTTTTCAGAAAGCTTTTTTCTAGTTTTTATCTGATGATATTTCCTGTGTCACCATAGGCTTCAATGCGATTCAAAATATCCTTTCTCAGATTCCCCCAAAACAGGGCTACCAAACTGCTCCACAAAAAGAATCACTTAACACTGTGAGATGAATTCACAAATCACAAAGCAGTGTCTCATAAAGCTTCTTTCTAGTTTTTGTCTAAGGATAGTTCCTTTTTCACCCTTCCAAATATCACTTTACAAATTCCACAAGAACA